>VXCM01000539.1:186319-188223 GCA_014773175.1 Lucifuga dentata
CTGCAGCCGCCTAGACGCTGACTTGTACCCTCTGGGATCCGGCTACGTCCCTGAAATTGAGTAAGTATTTATGAATTTGTGAAGCATTGCTCAGATTTTGTAATAGAAAATGCATTAACTTTCTGTAGTTGGGAATGTGGTTCTTGAATTTAGAGCATTGTCTATTAGTCATCTCCGAATGAGGAAGTTACTTTTCCTCTATGGGTTGTGTGTTCATCTAGAGTAGAATGCCTCAGTGTTTGAAACATTAACTGCTTTAAGTCTAAAAATTTATATCCTGCCTGATAAAAAAACCTTATTTTTATATATATATATATATATATTTTTTTTTTTTTTTTNTTTTTACCTTCATAGGAGTGTCCATGACATATCAGCTGGAACCAAGGTAGGCAATGATTGAGTTACTTTCTCTATGCAGTTTCCCACCCCCCCACTTGCAGTTATATCAGTGGCTATAGACTGTTTGCCTAAAAATTAAAATTATTTCCTTGTAAATTTAGCTGAGGAATGATACTAAGTTCTTAAAATGTTTTCACTGTAGATCCTGTGTTATGATGTTGGATTGCTTTGTGTGACAAGCTCAATCCTGTGTTCTGTTTCAAGCTGCAGTAAGTTTGGCAGTTAAAAAATGGCTTGTAAATGAACCTTCATTACATTAAATAAATATGCTGTAATTTTGAATTGCAGCCCCTCCGACCCTTAACAGGACAAACAGGTATAGAAAATGGATGGATGGATGGATGGAATTTGAATTGTTTCTTCTCGCAGGATGAGCAGTGAGAAAGCGTGGTGAATTTTCATTGTATTTACATTTTTCTAGCCATGGGGATGATGTGTCCCACTGCAGCTAAATGAATTCTAGTCTGAGCAAGTTTTTTACAAGTCAGAATACACAAACATCGATGCTGACTGTGCTGAGTTGAGACACATAGTGTGTCCGTTGAGTCAGTTTGCATAATTGCAGAACTGCTGTCCAAGCCATTTCTGTGTGTATTGAGTTGGCAGTTGGAGGCAGGCTGTCCTTTTTAAAGATTTATGAAACACAACTGAATGGTCAGCACATAAAGGTTGCTGCAACACTTGAGACTGTGGAGATGGAGTCTTGATAAATGGTTAGAATAGATTATCTGGGGTGGGGTTCTACTTTTTCTTTCCTTCTAATATTGAGCTGTGTGACTGTTAAACTTCCTATTGTTTATTTTCTGTGTTCTTTATCGCTTGTTGGCCTCTGTGGAATGATAATAAAGCAGCCCAATCCTGTCTCGATGAATGAGATTTAAAGTTTGCTCTGTCAAGAGACTACCCGGCTATTACTAGTAAAAAATGAGCGAAGTGTTGCCCAAACTTCAGCATTTCAAGTGATGAGGGAATGGTTCTGTGCTTGTGTAATTGAAATAGCAACGCGTATGCAAACTTGTCAAAGAAGAAACATGTTGTCTTTGCCAAACTGCTGGTTGGTACTTAGGTCCCCAATAAAAATGCCTGTTTGATAGTTAGCCTTGGTAACAGGCCCTGGGGCAGCAATGTGGAGGTGGAGTAACTGAACTCAAAGTTGGAACCATCCTCATCTTACCGGCCAAAGGTCTTTTACACTGTTTAAACAAGTACTCTGATAGACACGCCCAGAGGAGACACACACACACCACCCCCTCTGTTCATTTCAGCCAGGCTCATTGTTTTGTTTTTGCATGATTAACAATGCACCATTTAACGACTGGTAATCAATACTGTAGATTTGACTTCCCAGTGTGATCCTTTGTCTTTTAAATTTTCCCTGTTTTCTAAGTTAGGTGTTGTGGGAACGATGATGCAGAGTTACAGATTTCTGCCTTGCTGGAATTTGTAATTATTCCGTCTGGGCAGAGTGTCTGGCATTCCGCGGTCACATTCCAACCCCCCCCCCC
>VXCM01000539.1:188255-381263 GCA_014773175.1 Lucifuga dentata
CCCCCCCCCCCCAACAGAATCCAAAATAGGGGTTGCATGCAAAATAGGGGTTGCATGCATTCAGAAGCCAACAGAAGCAGAGAAGTTGAAGATAACATCTCAGATTTTATTGCTTTTTAGGAGGATGTTTTTTTTTTTTTTTTTNTTTTTTTTTTTTTTTTGTTTTGTTTTTTTCCCTCTTTACAAATCTTGTTCTGGTGTAGAAGGGGTCAGGTTTATTTATTTTATTCTTTTGCATAATAATGCAGTACAAACCAGGTGTGATAAGGTTTTGAAGTGAGGTCGTTCCATCGAGTTATGTTCCCTTATCAAATTAAGTTCCCAGTAGGCCACTGCTATTGTCCTAACCATTATACTGTCAGCATCCTGAGCAAACAAAGGCTGTGAACAAGTCGATACCTGTTAAGCAGGTTTGTGTTGAAAGTATGGGTTTGGCTCTGTGTTGGTCTCAACTAACAAAAGCTTTCTTAAGCGCTGTTTTTCATTTGGTGGTTTTGAAAGTTAATGTTGCTTTTGTCAAACCACACTTCCTCAAAAAGTCACAGCTACATTCTTCAGTCAGCAGAAACAATCCTCCATTTTATAGTCTGAATCTGACTTGTTCATCTTCTGCACCGTGCACTGTCTTGGCTCTTGGGCTATTATTAGCATGAGGAAGAAGGAGGGGAGACGGACAGTAATGCCATGGAACAATAACCATCAGTCCCCAGGAGGAAGTAGCAAAACCTTGGAAGTCAGCCTGATCTTACTCTTCCTGTTTGAACGTGGTCTGGTGACTGATAATGTGACTGCCCACCCACAATCACAGAGTCAGGCTGGAGTCACTTCCACTATTTCTCATGGCCTGCATCTGTTCTTGGCCCATTTATCAAATTGTTTTCTCTTTTTTTTTTTTTTTTTTTTTTTTTTTTTTCGTTTTCTTATTTTTTTCCCTCTCCTCAGCGACTAGATCTCATTCCTGATGATTTGTAGACTTATTGCCTTGATAGTGATGTTTTTTTAACAGATTTGAGTTTAAGGTGTTAGTTCCATTTATCCTAGGCTCAGTAAAGCATTTATTATTTTTTAGTCATCTTGTGTCCTAGCAGAGACCAACTTAATGTCTATTTTGCATCATTACCTGTAATTAAAGACACCAGAGCTTGGTCAGTAATCTTAACTCTGCCTTAGGGTCTGCATTCCATATATGCAAAGATTTGGAAAATCGCCAGAGTAGGAGGCCCCTGATCCTTATTAGTGAAAAGGAAGAGGAATGTGTATGTTGCTTAAGTCCGGGAATTGGGATAGAAAACTCTGTTGCGTGGGCCTCAACTGAGAGCATGACTAAGTCCGCCCAACCATCTGCAAGTCAGAGGGTAGTTTATGCTACAACGTTTCTCTCCTTGTACTCACACTCCCTCTTTACACATTTAGAGGCCCTAAGCATTCTCTCTAAGCTCATCTTATTCCTACATTTGTGAGTAGACTTTATGGCCTAACTGGAAGTCCCACCACACCACTACCACTTTAACACCAAGATGCACGAGGCAGGGAAGAATGCTAGCAGACCGGCACACTAGTTGTTGTTAAAATGCTCTGGGGCTCTTCATCTCCCAGAGAGTCCTCGGGACTCCATATGTGCGTGTACTGCCACGTAACAATGCCCCTAGTCTCAGCCTGAACAGGACCTTCATTGTAGAGTGTTGCAGAGCTTAGGCTGCTGAGCCGCTTCTTGTGACTGCCACACTTCATCTCACACACATGCACAAACACGCGAACACAGTCGCACACAGCCATGAGAACAGCCTTGTAATGGCACTTTTTAATCTACTGGAGAGAGCCAGTGGCCAAACAAGGCCGTTTTAGAGGACAGTAAGCTGGTGTGGACTAGAAGTGTCCCCCCTCTTCTGTTCCCATCCAGAAATCTTCAGTGTAACATCCTTTCGCCTTACACTTAATTATGAAAAGACACTTGTACTGGCTGACAGCTGCTTCTGACTGGAGCCCTTACTATTGATTGTATGTGCTACAAGCCTGATACTAGCTGTTTTCTTCTCAGTGTGATTGATGCAAGAACATAATCTGAACAATACTCCAGTCCCAATTAATGGCTTGTCTTGACTGACTTTCACTGTTTTTAATTTTAAGAAAATAAAATGAAAGGGAAATGTGTGATTATGGTGGGAAGTTGAATATTCCTGCTGGAAAACGAGGTCACTTAATTCTTCCTAGTGAGAAAGGTGGTGTTCCTTTCAAAGTGTGTTCACTTGATCCTCCTTTGGTTATCATATTACTTCCTGCTTTGTCACACAATGGTTTGGTAATATGAGAGCTGTGCACTCCACCTGCCATGCTGTGCCCTCATTGGTGAATGTACTGAAGTGAACCTTTGTGTTCTCTTTTTTTCTGCAGAGGGGATCCGACGAACTCTTTTCTTCCTGCGTATCCAACGGGCCCTATATCATGAACTCAGGTAGGGGGGTTGCCATGGATTGGTGAATCCTTTTCATTGAAGTGCTTGTCATGTCGGTGTTTGTGTTACCATGACAATCAGTCCATTATTCAAGAAGACCCAGAGCCTTCTGTTCACTCCCTGATTGTATCTTCTTCTGTTTTCTACTGTAGCCAATGGCAACGACAGCAAAAAATTCAAAGGTGACGTCCGGAGCCCTGGTGTTCCGTCACGCGTGGTCCATGTGCGCAAGTTGCCGAACGACATAAATGAAGCTGAGGTCATCGGCCTGGGTCTACCCTTTGGAAAGGTCACTAATCTGCTGATGCTGAAAGGGAAGAACCAGGTAAGGACAGAGAAACCTGTACAGCTTATGCTCCTGGGGATTTTTTTTTTTTTCTTTAGGTCTATTCAAGGGATCAGTTCTCTGCCTTGATTTGAAGATGACCGATTATTATTAACTTATATAATTTTATTTATTTTTCAAGCAGCACAATATTTAGTGAGATGGGATATGATTTTAAAATATTTTGTTGTCCAATGCAGGCATTTCTAGAACTGAACAGCGAGGAGTGTGCACAGACGATGGTGAGCTACTACTCCTCTGTCACCCCCGTCATAAGAAACCACCCGATCTACATGCAGTACTCAACCCACAAGGAGCTCAAGACAGACAACTCCCCTAACCAAGTGGTAATATCTCACTCTTGCAAACACTTGGTTTATAAGTCAAGTTACCAGTTTATTAAGAACACATGTACGCTAATCTAACTCTTGACTCCATCTGCATTAAATGTTGCTCTGTTTGCCTGTTTATTCCTCCAGCGTGCCCAGGCAGCGCTGCAGGCAGTGAATGCTCTGCATGGAGGAGGAATGGCAAGCATGGCCATTGCTGGAGATGCAAGTGGCATGGGAGGAGCAACCAGCCAAAGCCCTGTACTCAGAGTCATTGTGGAAAACCTCTTCTATCCAGTCACTCTGGATGTTCTGCACCAGGTACAGGAAGTTTGTGTAGATTTTCTGACTGTTTCATTTTACAGTAAAGGCTGGAAAGTCTGAGTTGTGGATGACTGGTTCAATTTTAAATCAGCCAGAATAACCCTGATGCTTGAAAGTTTGTCATTTTCAGTTTGTCATTGCTCTGGACCTAAATGTTACCTCATGATTTTGTAACCTTGTTATGGGAGAATGCGGCTCACTTATGTGTATTACATCTACATGATTCTCGCAAATCTGGTGGTGTTAAATAAGAAATGTTTGTAAATTGACAGTGTGGTTAATTCACTATTTGCCTCGTCGATCCTCCTAGTTGTAGTGAAAATGTTCATGCTGTTTCCCTTAAATATCTATATCTACAATAATGTCTACAGTGCCTGTTGTACTTTGAGAATCAGTTTCTCCAAACTCACCAGCCTCAGTGTCAAAATGTTCGTGCTGTTTCCCTTCTCCAGATATTCTCCAAGTTTGGCACAGTGCTGAAGATTATCACCTTCACCAAGAACAACCAGTTTCAGGCTCTAATTCAGTATGCAGATGGCATGACGGCTCAGCACGCCAAACTGGTAAGACTAGTCTAACTTGTGCTTTTAACTGAAGTCTTTTACAATTTGAAGGCGTCACTTTTGTCTCGTTGGCAGTAAAATAATGTGTATATAGGTAGTATTTATTGGTCTCAATCATGCAATACCACAGTTATGGTGTTTTAACAAAGTCCAATTCAACATTTAACCATTGAAAGACAATACAACATTTTTAGGAGAACATAATAAATTCTGTAAAAATGTTGTATTTTTAGATGAATAGGTTCATTGCTCGAAGAAAGAGTAGACCGTACACTGAACTTAAAGTTCCCAAATGAGTACTGTGTTTCAACCAGCAAGGTATTCCTCAGGCAAACATCTATGCAGCACTATACAAGGCCATAAATACTCAGAGGCAAAACAAACTCCGCCCACAACATGTGATCACATGATGTGCAGCAAGTATTGTAGTTGCTCCCCCTGCTGCTGCTGTGAACTCACTATTGTAAAACGAGCAACATTTTTATCCTGACACACCCTTCTCTTTTTTCAGTCTTTAGATGGCCAGAATATCTACAATGCCTGTTGTACTTTGAGAATCAGCTTCTCCAAACTCACCAGCCTCAATGTCAAGTACAACAATGACAAGAGCAGAGACTACACTCGCCCAGACCTTCCCACCGCAGACTCACAGCCCTCCATTGACCACCAAACTATGGCTGCTGCATTTGGTAAGAAGCGGGCAAGAATTTCATTTTGATCACAACTTGAATATAAACACAGATGATTGTTAAGGTTCTCTGCAGGTAGTAAATGTTAAAAGTCCAAATGCAGTTAAATGGCAGCACAATATTGAGTTTCTTTTACCCTCTTCACGTTGGCAAGCATACTGTTAGTGTGAATTTAATTTTCATTGTTTCCTCTGTTATAGCTGCTCCAGGCATAATCTCAGCTTCTCCTTATGGTGGCGCTCATGCCTTCCCCCCAACCTTTGCCATCCAGCAGGCAGGTCAGTACACAAACATTTTCTCCATTTAGAAAAGCATCCCTTATCCAAATATTTATTTGGAACTTCCCTTGAACCTAACATAGTTTGTATATTTTTCTCGTTTATCCTGACTATTCAGTATGAAAAGACAAATTGCATTAAGTTGACAATAATGAATGTTATCATCTTATTAGGTCTGTCAGTCCCAGGCATTCCCGGTGCCCTGGCATCCCTGGGTGTTGGCCACGGTGGCATGGCAGCTGCAGCTGCTGCTGCCAGCCGGCTTGGCCTGTCAGGGTTCTCTGCGTCTGCGGGCCACAACGTTTTGTTGGTCAGCAATCTGAACCCTGAGGTCAGTACATTCACAAAGCTCTAAACTTCATGTCTCTGTCAGTGCAGCGGAACATTAAGTTATTAGACCGCCATTTAGTTATTCATGGTTAATGGACCTCAGTCCAACTGTTCAAGAGGTCTAGAGTTTTGCCCACCCCCTCCTTTGATGAGAGTAGTTGGAATACCTGTACTGCTGTTTTTGTGTTTATTTTTTTTTAGGAATAAATAGGGGGTCATCCAGTGAAAAACCCACTTCTCTTTCAGGACCTCTCTGTGTTTGACCAAACCTGCTGCATTTCTGACCTGCCACTTTGCTCACTGTGAATTTTAAGTTTATTCAAAACACTAACTTCTTTTTTTAAATCTTGCCATTTCATATCTTCATTTTTGTCCATTAGTTGAAATCATTCTTGAGTTGTTGGAGAGACAATATTACTTTTTTTCTTTTAGAAACATCATGTTTGTGATTGAGGTCTTTAATATGCAATAGTGTAGAATGTGTAAGTAATCTGTCACAGTCATTACATTTATTGTAGCTGTAGTCTTTACATTAAAAATGTTAATGTTAAGATGTTGAGTTGGGAAGGGAGTATTGAAATTTAGATATCCAGGGTTGACATTCTAATTATAATGTAATTTTAAATCATCTAAATGAACACAGTATGTAATTTAAAAGTACATATTGTCTCTGCCTTTTCTGTATTTCATTGTTAATCTTTTTTTCTCTTCTTTTTCTCCTAGTGTTCCCATAGTGAAAGTGCATTTTAATTTAGCCAGTTCTACTGTCTGAAGCACTACATTTCTTTGTGTATACTGACCTTGTTTTTTACTTCCTTTTTCTCTCTTTTCTCTTATCCCTTCTCCCTCTTTTTTTGTTACAAATACCCTCACCCGAACTCTTGCCAACTGACTGCACGCCCCATGACCAACTGTTCCCACTGTTCTTCTCTTCCATTCCTCTGTTCCTGTCCCAACCATCTTCCTCCACTCTCCTCCACCTTCTTTCTCACCTCTCCATTGTTCCCAATTTGTAAATCACTCACCAAATACACACACGACAAAAACACAATATTGGCACTACCTTGGTCGCCCTGATTTTGCCATGCATCACCTGTCACACACTTTTCTTTCTTACATCCACCTCTCCATATATTTCTGTTCCTCTGTTCTGCCTCCTCATCTTCTTTCACTATTCTCCTCCTCTTGTCTTCTCTTCATTCTTTTCATCCCTCATGCCTCTCCTCCCTCCATGGTACTGTGGCCTTCCTGTGGACCTCGCTGCCTGTGGCCTGCGGACATGTCCCGACTCCACTCCACTGTCCTCCACTCCGTCTCTTTTCCCCTGTCCCCCTCTCCCCCTTTGGCCCCCCTGCCCGCTGCTCCCCCTGCTGTCTCTAAAGAGCGTTACGCCACAATGCCTCTTTATTCTTTTCGGTACGTTATCATCCTTTCATCTCCTTTTTTATTACTACTGTTACCTGGCAAGGTGGGCATGTCTTGTCTCATGTTGTTCGCTTTTTTTTTTTTTTTTTNTTTTTTTTTTTTTTTTTAATGTTATTTTTTTCCACTGATGGCTCATCATCAGGCTAAAGAGCTATGAAGGGCGGGGGTGTCTGTGTGTTTTGGGGTTTGTATGAGCATTTGACTTGTTGTGGGTTTGTGTGAAGGCAGTGTGTTGAGAACACCATAGAAAGCTGCAGCATTTCATTTAATTTTGAACAGCAAACCAAAGTCAGACAGAACTGTGCTTGGTTCCACACAGTGAAATTTAAAGGCATTAAAATTAATCAGTTTTCATTTTTGTCTGATTTATCTATGGTTGTCTTGAGTCACCTGACAAAAGAGCATAAAATGAAATGCTGCTGCTTTGTTAGTTATTGAGTTGGCACATCCCTTGGATTACATCACATATTATTCTTTTGCAGTTAGTCTACATTTTTGTAATGTAGGTGTGTGCATGTTTTAGTTAAATCCTGCATGTGTCTCTATTGGGCCTTATCAACACTCTCAAATAATCAACTCTTTCTTCATTGTACATTGATCAAACCGATCAAAACTACTTATATTTGCTCTCTGATTTTTTTTTCTTTCAAATTACCACCCCCCTCCTCTTGTCAAGTATAACCATTTAGCTGTTAGCATTTGTCTAATAGTTAACTACGAATGTTTATGTAGGATTAGTAGTAGAGATTCCGTATAGAATGGCACACAGAAAAATAACAGAATAGCCTGATTCTTGATAATGAGCCAGTGTACTTTAGCAATCCAAGAGAATCCCCCGAATTTAGTGGTTCAGATATGTTTGTTGCTGTGATTGGCTGTGTGGCTCCTGTTGAGGCTGATACGGTTGCTTGCATCATGATCCATTCTTCCTCCCTAGGTGTGTATGGCGATGTGATGAGAGTGAAGATCCTGTTCAATAAAAAAGAGAATGCTCTGATCCAGATGTCTGATGGCACACAGGCTCAGCTAGGTAGATACACTCCAGCTCTTCTAAACATTTTGATTTCTTCAGTCTGGTTTTTCATTATTTTACCATGCATTGCTTTGTGACTTCTTGCTGGGCACACTGATATTCATATGACTGAAATGACAAAACATTAAAAAAAAAAAAAATGCTTTCATTGTTTGAAAGTACAGGTAAATTGACAGTTAATTTCTGTTGGCTACAAGGACAAATGGGTATATTGTCAGCCCTGGATAGACTTGCTTAGAGCTGTAAATGAAACAAGGATAGTGTGTGATGGTGTTTTGACTAACAATCTTGTTTTACCCCAGCTATGAGCCACCTAAATGGCCAGCGGCTCCACGGCAGGGCCATGCGCGTGACTTTGTCAAAGCACACCACAGTGCAGTTGCCCAGAGAGGGCCACGAGGACCAGGGCCTCACAAAGGACTACAGCAATTCACCGCTGCACCGTTTCAAGAAGCCTGGCTCCAAAAACTATTCCAACATCTTCCCACCCTCTGCCACCCTCCATCTCTCCAACATACCGTGAGTGCTGCTGCTGCTTGAGGCTCATTTTTGTTGTCATGCTCTCCTCGGTAGCTTTTGTGCTCCAGGCTTTTTTCCTTTGTAGTCGTGACTCATTTTTCCTATATTTAGTGTTAAGGATAAAGTAGACTTGACAGTATTTTGTAAACAAGCTACTCTGGAGGAGAATTTTTAGATTTGATCATGCCTTTTTCCATCTAGTTTCACCACACCAGTAAATAAAAATGAATGCAGATGCGTAAAGGGAATGCAAAAGCTGTATAAATGCTTTTTGGTCTGTTGATTCATTCTGTCATGTCTGCATGCAGGCCTTCCGTGGTAGAGGATGACCTGAGGAGGCTGTTTGCCAGCTCAGGAGCCACAGTCAAGGCCTTCAAATTCTTTCAGTAAGTCAAAGTTGCACTCAATTTGCTTTACTGCTTATAGAACATAGCTTATGTCATGTGGAAAGTTAACCTAAGTCCAGTCACACACTAACATGGGTTAACATGAACACTTAAAACGTATATATATATATATTTTTTTTTCTTTCCAGAAAGGACCGCAAGATGGCCCTGATCCAGATGGGCTCAGTCGAGGAGGCAATTGAGTCCCTCATTGAGTTCCATAACCATGATCTCGGAGAGAACCACCACCTTCGAGTCTCCTTCTCCAAGTCCACCATCTGAGTGCCTTTGCTTCCTGCCTCCAAGTCTATTACCATCTGAATGCTCTGTACCTCAAGGGTGCATTCAGTGGAAATAGGTACCATTGCATATTTATGGATGCATTTCTTTCCAGAGCGTTGCCCCTTTGACCACCCACTACCTGGCCCTTCGCCATCATTAATTTTATCTGTCATCGTGGAGGCTAAAGTGGGTCTCGGCTAAAGGGCAGCATTCTGCAATGAAACATCTCATATTGGAGGTAAAGAAAGGGCAGCTGATGAACTGTCACTTTAGACCAAATTGCTTAAAAATAACACCCTCCACTCAAATGTATACTTGAGTGGATGAATTGTATCCACACCAGACACACTTCAGCATTCCTTTATTGCTATGATAGTCATGGATATATCTGTGTGTATGTGTGCGCCTTTTTGAATTGCCACTTTGAACCTGTTTGGCCAGTCAGAAACGGTTTAAGACAAAGGATTTTATTTCGGCTTAAAAAACCAACAATTTCTTCTCAAATCTCCATTTTTAATCTTCTTGCAAGTGCCCACTTAGTTGCTTTTGGGGATCCACACCACTATCTGAAGTCACTTAATAAGGAAGATTTTTTTTTTTTTTTTTTTTTNTTTTTTTTTTTTTTTTTTTAATTTATCTACAGTCTTGTGCCTTACTTTGGCCCACCAGATTGCCTTAAGCATTGTTCTGGCTTTTGGCTTTGGAAACGACATGCTCACAAAATGCCTTTCTTCAAGCTTTTCCGTATGTATCAACATTTTTTAAAAGAGGGGAAAGTGGCTCATTTCAGTCTTTTTTTTTTTTTTTTTTTTTTATATATATATATATATATATATAAAAGCTATGAATGTAAGTCAGATAGATGCCTAATATTCTTGCTAGATGATGTAGCTCTATTAGTGTTTTGTGGCAGGAGTGTATTCAGCCTTCCTGTCTTACAGCCCCATTCACCTTCATTTACTCCTTTCTCATTAGGGAAACTGTTGTATGGGGCCTCATTTAATCATCATACTATATTCTATATGTGGACACCTCTACTCATTTGTATCTTTTTCTTTTAATGTTAGCTTTTGTATATCACTTCTCAACTTAACTGATAAGTATGTGTTGTGGCTGGTATTGAGAATTGTCATGGTGCCTTGACTTCTTTAGGTTTTATTGAGACTGAAACACTTTCTGGCCTATTCAGTGATTGTTTACCTCTCATTCAGGTATTTTATCTTGCCTGCAAAAAATGCCTTTATCCCATTATCTTCAGGTAATCCTACCTGTAGCTCTGAGAGGGCAGCTTGAAGGCTTTTCAGTTGACGTTAACAACAGTCTTGGTGTGTCAAAATACCCAGTAGACTTTTTTCCTTTATTCAGGATAATGGTGGGATAAACCTCACCCATTCCTTCCATTAGGACACGGTCAGGTTCTTCAGTGCACTTTGCCTCCACTATAGGTCCAAGTTACCACCATCACGTTAAAGTCTTAATGTCGTCACATTCCTGTGTGCCTCCAGCACCAGTTTCTACAGCCTCAACCACTGTAGTCTTGGACCAGATACAGATACGCTGTCTCTATTTTTGTAAAAGATTATTATGCATGACTTCAGCTTCATGTAGCTATATGGTTATTGTTATGGACCAAAGTAATACCCCTGCTGTTTTGTAGTGCTGTGATCTCTGAAAGGTTTATTTTTTCACATTACTTCCAATTTTACAAAAACACGGCTTCAAATGCCTTTCTACCCCATTCCTCAAATGCCTTGGACTAAAGTCACACGAAGTTTAATTATTTTTGGGGTTTCAGCCTATACTGTATGTTAAACCCTTTTGTTTAATTGACTTTACAGATAGCCTACTTTGATAGAGAATGCTATAGAATGGATACCGCAGTTCTAGCTGTGATGTTGACAGTGTAGTAGTTGATATATGCCTTTCCATTTTTGTTAAATGCTTTTATTTTCCATTCCTTTTTATATGGGGGCAGGGTGGGGTTAAGCATTGTTTGAATTGGGGTTGATCGTTGTATATATTCATGTTTTTGTACCACAAAATATTGGGATTATACCAACTTTAAGTTGAAAACATGTATATTTTGATAAGACAATACATACCTATTAAGCTCTCGAGCTATTATAAAAAAACCTTTTTGTAACACAAAGAATTAAACCTATGTGAACACAGAAGCGTCTGTGTGTGCGCGCCCCGCTCACCCCCTTGGCCGTTCTGTTCTTGACTCTCGCATCTTCTGCTACCTTCAATAAATCTTTAGTTTGTTCCTACTTTCATCTGGCCTCATTTGGTTTCTGTTTCTTCTCACTGTTCTGCTCCTCTTGTATCGTTAACATCTCGTAACATTTTCCACATTTCCCATCCTGTTTACTACTGGTGGGTTTTTAAATCTTTTACTGTATTTCCAACTTTTATACTCGTCCCATCTGAGACTTTACTGACTGCTCGCTTGGATTCGGATCAATCTCTCTTTGTAAAAACATACCTGAAGGCATCCTTTGGCATCGATACTATCGCCAAGTTCCTAAGAGATGTGGAAGCTGGATGTGGAAAAACCTCATGCCAACTAATGGTTATCATTTCCTGAGCCACTAGGGGGCGGTCTTGCTCTCTAGCAATATAAGGCTGAAAAGTGGCTTTACCTGCCATTCACAATGTCACTAGTTAGTGGCTTAATCTTAAAAGTGCCTCCTTGAGCTTTCTGGTAGTATACATATTTTATATATATATATACACACACTTTGCCATGATAAAGAGGATTAGTGTAAATCTTTACTGTCTTTTGAGAAGGGGACAGGTAATACAATAAGAATTGGAATCTTATTTGTATCTGAGAAGAGCTGGATTTCTTTGTTCAATCCTGCAGTTTGTGGAGTTTAGTTATGCAGCTGAAGTTCTACAGCTGTGGCACTAAATTCCCTTAATATCTGAAGGTGTATGATTGGTTGTAAACCATCAAAATGACAAATCTACCTAATTTTTTTTTTTTTTTAAACAATCACTTTCCCTAAGACATGCAACCAGTCTCTTTATCTAATATTCAGGTTCCTTTTTCAATTTGCACTTAAAAACGTTTGCATTTCAATGTGTCCCTGCCAGTCAAAAAAAAAAAAAAAAAAATNAAAAAAAAAAAAAAAAAACTGCTGCTTTGAAATTCTTATTTACTTATTTACAACATCTTAAAATCATATTTCACTATGCACCAAAAGTTAGAGCAGTGCAGTTTTAGAGATTTAATTTAGCGGTTGCAGGCTACACTGAATCCTCTTTGGGATGTACTGAAATCCAAAGTGAATGTATAATTGGGTGGAAGGGAAGCTAAAAGTAAGCAAATACTGATACGGGGTTAGTAAATTAATAAAGTAGAACATAAAATTGAGGTTAGTAAAATTTTAAAAAACTGAGATGAAAGTAGTAAATATGGAGTAAGCAATTTTACAAGATTTATATCAAAATGAAAGCAAATATACTTAAATGACTGACATATCCAAAATTATATAATAAACAGGAAAAAACTTAAAAAATCACCATGTCAAACATGTAGTTTAAAGGGTCGTGTGTGTAACTTTACCCCACCTCCATTTCATTTGTTCAAATCTTGACCCTTTGTGTTTTTCACTAGTTCTATCCAACAGTGTGCACGCTAAATGAAACCATGTGGAGCGGTGATCCAACGACATCTGGGAACATTTATTTACAATACTATGTGGTCTCTAATCAAGCAAATACTGGCAAAGTCTAAGGCCACACACAAACACACCCCAGGTCAAGCCTGAACCAGGGCAGGGTGGCCAGCGAATGATGATCAATCTTAGTCTTTGCGCTACTTGCTGACCTTTTAGATTTCTTGTTGGTTGAATGTGAGTGGGTGCAGTGTTGCTCAATGGTCTGTAAAGAAATCTCATCTGTTTTGTATTATTTACGTTTTGAGGCTGGCAGATAATTCACGTCTATAATTTATGTCTGTTTTGAGTGGAGTTTAAGTGCAGAGCAATCAAGGACTTAACCAACTATATTCCAGGATTAAAGACCTTTTTAAGGAGACGTGCATCCATACATCTGTGCTCTGGCCCACATTCATTTGGATTTAGATCACTTGAAAAGCTTTCATATCTCAGTTCACCTGATACTGTTTAGTCTAACCAGATTATAGGAGATTTAGACTCACTTTCAGAAGGACACAGCAAAGGAGGAAAAGCCTGAAGCTATGGTGAAGAATGTCTTTGGTCTATGATGGCTCGCCTTAAAAAAAAAAAAACAACCCCATCAGGAGACTATCCACCTGTTTACATATGCACGCCTCAGATAGATGTTGAATAATTCATCCACAGAAGCAGACAACATGCAGCTGTATTTGGGTTATGGGGGTGCATGGGTTCGCTCCCTGCCTGAATTCACGTAGGCCAAATTATAGGCATTACTTTGCAGGCAGAGCATCTCAAAACTAGGACACTTTGCATAAAGGATCTAACCGAGAGGCACAATGAGACGTGAAAGATGGAACTGCAAAAGTTTGGGGTTTTAGAATTATAGCACAGGCCTGGTAGGGTTAGAAAAGGTGGGACAAGTTGAATGGGTTCATTTGGGGAAATCTTGTGAATGTCTGACGGTTAAAGGCACAATCTGCAATCCATAAGTAAGCAAAAGGGTCAACCCATGACCAAGATTCAAAAGATTTATTTACATCAGTAAAACAGGCCTACATATTCAATCATAATCAGCTGACAAACATGCAATTTTGCATAATTAGGATAAGCTCATTATATTTTTCTGAATTCAGCTCAGCATTACATGCAAAAAAACTTGATTGGGACTTTTTAACTACACTACAGAAAAAACCCTGGTGTGCTATTGAGTCTGAAAATTGTATTTGTCTCAATACATCTGGTGTAACCTGCAAGCCTGCTGAGATGATTTAATTTGTTTACAATGCAAATTAACCTGTTGCAACACCCCTTAATTTCCATTTCCCTCTAGCAGATTGATCTGCCTCATTGTGCTCCGTGTATTGACACCTTTGAGAAACCGTGGAGTCATTTGTGGAAACACTGTCATTACTGTATCTCACATCTTTGGCACCTTACTTCCTGATTGTGTTTTATAACAGAATGCCTTGTAGAGTATGCACGCGAGCACACACACACACACAAACGGTGGCAGAGGTCTGTCAGACATCAGAGGCATCTGGAGGTTTATGGCTCAGAGGGTTTAGACTGGGTGCTGTCTCTGCTTGCCCTTTGGGTCAAATGGACACTGATAGAAAATTACTCCACTGATTTACTGATCCATCAGTCTCTCTTCCTCTCTCTCTCTCTCTGACTGATAGTGAACTTTATAGGTGCTTTACCTTTATATTCCAATGGCTGTAGTGTTAAATAAGTAAAGATGAAAATCAATTAAGAATTTCAAGCTACTTTTAGCCACCCTACATTAATTTACACGTTTTTTTTTTTTAAATTTAACATTTACATTTACACTTTTTTTTGTTTTGTTTATTACATTAAGAGGTTTAGTGGTCTTTGTTAAAATTGCAATTATCCCCTGTTGTGCTTTGGGCGCAGTGAGTCAGCCATCCCAGCTCGCCGCGGCCACCCCGCCCGCACGGAAAGAAAGAGAGAAATAGAGATGATGGAGAGAGGGGGGGTGACTTACACCGAATCAGGGTGCCGGTGGGTGTTGTTGCCGCCGCCATAGGTGGAGGTTGCATGTGGGCTGCGATCGCAAACGGGACCCTGGACGCGCCGGGCAGCGTGATGCGTAGAAGTAACGCGCACAGCGCCGGGAGTCACGTTGGATCAGAGCCAGAGAGCGGAGGGAGCACCAAGTTGAGATGCTGAGAGTGTGTGGTGTGTGAGGAGGATGCTCTCCTGCGAGTTTGGACAAATATAACGCAAAGGAGTGTGTGTTCAGTGACCAGGGATGTATTTCCTTTGAAGGAAAAAAAAGGACATGCGGATGCGTTTTCAGTTCTTGGTCAGTCTGTGAAGAGATTTATTCCTTCGCTTTGAGACGAGAAAACAAAGCGTGCGCCGAGGTCTAGCTAAAGAAATACGACGGCCGGTCTTGCTGGTGCATTACGACTGCCGGTGAGCAACAATATCGCCAATAGAAGTACAAACCTCGGATGAATTTTGGATTTTTACTATTACCGTAATTTCGTGGGAAAGGAGGAGATCTGATACCATTTACGCATCTCTTCTCAGCTGCGCGTAATGGGAGAAAAGTTTCGGACCTTGCAGAGGAGACGCACTCGCAGCATCCCGCCGACGACGCGCTTGTAAATAACATGTGAATCAGGCTCTTCCTGAAGAACTTCCTAAGTGAGCTTTAACGATCCAGCATGACTTGAAACACCCCTGGGGTTATTTGAACTCGCATCAAGCCAATTAACGATCCATGCGCCCGCCGACCTGATTTGTCCAAAGACGCGCAGACGGACATTAATGATCTAGAGAGGATTTCTGCCGGAAGCCTGACAGCCTGATCCAGCCAGAGAGCGAGTGATCCCCCCTTGGATGTCTATGATGTTGTGCCATCTCGGTCAGAGGTGTGTGATGGAGGTGATGGTGCTGACCGTCCTGTCCTGGGTGTGTGTGTGGGCAGAGGAGAAGATCATATTTGACAGACACTCTGTCTACTGGAACAGCTCCAACCCCAAGTGAGTTTATTAGGCATATAGGTGTGTGTGTGTGTGTGTGTCTGACACATGGCTTGATGTTTGGCTCATAAATTTAGAAATATAAGCATTCCCAGCAGTGTTAATCTTGAAATCTGACAGATGCACATTTTTATTTTATAGTTCTATTTTTCTTTTTATGATTATGGCTGACCACTTCAGTCTTACAAGCAAGAGTGTGTGTGTGCGTGCGTGCACACACACTGGATATTTAGTTTTGTGGCACAGGGAGCTCCTTTTGTCTTAGACAATTAGACAATCAGGGCATTCTGCCTCCCTTGTCTTCTCATCAATGTCAAGAGGTTTTTTTTTCTCTCTCACTCTTTCTCTTTATCCCTCTCACACACACACATACACACTCACACTCAAAGCCCTTACCTTTTTTCCTGCTTATTTCAACATTTCAAGGACTAGTGCCAGCACACAGGCAAACACTATTTCACTGTCAATTACTTCAAAATTACACTCATAAATAAACAAACACTGAGAGACAAACACACTGTGGCGTACACACTGTCATACATGCACACAGGCACACACACACACACACATTCATGTTTAGCTGGGCCTCTCATTGACATGGGGCAGAGCACACTGGGTCCGTCTGTCTAATGGTTTGTGACAGCCAGGCCAGCCTCTCTCTCTCTCTCTCTCTCTCTCTCTCTCTCTCTCTCTCATTCATCCCTTCCTCTTTTCTCTCTCTCTCTCTCTCTCTCTCCCAGGTAGATAAACATTGAAAGCATTCTCTCTGGCTCGCTCACAGCTAAATTAGTCCAACTAACGGCTTTGTACACATGCGCACACATACACACACACACACACTCACTCACACACACATCCACACTCGGAGCTAACAAGGCTGTCTCTGACTGCATCACTTTTCTACAGCAGGCTCCTCAAATATTTAACAGGCAAGAGGGAACATTTTCTCCTTTTCTCTCTCTTTCCCTCCATCTTTCTGTCTTTGTTTTCCTCTCTGGGTCTTTCCTTCTCTCTCACTGCATACAAACACCTACATATGCAAAAATTAGAGGGTAAATTTAATCTATATGGAAGGTTGCTGGGGGCGCTTCTCTTCCGTCACATGGAGAAGTTGAAGTAGAAAGGCACACATCAAAAATGCATTGCTGCTAAAGCAATGAATCTAGACTCTAGAGCCCTGGCGAGATTGGTTCACCCTGTTAGTCTCTGGCACCATCATTGGTCATGCTGAGCCTTTTTCTCAGCACACACACACATACACACACACACACATCAGGACCTTTCACTCGTTCCCAAACTTAGAGGCATCAAGCAACTTTTTCCGAGACTGACCCAAAATCATCCATATAAACTGTTTTTTGAGGTAATGGCTGTAATTACCGTATATACTCGACTGTAAGCCGATCTTGAGTATAAGCCGACCCCCGATTTTGACCTGCAAATTAAGATTTTTAAAGAAACCCACATATAAGCCGACCCCCTGATGTTGTTCCATCATTTTATTTTTTTAGCAAATTACCTTTTTTTTTTTTTTNTCCTTTTTTTTTTTTTTGAGAATTGTCATAGTATTCCTGTGATTTTATGAAACTAACCCACATGCCGGTACCAGTAAACAGCTGATTACCGTAAGTGACATTAGCTAACATTACGTTTTCCGGACTCCTCTTCCTCGTTTGAATCACATTGATGAAGGTAAGGAAAGCTTTACAAACGAGCTATAATTATCACGGTGCTTATTCAGCTTATTTAGGTCTGTAATTATAGTGAGGTATTTTTAATTGCAAAAACGCTACAGAAAATTCAAAACACACTATTACAAAAAAAGATTCGGGGCTTTGTGGAAAACATCCGGGGCTTAAGTCCCATGAGCCCACCCCTAGTGCCACCCCTGCCCATTACATGTTTTCAGTAATTATCCTGTACCTGAGTCAATGCGGGCCTGTCTATGTGCTGGTAATTCCTCGATACGGAGTTCTGGAATTCCCTCAGTCGACCCCCTGATGTTGTTCCATCAATTTATTTGTTTAGCAAATTACCTGTTTTTCTGTGTATTGTCATNGACCCCCTGATGTTGTTCCATCAATTTATTTGTTTAGCAAATTACCTGTTTTTCTGTGTATTGTCATAGCATTCCTGTGATTTTCTGCAAATAATCCACTGGTACCAACATGATATTTATTTCAGCAGCTGATTATCATAACTGACAGATCACAGCTTACTGGCCGCTGCAAAATGTGCTGGATAAGATGTTTAGTCAGGAAATACATCATTCTAAGGTATGATTTAAACTATTTTCCATGGGTAATGGCAATGGGTAGTATTTCCACCCCTGGAAATTTCGTTCTGTGGGATCTGATTTGAATTACTCGTGTATAAGCTGACCCCCCCAGTTTGCGTTGTGAAATTTGGTTTACAAAAAACTTGGCTTTTACTCAAATATATATGGTAATTCTTTTTTTTTTTTTTTTTTTTTTTTTTTTGTCCAATCACGTCCTGTTGAATTAGGAGAACCAATGAGAAGCCCAGAGATGTTCTGCGAGAATAATTCATCACATCTAAACAGAGCAATTGTCTGAGACATGAAACAGCTGAAATTAAGGAGAAAAATAAACAGCTGCATGTTTTATTGATCACTCAAGCAGACAGTTGTTTTCAGCAATCACAAGTACTTCTGCTGTTACTCAAAAGTTTGGGCTCTTCAAAACAGACTGGAAAGACAATTCTGCACATGTAGACTCAGAATTTGATAATCATGGATTGTTTTGAATTATCAAGGCACACACACATGGGCTGTACTGTCCCATGAGGATCCAAAGACAGACAGCAGGGGCTTTAATCAGCGATGACTAGAGGATGGCTACGGTGGCCCAGAAAACAAATCTCTGCTTTTTTTGTGCACGTGTTATCTAATATGTGGATCTAATATGGAGAAAACACACATTTCATGTAGTAGATCTACAGGCTACAGGTGCTAGCTAACTATATGACTGCAGCGATCCTCGCTACCGTCGCTGCTGAAAGTCCCTATAAAGTCTGGACAGTTGGCAGCCATTGTTGCGCATATCTGTGTCATGGCTGTTGCCAGGTACCATCATCTCTTCATCTGCAGATTTTTTTTTTTTTTAATTGAACGTTGGCTTCTCTCTGTGCCTATAAGAACATTGTTGCTCCATTTTTTTTTTCCCAAAGCTGGTAATATTGTTCTTCCTGTGAAGGATGGCGTTGCTGTTGTCTACATTCCTGCTTGCTCCACTTTCCTTTCTCTTACATTTAACCCTAACCCTATCTATACTGATTTTCTAATCATTTTCTTACCTGTTAATTCATTATGATATCTTAGCTGCGAAAGAGAACCTTTGACCTCAATGAACCTAACCTGGATAAGTCACCATAAATAAAATGAGCTAAGAGCAGGTATACTGTAAATTGACCAAACCCTTTATTTCAAGGGCTCTGGTTCTCAGCAGGCTATCTCTTTCAAGGTCTCACTGGATAATAGAAAATGCATGAGATAATCCAATTCAAACAGCTCTGGACACTTTTGGTCATGGCAGGAAGCAAGACACACACACACACACACACACACACACATACACTCACACAGCCATAGAGTGTTGTCCATCCTCCTGTTGTGATGAGATACACGATGCTGCACGGTAACAAAGTACTGTAACACATTATCACCACAATAGCACAACACTAGAATGGAATCTGGAAACGTCCCAAACCCACATAACAGGATTTACACTATGCCAGGAGAACGCATATAGGAGACACACACACACACTTCGGTGGTGGCTACATTTAGGTCACATTTACACATACATTCACATCCAGAATGGATTTCCATGGAATACAAGGCTGTAGTCAGCCACCATTTTTCTATTTACTGACTAACCTGCACACATGAACACACACAGACACACACACAGGTACACACCTATACACACAAACACATACTGGTTAGATTTGGGACACATGCACACAGGTGCACGTGCATACACATATCAGCGTATACAACCAGACTGGTTCTTTTGTGAGTGAAAGGATGGTCATTCTTTTTCCCCCATGTTGGCTGGCACACGTGCGCACACACACACACACGCACATGCACACAACAAGCCCTTTCCTGGCTCATATTATAAAGCTGGTAGGTGAGGGTCTTTGTTCACTGTGAGCAACTAATGTGCTCAGAGCAATGGGCTTCTCTCTCTCTCTCTCTCTCTCTCAATGGTC
Organism: Lucifuga dentata; assembly: GCA_014773175.1. Classification (NCBI taxonomy): domain Eukaryota; kingdom Metazoa; phylum Chordata; class Actinopteri; order Ophidiiformes; family Bythitidae; genus Lucifuga; species Lucifuga dentata. The sequence goes on from VXCM01000539.1 coordinate 208,085, forward strand.
CAGAAGGAGCACCTTATCTAATCCCATGGTTTATCCTTCAAAAGGCTTTCTTTTCCTTTTTTTTCTTTGTTCTTCTTCTCTCCTGTCCCTTCATCTGTCCGTCTTTGAGGAACTCTGTGTCTGTGAGAAGCGCTGATGGTTGACGACGCTCTCATTCCACGAGACAGAATCTGTCTCCTTGGAGACACACACACACGCACACACAAACACATGCGCCCACACAGGCTTTGTGGAAGTCCTGTCTTATGCATGGAGCACCCACACAAAAAAATCACATACACAAGCACTTAGATGGGCACTGACACACACACACACACACACGCACAGCTTTTTAAGGACAGAAAATCTCATATGCACATAGGCACATACACACAAATGCAAGCGTGTGAGCTCCGGTACAAGTACATGTACACACACGGACACACACACCTGTACACAGTCATACTGCACACTATAAGTACTCACACACACACACACACACACACACACACACACAAAATATCTTTTATCATGTCCCNCACACACACACACACACACACACACACACACACAAAATATCTTTTATCATGTCCCCTGTGGCTCCCAATGATAACTGTAGTCACTAACACACGACCTCACACACACACATACGTACACACACACACACATATGTACACACACAGATTTGCATTCAATTTACATGTAGATTTCACCCTTGCTCTGTAACTGACAGTTTGTCAAACTCAAACCTGCCCCGGGTTAAATCTGTCTCCCACTGCCCCCCCCACACACCTCTTTCTGCCTCTCTCTCTTTCTTTCTCTCCGTCCATCTGTCTTTCTGTGTCCCTATCATGCTCTCATCTGCCACTCTCTCTTATCTTCCCTCTCTCTTATCATGACTTGTCTCCCGCCCTCCCTTTTCGTTCTCCCGCTCTCCATTGGGACATGATTAGCATGTTTTTCCTGTCCGGCGTGCGGCCCCCACGCCGCCTCAGGCAGCAGTTTTCTCTACATGCACGCACAAAGCTACAGTGCATCAGGTTACATGTTCTTACCATGTTCTACAATGTCAGACCGTGTATGTGTTCTTTACATTTGCTTCCATGGCGGCCGGCTAATGGACTCCGTGTGTAGTTAATGTGACAGTGAAGGTGCTTTCTGCATGATGACAGGACTTTTTCATTTTTGTAATCTAAAGTTTAATTCTGCTGGGTTTTTTTTTTTTTTTTTNGGTTTTTTTTTTTTTTTTGGTTTGTTTTTTTCCAATTATGTATTTTTTTTTATCTCTCATTGTAAGAAGCTCCTTCCTGCCATTCATTTTTAGACAGTATGAAAAAACATTCATTTTTAGACAGGATGGGGAAAAAACAACATCTACAGGAATAAATTTGCCCAAATTAGATAAAAGCATGAATCCTTAATTTGGTTTTGTTAGAGTTTGTATGTCTGCTTTACAGTGCCTGAGTTGATGTTTCCATATCAGCGTATTCATTATTTTTACTGTTATTCACCCGATACCCACAGGACTGAAGAGGAATCATTCTCTTCTTATTCTGGGTATCTTTTTTTTTTTTTTTTTTTNTTTTTTTTTTTTTTTTTGTTTTCAGCCAGGATAAAAATCCAATAGCAAATGCTGCACATTTTAAAATGATTGGGTAAAACTAAGAATAGGTCATAGTAACTGAATTCTGACACATTCTGAGAATTCTTGGGATTTTTGTGATATTTTTCCACCATGTATGACAATTTATTTTCCAGTGAGCACATTTTCATGAGAAGCTGTTGGCTGATTTTGCACTGCCAGTCATGTGTCAAACTGTCTGCTGTCATTGGTCGGAACAATTAGCACTTAAAATAATTTCAGACTGAGAAATATCTACAACCCCCTGATTTTTTGGTTTGTGTTTTCAACTATTTCTGTCGGTTTAATTTGTTTGGTAGCGGAATTACGCAAAAAGTTATGAATCAGTTTTGACAAAATGTAGAACCAGGGCATCCCAGGGAAGTATCCATTAAATTTTAGTGCGGATAATGGATCCAGGAGTAGATCCAGGAATTTTAAAATGTATTTCTTAACACTGAACAATAGGACATATTCTCATATTTCTGTTAGTTTCTTATAAAGTAATACACAAAATGAAAAAAATCAGGCGTATATGTCCCATGATAGACAATGGTGTAGTGGACATGGATCTGGATCTGGTTGACTAAAATATATACACACTTTTTAGTCAGCATATTAAAAGAATTGCTAGAAATGAAGAAATCATTACAAAACCAGATAACTCCATGTCTATAAAATGTGAAAAATCATCTTGTTTTATTGTGCATTCCCTGTAATATCAAGTAAAATTAAAAAAAAAAATCAAATAAATTAACAAAACACAAGTAATGTACAGTTTGAGTGATATTACCTGGAATGCACAAATAACACATATGAGTTTATGAATTTATGAAAATGGAGTTTATCCATTTTTCCAAATAAACCCTCTTCAGATTGTGCAGAAGCATAACAATCAGTAACGTGTAGCTGATTCCATAGCATGCAAATGTTTTTGATGTATCTTTAAGAGTTACAGAGGTAGAAAAACTATGTTTATTTTAGTTGTTTTTTCTCTTTAGGCCAGTATATTATCAGAATAAAACCATTTTTGGCATGTTTGGCCTTGGCACAGGTTTGCACTAATGAATTCCCTTCTCGTATGTATTTGCGGAAACGATATCCTCCTCTCACTTTTGGATTAATGATTTAATTATTTTACTTATTAAGATAGAGGGTTAAAATCATAATTGTTTTATTTCAAAAGCAGGTTTCCCAAAACCCACCTTCCTGAGAGCGTTAATCCAGATTTTTCTCATGGATTTTTCAAAAGAAAGCTGCTCCTGAGAGTGTCTGTGCATGCTGCAACATATCATCATTTGATACGCCCACTGAAGTGTTGTAACCTATTTAGTATGTCAGTAAGGCTCAGAATCTGTAATGCATTTTGAAATGTTTACTTAACTTCCCGCACGTTTGATCGTTCATGCGGGGGAGCAGGTTGAAAGGATGAGTAAAGATGTTACGCTGCAATGTTGCCTGCCGCCGCTTTTGTTGCTACCTTCCTCTAATGAGGTTTGTTGATGATAATGACTATGGCAATGATGGCGATGATGATGATGTAAGGGTTCCGAAACAACCCGGGGAGATCCCAGGAGCTGTTGTTTTAATGAAGAGAGGGAGAAACAGCTCCAGCCAGCCAATACAGGAAGGCGGGGGCTGGATGGGGGGGAGGAAGACAGGATGAAAGAAAGAACAAGAGTTGACAAAATAAGGAGCTGCTAGTCCAGAATATAAAGGATTGTCATCCAGCTCCATCTTTGTCATCCCTCCCCCCCAATACTCTTTTGGCTGGTTGTGCTGATTGTGTTAGCGACTGTAAGAAAAGGACTCTTTCAGTTTTGCCTGATGGGACCTCAGCCTCTCGGTCTTCATATAGACCAGCTGGAGACTGATAATAACACTCACAGCTGTCTGGCTACGCCTTGGATCGGCCCGCGGAGACACAAAAGCCAAAATGTGAAAGGAAATAGAGAGATCCACTTGATGGATTAGGGACACTGAGCATGAATATGAAGAAGGACAAAAAGATGAGTGCATAGGAGAAGGATGAGGTCGCCATTTTTTTTGCTCCTTTTTTTGTTTTTACCAGGAGAAAGCTGACATAAAAGGGCATGTAACAGAGGGGGTTCAGAAAAAGAAAAACAAAAAGATAGAGAAAGTGGTGGAAATCAGGGTGAAGGGGGAAGTTGGAGGAAAAGGACAGATACATAGAAAAGTTGGAGCAAAAGTGGCAATAAGTCCATGGCTGGATGGTCACGGCAGGTGAGTGTGGAGGGGCTGGTATTACTGGCCTTTAGCGATGAAGACTTGGCCAGTGTTAAAGATGCCCTCTGGTGCTTTTAGAATGAGAAAGTTGGCATTTAAAATAGAGGAAAAAGAGTTCTGCTGGAGGGATGGACGGATGAGGTGAAGAACGGATGTTTTCCACTTGACCTGGCACCATCGCAGGTGAGACTAAACTCCGTGAAACCTTTAAGGTCTGACCCCTGGTAACTTTTTCTCCTCTAAAACTTTTTTTGTAGGACTTTTTGACAAACAGGTTCATCTTAAAAAATTGTGATCCAGAGTTTTTTACTCCCTATAAAGTGTGTGAAGGTTCGTCTCATTCATCCAGGTGATGAGATGTTTGGGAGGTTGAAGTATAATCACTCGCCTGGAAAAACAGCTTGAAGACATTTCGTCGTTCATCCAAAAGGCTTCTTCAGTTCAGGTTTCTTGCTGCTGTAGGACTTGTGCTCAACGACATCCGCATCCCACAGTGAGCGGAACATGCCACTGATGTGTGTATGTGTGTGTGTGCCACTGTTCCTGCTACAGTTAGAACTGAAGAAGCCTTTTGGATGTATGGCGAAACTTCTTCAAGTTACTTTTTCCATTTCACTGATTGCCCTTCAGCCTAGAAATACTCTATGATAGACAACAACACAACACGAGACTCTTGGCGTGTGTGAATGTGTGTGTACGTGCGTGCATGTGTGTGCGCGTGTGTGAGCACATATGTGCATGTGTTGGAGAAATAATGAAAAACAGTTTTTCATCTTCATCCAAAATATCCCCTGTAGATTTCTGAGCAGGGGGGGAGGGAGCAGAAAGTCAAACAAAGAAAGAGCGAATGAGTCATTTGCATTGTAATCCATCAGACAAGATGCAGGAAATTCATCTAATTTCCAGGCAGCGATGATCAAAACCACTACCCTGGTGTTATCCAAAAAATAAATAAATAAACAAACAAACAAACTGCTCATTTTACACTCTGTTAATGGGGCGTAATAAAGCACAACCAATAGATGTTGCATCACTCTCATGTTTTTGTCACTAGTTTATTCCGCTTGTTGCTTCAGCAGCGAACTAGTAAACAAACCGCCTAATTCCTCTCTGAATCCCCTTAAAACAAGAAAAATGTGCAGTCATTAGCAAAATTTTCTGATATAAATTTGAAAAAATATTTTTATGTTTTGAAAGTAGAAACTCTAGAAACTTTGCAGAATAAGTTGCTTGAAATTGGATTTCTTATCTTTCAATTCAGATCATTTTAGAATTTGTCTTAAAACAGGATGACAGTTTTTTTATGGAAGTCTTGCTATTTCTCCTAAACCTGTAAACAATTAAAGATGGATCACACATCAGTCAATGTTCCTTATTCTGTCTTCTTTTAAGATACTGATTATCATTTCTGGAAAACTCCTAAAACAATTTGATTTGTATTGAAAACTGTTTGAAATAATCTCAGAAAAACAGATTTTATAACAGACAAAACCACTAGTGCAGAATTCTTAGCATTGATCTGATAATAAGCAAAGCCATCTAATTTCCTCATAACACACATTTGGAAAATTAATTTTGAGAAATAAATTAATCGGAAAATTAATCATTCAACCATGGATTGGAGTTGAAATATACAACAAAACAAATTAGTAGACAACACCCAAATTCCTAAATAATCTAGTGTTTGATAAGATTATTGTCCTTAGATTAAAAAAAAGGTATTATGATCAAAATCTGTTCTTTTTCTAATCTTCACCTATGCACTAATCCTTAGCTGGGGGGCTCTAGGAATCTACCAAGAGAAGAGATGATGATGATGATGACGGCAATGATGAAGATGATTATGATACGATGAAGGTGGTACTGATACCAATGCTGCTGATGAACATGTGCGTTAGGATGATGGTCGTGGTGTGTGTCTGTAATACCGATGATGATAGAGTCTATCATTCTTCTCCAGCTGAGCCTTCAGATTTGCCTTCAGTCTGATCTCAGTAAACACATAAATAAATAGTCCAATAAATAGCAGTGATACAGGACAGGCTCAGATCCACACAGTGCAAAACTGCTGCAGTAGCTCATCTGATGCTGTTCAGGGTGCTGACAGCTTCAGGGACAGAAGACCTTTAGCAGAGGTTGTTTTTTGGCTCCTGGCATTTTAAAGCAGCAGGATGAGGGAGGATCTCAAACTCGCTGTGTTTTCAGATGCTTTTTATTTTAAAATAAATACAATGAATGATGATGACAGTATTGCTGTTAATGACATTGATGAAGAAGATGATGATAAGAAAGTGATAACAGCGAGGAAGATTATTGTAGCAATGATGGCTTTGATGGTGGAAATTGGGATGAGATGACAGTGGTGATCATAGAAATGATAATAGTGATTTTAGTGCTATGATGTAATGTTGATGGTATTAATAATGATTATGAGGATGATGATGGTGCTGATGAAGAGGATGGAGGCCACAATGATCTGATGAGCACCAGCACATTGTTGATATTACATATGTTGTGTGTTGTGTTTTAATAAATTGTGCAAAATAAAATAAAACTATAAATGAATGATGATCATATAGCTGATATAGGATAAAATATGATACATTGTTGCACTGGTATGAAAAAGATGGTGATGATGATGATGTCAATGATGAAGACCACAACAATGATGATGATGATGATGACACAGCTGGTCATAGGGTTGACATTGATGATTGTAGTGGCTGCAATGGTATTATGGTAAAGACGATGATGATAATGATGAAGATGATGATGATGATGATGACAGAGATGTTAATAAGGTTGATATTGATGAATGTAATGGTTGCAATGGTATTATGATAAAAATGATGATGATAACAATAATGATGATGATGATAATGATATTGAGATGATGATGATGATGATGATGACAGAGATGTTAATAGGGATGATATTGATGGTTGCAGTGATTGCAATGATGAAAAACATGATGATGATGATAATGATGATGATGTTGATGATGTAGAATCTCGCTACAGTATTATCGATATTATAGTGATTGCATTGGTATTATGAAAATGATGATAATGTCACGATGCTGATGCTGAGGATGAGGATGATGACATGAAAAAGATGATGGCGGTGGTGGTGATGGTAGGTCAAAACACACACATGCACACACACAGAGGGGGTTTATGGGAAAAGAATCAGAGCACCCCATTAAAATTCTTCATTCTTCTTTTGCCTTTATGGAAAATGAAAAAAGAAAAAAGGAGGCGTGAGAACATTATTAGTTTTTCATTACTTCTATATTTTCTTCAAATGAAAATAGAAAATGAGCAGATTCTCCATTGATGAGATTGCGCTGTTCTTTTAGGCGTCATCTCTCTTTCATACACACACACAAACACACACACACACACACAGCCAGGGAGAGGTGTTGTGTCCTCGTCTTTCATTTTAGGAAGTATGAGTGGGTGTGAGCTCCTGCCTTCACATGTTCTCATTTTCGTGTGCTTAGTGTAAATATGTGTGTCTTTATTTCCCCCTTCATCTAAGTGTTTAGGTGTGTGTGTGTGTGTGTGCTGGTTTAACTGCACAAAAGATCCCTACACTGGTTTGAAGAGCCTAATCAGAGGCTGGCAATTTCTCCTCAGCTCTTGTGTATCTCTGAGGTAACTGTTGGGTTCCTTCTCTCCTCCTTCCTACCTCCTTTCTCCTCCTCATATCCCTGATTACTGAAGGGCCTGCAGGAGAGCCCTGTTCCTCTCCAGGCTTTGTCTTGACATCCTTCATAACTTTTGTGCCATTCCTTCGGCGGTATCATCCTCTGAACAAACACAGCTTCTGCAGAAACTGTGACAGTCTGCATTTTTTATTCCCCCACTGTGGATGTGGAGAGCGTGGACACAAGTGGGTGAGGAGAAGCTCAGTGACACCAATCATCCAAAATCCGAGACAGACGGGAAAGAAAACACAACAGATATATATAGGAGACACAATGAATCATATTTGCATAACAAGGAGTCGACATTTCGGAATCATCCTTGTTTTTATGAGATAAGGATACGTTCTGAAAAGAATGGATCCAAATTGAATTAAGTAAAGTAAATGTAAAAATAAATGAAGAATACTGCTGGCAATGAGATTAGTGTCAGTTGTAAAGACAATTAACCACTCCAAAGTGAAGAAAGGAAAGAGGGATGGAGTGGGTACATGTAGAGAGAGAGAGAGAGAGAGAGAGAGAGAGAGAGAACGTGACAGAGAAAATTGACAGGAGGTGTGTATTACCGTCTCTGGGCGCAGGGAGAAATAGGGCTGTGGCATCTGCTCGTGGTGCTGCATACACTCTTTTTGATCATACACACTTCAAACGCCCTCGCTGACTCGCTCTTGCAGAGAGTAGGGAAGAGAGCGTGCGCATGTGTGTGCGCGCGCATGACTGCGTGTTTGCTGAGAAAAGTGTTATTTGTGTTTTGTTTATGGAAAATGGGTCAACCTCACAAAACGAACGGCGGCTATGTTGAACACTGTAAACTGTGGCTTAATCGGGAATCCCAGATCTATAAATAATATTGATGTGTGTGTGTGTGTGTGTGCGCGCGCGCGCTTTTGATTTTGTGTGTACATTCTTTTTTAGCCATTAACCCTCCCCTGCCGCTCTTTTCACCTCTGTTAAGTTATTCTCCTTTAATCGGTTTGTATATCCACTTCATTTCACATCGTCATTCTCTCTGTGGATCTCCTCTGCATTTCTGCGCTTTAAGGAGCCATGACTCCAGAGAGCTCATTAAGCCCATTAGCAGCGCACAGTCACAGAATAGTTATGCTCATCCTCTCGTCTGCTCTCTTATTGCCCACTTACATCCTTTGATTGCTTTGTTATTACATCTTCTTGGCCTTTTTATGCGTCACCTCCTATAGGTTTCCTTCCTCATGCATGATGCATGGTTTGCATACTGTGACTTCTTTAATTTTCCTCTATTAAAATCACCCTTACACAGTCATCCTGTCACATGAAAGTTTGATTAAGGACATTATTGAAGATTAGATTGATGAATTATTGATCGGCAAGGTGGGAAGTCCACGGGGAGGAGATTAGACACTTCAAGCAAGCGTGTTTGTATGTGTGCAGTTAATAAATGCATGGGTCTATCAACATGTGGGTATGCATGCATGCATGCCATTGAGCATGTGTGTAGTGAGTACATGTGTGTATAAGATTAAGTTGATTGTGTGTGTTTGAGTGCAAGTGCATGTGTGTGTGAGCTGAGGTGATTTTAATCCAGTGATGTAGTTTGTTGTTCAGTCATAAGATCCTGATTTAGGAAATAGGGAGAAACCATGGTGGACTGGAGTTAGGCTAACTGTAATAACTGAACAAATAAATAATGAATGTGTGAACCATAAAGACAAAAAGACCAGATCTGACTAAAAAACTGGAATTGAGCCTTAAAGGACCATACTGGCCATTTTGCATGTTTGAGCCTAATATATTCAGTTTTCATACAGATAATGTTACTATCATTTCCCAAAGCATACTACTGGAACGGTGAGTTGAAAATTTTTTTTCCTACCTTCAGACCGCCATTGGTTTCAGTTCATTCTGCTACGCTATTAAAATCAACTTGTTAATACTGAAAACGTTCTTGGGATAAGTAATCCATCATCGCGAACAAGACGTGTATTCAGGTTTTTTCAGAGTTATGTAATTTTAGCATTTAAATGCAACAAAAAGTGCAGAGTGGTCTGAAAATGCTTCCTAGTGGTGCATTCAAGTGCTATAGTGAAGAACTGACAACAGAAAGCATTTTCAGATCACTCTGTGCTTTTTATTGTGCTTAAATGCTAAAATTATGTAACTGCTAAAAAACAAAACCTGAATACATGTCTTTTTCGTGATGAAGGATTACCTATCCCAAGAACGTTTCAAGTATCAACAAGTTGATTTTAATAGCGTACCAGAATGAACTGAAACCAATGGTGGTCTGAAGGTAGGAAAAAATTTTAATTCACTGTTCCACTAGTATGCTTTGGGAAGTGATTGTCAGTAATGTTACATGTATGAAAATGCAAAATCACCGGTATGGTCCTTTAAGGGCTGTAACGTTAACTTAGCTTCTGTTGTGAACATAATCCAAAATAGTTAAGAACCAACTACAAGATGTTTTTCTTTGTCTGTTGGTTAATTTAGAACCAGCGAGGTGCTCATGGTTAACAGTAAGTAAACTACAGGTGTGATCAGGGTCAGAATGGCCATCAGGAGAGGCGGGATGTTTCCTGGTGGGCTGCAGCCATGAGTGGGCCGGCCAGTGGCCTTTGCACCGCACAATATAATATTAATTAAAATTAAGTTAAACTAAGCAAACATAATGTTTTTCTTTCATAATTTCCTTGGTGAGGAGAAACAGTGGACAATTACGGACTTATTTGACCCACCATCGGCATCATTGGCATTTTCATGCTATACTGCCCCTAGAAAAATTAGGATTCCAATTAGAAAAATTTGTAAAATATCAAGCTTACCTAATATCAAGCTTATGGAATTCTGTGAGTCCGTGCAACTGACAAACAATAAACCAAAGCAAACGAAGCGAAAATGCAACAAAAGTAAAAAAATTCAATCAGATTCAAACCAGAGCAAACCACTACAGGCTTGAAAATCTCCTTAATGAACTTAATTAGCCAAGTAGTGACTTTGACACTTAGATGTGACTCCATTCTGAACAGTCGTCACAGCTTGTTCAGACACGATAGAGCGGGAAAATTATAGTGATGACTCACTGGTGAATAGCTCTTTGATATGAAGGAAGAGACACAATTTGCATGGGGTGAGAGCTGTTCTTCATTTATTCAACTAGCTGACTGAGAAGCTATGTCAAAGCATTTCATCTTTAACTCATCTTTGCTCAAAATGTGAATGAGCCATTTAAAAAAATCTAACTGTTCACAACGACCATCAAAGCAGCGAAGAGCAGCCTGTTCGTGAGAGAGAGATGCGATTGAAATATGAAAATGCGGCAGATTTTCATGCACTTCAACAAAACCAGAGATGATGGAGTAATAACTCCAAATCAATATTCCTGAAAGCTGCTTATTCCAATGAATGTGTAAGTTTTGTTCTTCATGCTATTAATTTTCTCTCATCACTAGAATTATTCCAATCTTTAAAATGAGATATCGACCATTTTGAAAATGAAGCCTATTTTATCTAATAGCACAAACATGAAGAATATTTACTACCATTAATAATGTAAGGAAATCATCTTTTTTCTAGTTCTCCACTAACTGGAGGTCAGAGGTCGAGGTCAGATGGATTCAGTGTCCTGCAGGGCCAATGTGTATAACCATGTGTGGGTGAACCTAGATAACAAAGACTTGTGTCACAGACCTTGATGAGCAAGATGAGAAATATGCAGCAATAAAAAGTAAGCATCCATAAGTAATGATTCAACTTCATGGTCATTTTTGAGGCCATATATGTGGTGATGTTGCATTGGGACAACAATATATTAAGATGTGGACAAAACATTAAAAATGACTTACATCATAGTTCAATCCAGTACACCACCACAACTGACTATGACCTCAAATATTAACATTAAAAACTTCAAGATAGGATATAATGGATATAGGATATAGGATATATATTCAGATAGTAATTGAATTGAACGTATATTCATGAAAATCCAGACGTAGATGCATCCATGTAATAATTTCCTGGTGCTTTGTTACTGCCTAACCTGACTTTTTTTTTTTTAATACATTATAAAGTAAAAATGATATTGTGCATCAAACAAAGTGGATAAGACCTTCAAAGTAATCACTAATCCTAGATCTAAGATTAAAAATCAAAACGTAGCCCATGCAAGAAAATGTACCTCTACAAATAAGGATATCATTTGAGTTTTGCATCTTCTGTCTCTTTCATGCAGCAACTGAATGCATCTAATTAGCACACAAACAGATGCACCTGGTCATTATTCAGATTCTGCTTGATAAAAACTTTGATTTGATTAAAGCTGTGTAATTTTGGTGCAGAAAACTAATGTGGAAAGTTTCACGCTGGTAATGTAAGAAAGTTAACTTTGTCTGATTACTTGAGCTGTTTACTTAGCGAGCTGTTGTTTTTTTATTTCAGATATGCTGCATGTTTTTGGGGAAATTGGGGTTGTTTGTGGTTAGTTATGTATTGGTTAGTTTGTTTCTGATTCTGTGTTTTATCTCTGTGGTGTTTGTCATTTTGTTGTTGAAAGAACATGGTGATTCATGTGGATAATGTGCTGCTTGATTCAAAGACCAGATGATTCAGCTTATTTAGGCTCCATGGATGCGTCTTTCCACACTGAACTTGCTTGCTAAATCAAAATAAGTAGCAAATCATACTGTTTTAGGAGTTTATTTGTCATCCCAAATGTGTTACCAGAGACTTGAAACATGCTTGAGATAAGTAACCAATCACAGCAAACACAGTATCTACTAAAATGGCTAAAAATAATTGCTATAAACATACCAGAGATACTGGATGTTGCAAATGGAAATTATGACTGCAATAATTAGGTAGAGTTGAATACAAATAAACAGAAAAGAAACTCTTTTTGTACGGAGGTTTGGTTATAATGCAGGGTTTTTTAGAAAATTAGCATGTGCAGTTTTTCATCTCTTCAAGCAACTTTACTTCAGTGCCATACACTTCAAACTTTTAGTCCATAAGTAAAAGTAATAAAGACAAACTTAAAGTCTAAGCAGGTTTTTGTCCTGACAGGGTGATAAATCCAAAGATATTGCTGTTCAGCTCATCCCTGCTTAGAGGAAACAAATAGGACATGAACGTCACTTTGTGCTCTTTATATTTAGAAGCCTTCCCTTTGTATTCTGCCCCTAAACACACTCGTACTAAAGTGTCTGGGGAGATACTTAGCAAACAGCAGCGAGTCAGTAATGAGGAAGATACTTTTCTCGCGGTAGGTTGACTGTGTCGTGTTCTGCTGTGTCTCTCGGCTGCGGCACCAAGCGCCACCATCTGCATCCAAAAGATTTGCCCGCAGAGAAGTCGTAAATCTCACCTTCTGAGTGGAATATGGACTCATATACCTACCAGTATAATTCTGGGATAATCCAATTCAAATAGCTCTGGGCAACCACTATAGATCAAATCCTTCCTCAGGAGGTCTTGCTGGCTGGACGGGCCCCCTTGGGCCATGCTCACGGGCTGGTGGTATTCCGTCTTTGAGAAGAAAGAAAAAAATACTTGGAAAGTTGGTGTTAATACTTTTTTTTTATTGACAACAGCACAGTGTGGAAGATGTTTTTTTTCCTCTTCACTTTCCTGATATGTTCTTTTTATGAATACAGGTGCATCTCAAAAGATTAGAATATCATGGAAAAGTTCAACATTTTTTGTCAGTTATTTCAGAAAGTGAAAACTGTATATATTTTAGACTCATTACATGTAAACTAAAATGTCTCAAGCATTTCTTGATTTTAATTTTGATAATTACGGCCTACAGTTCAAAAAAATAGAAAAAACGTATCTCAAAATATTAGAATATGTCATATCAAGTTTGAGTAAATCACTATTTATGCAGTATAAATACCATGAATCTCTCGGTCAGGTTCAGTACACACTACCGCAATCACGGGGAAGACTGCTGACTTGACAGTTGTCTAGAAGACACTCATTGACACCCTCCACAAGGAGGGTAAGCCACAGAAGATCATTGCTGAAAGGGCTGGCTGTTCACAGAGTGCTGTATCAAAGCATATTCATGGAAAGTTGACTGGAAGGGCAAAGTGTGGTAGGAAAAGGTGCACAAGCAAGAGGGATGACTGCAGCTTTGAGAAGATTGTCAAGCAAAGCCGATTCAAGAACTTGGGGGAGCTTCACAAGGAGTGGACTGAGGCTGGAGTCAGTGCATCAAGAGCCACCACACACAGACGTGTCCAGGAAATGGACTACAAGTGTCTCATCCCTAGTGTCAAGCCACTCCTGAACCAGAGGCAAAGTCAGAAGCATCTTACCTGGGCTAAGGAGAAGAAGAACTGGACCATTGCTCAGTGGTCCAAAGTCCTCTTTTCAGATGAAAGTAAATTTTGCATTTCATTTGGAAATCAAGGTCCCAGAGTCTGGAGGAAGAGTGGAGAGGCACAGAATCCAAGTTGCTTGAAGTCCAGTGTGAAGTGTCCACAGTCAGTGATGATTTGGGGTGCCATGTCATCTGCTGGTGTTGGTCCACTGTGTTTTATCAAGTCCAAAGTCAATGCAGCCGTCTACCAGGAGATTTTAGAGCACTTCATGCTTCCGTCTGCTGACAAGCTTTATGGAGATGCTGATTTCCTTTTCCAGCAGGACTTGGCACCTGCCCACAGTGCCAAAACTACTCGGAACTGGTTTGCTGACCATGGTATTACTGTGCTTGATTGGCCGGCCAACTCGCCTGACCTGAACCCTATAGAGAATCTATGGGGTATTGTCAAGAGGAAGATGAGAGATGCCAGACCCCACAAGACAGATGAGCTGAAGGCTGCTATCAAAGCAACTGGGCTTCCATAAGACCTCAGCAGTGCCATAGGCTGATCGCCTCCATGCCACGTCGCATTGATGCAGTAATTCGTGCAAAAGGAGGCCCGACCAAGTATTGAGTGCATAAATGAACATACTTTTCAGAAGTTTGACTTTTCTGTATTATAAATCCTTTTTTTGACTGATCTTATGAAATATTCTATTATTTTGAGATACTGGATTTTTGATTTTCATGAGCTGTGAGCCATAATTATCAGAATTAAAACAAAAAAAGGCTTGAAATATTTCAGTTTATGTGTAATAAATCTAAAATATATGAAAGTTTCACTGTTTGAGTTAAATTATGGGAAAAAATGAACTTTTCCATGATATTCTAATTTTTTGAGATGCACCTGTATGACAGAAACGTCAGGAGAGCACATCCTTGACACACTCTGTCTTTCAAAAGGCTTCTGTCTTTAATCGCAGGTACTTTAATTCTTCAGGAAATGTGGATGTGAAGAAATGATTCAAATAAGTGTGTAGGAGTATGTGTGTGCTGTGGCTGTGTATTTGCCTGTGCATATGGATAAATGAGTGTGTGCAGAAGCAGCTTTGGATTGCCCACCAATGCATGATAAGCTGGTGATGTTTCTATTCTAGACATACCTACATAAACCAAAACTCTCCCATACTTACTATTTATTTTCTATTAGCCTGCCAAAAAAGTAAGGCACACTTAGGGTGCTTTCACACATGTTTGGTTTGGTTCAGCTAAATCAGACTTGGGTTTTATTCCCCCTTTGGTATGGCTCTTTTGGCCAGGTATGAACACAGCAACCGTACTTATTGTGGACCAAAATAACCCCATCTAGACCGTTTAGAGTAGGTGGTCTTAGTCTCCAAACAAACTCTGGAGCGGTTTCTTGGTGGTCTCAATGATCCACACACCACTTCCAAACTGACTCCAGAGCAATCAATCTATTGGTCTATTGACTGACAACCAGGGATGGCTAGGTGTGCATGATTAATGTTAAGTAAAGTGCATTTTGGATTAGCAAAGCAAACAGATGCCGTGAAAAGCTTGTAACTCATCAATCATACCTAACACGTCTTGTGATGAAGACGTTGAGGGTTAGCATGTTGTATGTGCTCAATATGGCCTCCATTCTCCTGTTCAGCCGTCTGAAGGTAGAACATTTTGTCTATAATAGAAACATCACCAGCTTATCGTGCATTGGTGGGCGATCTAATGCGAATCAATATACAGCAAAATGAAAACTACTTTCTAGATGTTGTCTTCAAGTCAGTCATCTGCAAATGACTACAAACAGAAAAGTATCCAAATTCTGTCTTTATTCCATGTTTTTAGTTTTCCAGTCACTGATTGTAAACTTTTTCCTATTTTCTTTCTCACACCTCGAGACATTTCTGACCAGTGGGAGGAGCGAGTTTTCTCAGACACTTGTTGATATACTATGATTTGGTTAGATTAGATGTTTTCCCCCAAACCAAGTCAAGCAGTAAATGCAACAATTTAAGAATTTAGTTCCTGGTTGATACTGGAGCAAACGGTCTGAAAACGCTGGAAGTCTTTGTGGTAGATTGGTAAGTAAAGGAGGCTCAAGACATGGAGATTCAGGTTAGAATAAAGAACTTTTATCTTCTCTTCATAAATATCACATGGCTGGTTGAACTTGTCCCACTGTCCCCTCCCCGGTGATGCAACAAGTTCATGATATTTGCACCAATTACAGCCAGGGGCAATATTAGAAGTAGAAAAGACAAAAATCACTTCATAAGGGCTTATTTTGCTCACAGTGTTCTATAATGTGTTCACCAACCGTTCTTTCACCTTTTTGTCTTGCGTCTTTTCAATTTCACTGCTGGTTCAAGTGTCCTTGAATGCAAAAAAAAAAAAAAAAAAAAGAAATGCAGTAATAAATAAATGCCTTCAGAAATAATCTTCTCTTTCTGTTCTTCCACTCTGCTTTCCCCCGATTTATTCTATTATTTGCCTTTTTTGACTTCATTCCCATGAAACCCTCTAAAGCTTTATCTGTTACTTCTTTTTTTTTTGTTAGTTCATTTACAGCGATAACAGCAATAAAAACCAANCTTTATCTGTTACTTCTTTTTTTTTTGTTAGTTCATTTACAGCGATAACAGCAATAAAAACCAACAAGTAAAATCCCACAGGTGCTTTAGCAAATATATCTGACCTCAAAGTAAACAAGAGAATAAATACATCATGATCACAGGCAAAGACACAACTGAAATGGATATCAGAAGCAGAAACAGAACAAAACACAACACGCTGGAAAATAGCAGCGTGTTAGTGGGAAAATGACACTTAAAACAGATTGAAATATCAGTGTGATAAAGAAAATGAAATCGCTGGGGAGTCGGAATGGGTCGCTCTGTGGTAGCATTTAGGAAAAAACATCCTACATATGATCCAGTAAATGGAACAGAAGAAAATCACAAGTTTGGTTAGATGAGATTAAAAAAACAACATAAGAATTTAGTAAAAGCATCTTATATCTTCATAAAACTCTAATTGAAGGCAAATGTGCTGAATGATCTAAACTACAAACACCACCGGTATCACAGTTTTCTGTCAGGATTCAGATCCTAAACCTGGACAGCTCTCAATCTGAAAATACACCAATTTATTTTTATTCCCAAAAAGCTGAGTCTTCAGAGACATGAGGTATTTCTCCTGACAGCAGCGACAGGAAGTCCTGTCTGCATTTTCACCACCATGTGTGTAAAAACAGCGCTCTCTCTCTCTCCCTCAAATCCCGCAGCACTTTCCCTTAGAATTGTTGCCTTTTTCCATCAAATGGATGAATCTGATCCGAGCTTAGTGCTTTTGGGAAAACTTCTGCCTGAATCAGTTGACTGTTTGTGTGTATGTGTGTGTGCGTATTTTCCTCTCTGCAGACTTTGAACTGTGAACCAATGAGCATCACAGCCAGATGTTGCTAGGAGCAATTGCTATATCCTGTGGGTCTGCATAACACACTCACAAATAAAATGCACACAGTATACTCTCAAACACACAGCTGTCTGTCTTAAAGGACCATACTGGCGATTTTGCATGTTTGAGCTCAGTAAATACTCCCCGCATGTTACGTTACTAACAACCATTTTCCACAATATAAAACCGTATTTTAGTTTTGCCAAAATCCCCTAATCTTTCAAAATGAAAGTTCAGATGATACACCCTCCTTAAAATTCAGTGTTTCGCCTGGTAACGCTTACACATAATTGTAGAAAGCACGATCTTTTTTAAATTCTCTGTAAAAGCAGTTGTCTCTTGGGACAATATTCCCTGGTGGAGGCAGATTTTCTTCCATGCAGCTCCGTGTTGGATCAGTTAAATAACAGACAAAAAAATTTTAATAGACGTTTTGTTTGCGGGGATGGATTATGTATCCCAAGCACGTTTCAAGTCTCTGCAAGTTGATTTTAGTAGCATTATGGAATGAACTGAAACCAATGGCAGTCTGGAAGGCAGAAAAACAAATCTAAAATTTACCACTCCAGTAGTATATTTTGGAAAATGGATGGCAGTAATGTATATTGTAAGCGGATTGTTTATATTGGGCTCAAACGTGTGAAATTATACGGTCCTTTAAGGCCATTCTGGAGTGATAAAATTAGCCAATCTCTCCTTCTGCTCCTCCTCCTACTTCCTCCTCTTTTTCTGGTCTTCATCTTCCCGAGTATCACCGGACAACACATTATGTATCAGCGACACATAATTATCCAGTTACGTTACTTCTCTCTCTCTTTCTCTACNCCCATCCTTTCCTCCATGTAATGCATAAAGACAGGCCTGAATGTATAATTCATACCCCCTCTGCCAGCCGTGTACCTCTTGGTGTGTGTGCGTGCTCGCGCGTCGCTTCTGCCATTACTCGTCAGGCCGAAGACAGACCTTGCCGACGAAGCAAAGCGGAAAGAACAGGTCATCTGAGTGCGTGTGTGTTTATGTGTGTATGCATGTTTACCCCATCTTTACATTTCTATAAATCATGTATAGGCGTGGGAACGTTCACATGCTGAGTTTTCCTGACATGGCTCAGAGTTTAAGGAAGCATGCTTGGACAGAATGTTTGATGTCTGTTTCCTGTGGTATATTTATGGCTTTTGAGATTCACATTTATCTCCACACGGCATCCAGCGCTTGTGAAAACTGTAAAAGCAGGCCAGCATTCGCACTCAGAAGGCAGACATGCTTCCCTGAACTCGAGTTTCTCTGAAATAGAATTTGGGAGGGCAAGACCCACCTCTCTTCTCCACTCAACCGTACACTCACTCTATCCCTCTGGGGATGAGAGAGGGAAAGAGGGAGAGAGAGAAAGAGGTAGTCAGAGTGAGAGGAAAGAGAGAAAAGGATGAAAGAGGGGTGTAAAGTGCAAAGGAGGGAAGGGGAAAAGAGAGAAATAGCCAACGAATGGGGTGGTGAAGAAGAGGATGCGAGAAAGGTGACATGCAGAGAGATGGAAAAAAATGGAGAGAGAGAGTAAGAGGAACATAGGTGGAGCGAGTAAAGTGATGGAGAGGATATGTAGAGCAGGAAAAAAAAGCTGAAGCGAAAAGATGGAAATGGAAAAGAGAGCCACAGAAAGCCTGACGACATTTAAAGGAAACAAGAGAGAGAAAGGCACAAAGCGTGAGGATACATGTAAGTGAAAGAGGAAAGGGAAGTGCTATAGGCATAAACCATGAAGAGAACACATAGAGACAAAAAGAGAAAGAGAGAGAGAGAGAGAGGGAGGGAGGGTTGGAGAGAATCATCTTCTTTTTTTTTTTCCTCTAATGGATGAGTGAGCATCGGGAACAGTCAGCTGAGTCCACGTCAAAAACCTTACAGGAGAGAAGCTTTACATGCACAGTTTAGCTACGCTAACCGGAGCACTAATGGACAGCAAGCAGAGCGGATAGAGGCGGCAGAAAGATACTCTGGGAGGTGTTTCAAGTGAAAAAGACAATTTCAGCTTAGCGTAGCCGAATTCAGTGATAGAGTTGACTGTTGCTCGATAATTTGTCTGATAAATGGCAAACAGTGTAGGAAGGGGAGACACAGGAGGGAGAAGCTTTGATTAAAAAGTCTCCAGACTCATTTGCTGCTGCTGTGGCTCAGTTTAATGGATGGTAAGCAGAGAGGAGACGAGAGAAAGTTACATCAAAGTATCAAAATGCATTAGATATAAGCACTACCATGATATTTGGTATTTTAAAGCTTGGGTCTCAGCATTTTTATGACTTGGAGGGGGTTTTCAATGCGAGACCAGCTGACCGTGGCTGATTCTATTCAGGGGAGCAAATGACGTGTGTCGCACGAGTGTCTAGTAGCTGTGTTTAATGGACAGCGAGGCGAGGAGAGACAAGGAAGGAAAAGTGTCTCGAAGCTAATTTTTCACTGGCAGTGGCTGGTGACTGGTTAGCACAGTGGACAGGAAAGAGAAAGTACAAGACAGAGAGAGGAAGATAGAAAGGATGGAAAATACCGACGTAACATGTTGATACTGCCACAAGACAGAAGTCTTAAAATTACAATTTTCTTAAAGTAGCTAACAAAAAATTAATGGGGTGAAATAACTTCAACTGTTTCAACAATTTTGTAAATTAAAGTGTCATTTTCTCCATACTCTTATCTTCTCTGGTTTCACAAAATAAGAGATATTACAATAGGAAAAGCTGGATTATCTCACTGCAATGACAGAATATTTTTTTGGAGGATCAATATTGTGTCTTTCACACTGCAAGAACCTTTTCAGCAACTCAGGAACTTTCCTTTGTTTCATATCAAGGAACTAGAACCAATTTTGGCACCACAATTACAGTTCCTGGACCACTTTCAGAAGGTGGTGGAAACATTCCTTTCTTGTTTTCCCTCTCTATCAGTGAAAAGAATCGAAAGTGTGCTCTGTTATTTCCATTTTTCATCAAGTAAGACCACAAAACTCAAGACAGAATTCCTGTTTATAACCCCTCTCCTCTGCTAAAATGAAAGTGTATTTGGGTTTCTCCATTTATAAGCATAATTGGATCACTATGACAACAGCGTTTCAGACAGGCCGGGTCAGATGAAGCATACAGTGACCTGAAGTAATCTTTAATCGTTCAGGAACCGCTGGGTGGAGCTTACAAGATCAAACATCACCAATTGGTCATACATGAAAACTACAAGAAACTATGGACTGATGAGGACGTGTAAGCTCTTCTGTCTATTCATGTGGAAGGAGAAAGTATTTTTAAAGATCTTGCTACTTTTACTTTACTTTGTACTTGGAAATATTCATGGTGCGATGCAACTGTTGCACTATAGATGCCACTTGCTCTAATTTTTATAATCTTCATGGCACTTGAAGCATGGTGGGAATAGCAAAAATCTTGGTGTAGGAATAGCTCCTCTTCACCATAATTCTTAATAAAATAATCCTAATTTCAAACCTTGGAAGCAACGAAATGACTTGATAAGACAAGCATCTTGCTGTAGTGAAGTCTCAGTCTGAGAGAAAGTTTAAAAACAGAAAAGAAATAGAAAAGTCATTTAGAAAGGTAGTCAATGTGCAAGCTCCGTCCAAGCTTTACTCCTGCATCTTTTCTGCATTAGAATCACATTATAGAGTCCAGTGAGTGCATTAAAAATCACTACAGTTAACAGAATGTTCCTTCTAACTTCCATCACCTGAAAGAAAAGCAAAGCATTTTCCCGAATATTTCCTCTTGGCAAGGAGGTGCACGAATGCCGCAGAAGTGCAAAGTGCAAGAGCAGAGCCAAACGTGATGAGAACAACAACATCTATACATGCAATGTAGCTCTCTACAGGATGCAAGGGGATAAAAGAGAAAAATATCTACAGGGAGGTGCATCAAACAAAAAAGTGTCCGCCAGCCCGTTTAGAGTTTCCTTGTCAATGTAACTAAATAGCGCTCTATTTAATGGACAGCAAACAGAGGGGAGAGGGAAGAAAAAGATACATGGTAATAGGGCTAGATATGGAAAAACAATACCTTGTACTGTGCTGCTCACTCTACAGCCACTCTCTATTTCATGGAAGGTAAGCAGATGGTGTGAGGGAAAGACAAGGATACATAGCTGATGCTTAAAAAGTGTCTCCAAGTCAATTCAGTGTTCCCATGCCACCACAACTAAATCACTTTCTATGTTACTGATGAAAAAACTGTAGGAGAAAAGATTGAGAATGACCCACGAGTGATGAAAAATGTGTCACCAGAAATGGAGAGAAATCCTCTCAACCTCATTTGTGAGCTCTGGTATTTATTGCAGCTATCAGATGTGGATTAGAGACAGATCAGAGATGCATCTTTATCTCATTTGCTATTATTAAATCAGAAATATCCTGGAGACCGCTTCCATTTTCCAGTGTGACATTTTCCATTGAATAATTAAAATGCTATGTCAAATATATCTAGTCTGGTTTGGGACAAGAACGCATTCTAACATTTATATCAACAAAGTTTCAGTTACATGTAAGGATGTGTGTAATCGATATCCCAGATGAGACAAAGGCGTTGAAAGTTCCTCGTCCAGGTGGTGTATAACATCTTGCCCAGTGCATCCATCCACATCTACAGCGTGGGGGAAAGTTGGTTCCCTGGACTGTACATTGTGTTCCAAGGGAGGAACCTTGGTGGAAATACTGAACCACTGTCCAAAAGCTCTAGGAAAGTGTAGATACCGCTGGACACACGGCCAGACCATCATTGAAGCAATCTGCCCAGCAATCAGCATCAACAAACAAGCTCAACCCTGCAATCGAACCTTTGTGAGATCTGGAGAGCAACCAGGAGCAAGAGGAAACTGATTCACAGGGATTCTAGCATCCATTCATGACTGTCTGCTCATGACAGATTGGGAGAAACAGCAAAAGTTCCCACAGCATATTGTCAAGAACACCTCAAGACCAGGGATCCTCCTGGTCTCAGAGGCAGCAAAACACATCATCCTGCTGGAGCTGACGGTGCCGTGGAAGATAAAATGCCCGATGAAGTGGGCTACCACGGCTTTGCTGGACAGTGTTTTCACAGAGCCCTCAGTGCATTGGGCCTCACGGGTGCAAGGAAGCAGGGAATGTTGTAGATCATACTGAGCTGCTGCCCAAAAGCTCTCAGGAAAGGTAGATACCACTGGAGACATGATCAGGTTTGAAGACCACCGTGAAAGAATCTGCCTAGCAATCAGCAACAGCGAACAAACTCAACCTTGAAAACCATCGCCTGTGTGGGAAGTTGGGAAGTGGGAAGTGGGAAGTTGAAAAGAACTTGGAGAAACAACAACAACAAGTTCCCACAATACATTTATCAAGACCACCTTAAGACCAGATGTCCTCCTGGTCACAGAGGCAGCAAAACACATTGTCCTTTGAAGGCAAAAAGCATGCCTGTTGAAGTGGATTACCAAGGCATTGCTGCAAGAAAGACATCAGTAACATCACAAAGGCAGCAGAGAAAGCTTCAAGGGTGAGTCCGAGGAGACCTGCAGAACATAGTACATGCTACCTGAACACAAGCCATGGCTTCAGCAACCATTTAAGGTCACCTGGGGGAGAGTCCGATGTTGAAAGACCCAAAACACCCAAAGATCCCAGAGTACATCGCTGACGATGATGTATCGTGTATTCAGAGTATCACGAGATGTATTCATCAAATTGAAGTGCTGGCAATCTAATTGTATATTTGTGGAAGTTAATTTTTAAAAAAATATGCAGGATTTTTTTCTGTTATCTGACTTTGCCCTTTGCAGTTTAAAAATTCCCTATTTAAATGCTTGCATGACATTGCAATGCCTGCATTAAGAGCGTTTTGGAGAAACTGGGATTGTTATACTGTTGGAAACCATTACTACCACACACCTGCAGTGCAGAGAGGTGAGCAAGTTAAACAGTCTCTGTTAGTGTGTGTGTGCGTGTTTATATGCACACACACACACACACACACACCTGTGCACACATAGAAGGAAGGATAGGAAAATTAGTCAATGCAGACACTCACTGGAGAAAATGTTGTCTTGTGAGGGACGCAGAGAGATAAATGGAGGTGTAAGGAGAGGGGGAAGGAAGGAGGAGGAAACAGGGAAGCGAAAAGAAGGGAAGACAACCCAAGAAGAAGATGAGATTCCAAGCATTGCTCCGCTGGGAGCCAAAGCTCCAGTGTAACTCCAGACTTTCAAGACAGAATCGTCAACCACTTTAAGGAAAACATTGAGCCCCCCTAACCCCCATCTACACCCCACCCTNAATCCCCACCACTGTGTCAACATCCAGAACAGCTGTCAGCTACCTCTGGATGTCTGGAGGGTGTGTGTGTGTGTGTGCTGCATGTTCATGACATGTATCCACAGTGGGATGGTGTATTTAAGCATTTTTGTGAGCCTGTGTGTGTGTTTACCTGCACAGTTTGGTGTGTGTTGTTGTTGTTTATTTTTCAATGACGCTGCAGAGAAAGCATGTGTGTTTGTGTGTGTATGTGTGTCTGTGTGCACTTGTGTGTACATACATCATATAAGCACAGAGGCTATTAACCTGGCATTAGTGGTTTTTCATACTTTCTGCCAATTTAAGTCGTGTTAAAGGCTGTTTTAACTCCACTAAACTAAATCAATACACTATAGCTATTCTCTTATGCATCCACACACACGTATGTATGCACGCACACACATACACACACACACACACACACACACACACACACACAGAAATTGCCTAGTCAGCGACAATGTCCAATCAAGAACTGTTTAGGAAGATAGATAGAGCTGTTTAGGGGATGTGTGTTTATTGTGTGTATGCGTTGTGTGTCTGTGTGTGTTTGTGTGTGGGAAGATGAGGAAAGCATTTAAAGGGGTGTTGCTCCTATTAACGAAAGATGCTGGCTGAATTCACCGCTGCTAATGCATCAATAATCTTTTACTTTAGCTGTCAATATGTGCATGCTTGTGTGCATGTCTCTGTGTGTGTGTGTGTGCGCGCACGCATGCTAGGGATGCTCATTAATTTTAAATGGGGTCGGAAAGCTTGCACACCAGAAATACAATATATTGAGGAAAAAACTGTAACTTGAAATTTACCAAAGTTCCAAAAATATACCGACCTTTTGTAGGCAAAAAATCTTGAAATTCCTTAAATTGGCAGTTATCTCAAATGAGACATTTGCAACAGTTATTTTATATTGTATTTCCAATAATTATTCCAAAAGATTATGTACAAATAGCTAAGACGAGCTTATCGGTGTTGACATGTAGAGTTCGAAGGCGCCAGTGCAGAGCAATTAAAAATGCATACTCTGCTATTTATGGAGTTGAAATTTCAGTGTTATGTGGAGGTGGAGTGTGTGGGGGCTTCTAACCCATTCCACCGTGATACCCCTGTGTGTGTGGGAAGGGATGGTGGGTTTNGTGGGGGCTTCTAACCCATTCCACCGTGATACCCCTGTGTGTGTGGGAAGGGATGGTGGGTTTTGTGTGTGTGTGTGTGTGCAAGTGTGTTTGCCATGAGCATTTGACTGCTAAAGACCCAAAGAGCCATGAATCAATACTGCTAATGAGAGTCTTAGAGCTGGGAGAGGAGGGATAGAAAACCTCTCACCCTGTTCTTTCAATTCGTCTTTCACTCCTTCTTAGATCTGCTTTATGCTCAACACAGATCCAATGCGGACGTGCTGGCATTCATGGTTCTTGTGCTTTCATGACGACCGTGCACTTTAACTCTGGGACTTTTGGCGGCGCTGTAGGACAAAGCAGCTCTGGAGCACCCCAAAAACCAAAAAAGCAAACCTGGTGGAAATAGAAATAGTTTCTGGTTCAGTCACGGAGGTGGTGAAAAGAGAGTTGTTGATTAACGAAGAGGAGGAATTGCTTACTCGCCGCTGTTTTTTCTGTCCCTTCCCCCACCTGCTTCCATTCCCCTTCCAGTCGTCGATGAAGGCGCATTTACGTCACACAAATGCCGTCTGCGTTGTTTCAAAAATCAAGCAACCACACAAGCAACCCTCAAAAGCCACGTCCATGTCCACATTAAGCATAAACCAGGCTCTATCTGTCTTTCCATCCTCCTGTCTCTCGCCTGTCTCTATTTTTTATCTGTTCCTTCGTTCTCTTCTTCCCCATTCTACTTCTTATTTTTCTAGTTTTGCACTTCTCACCATTTTCTCACTTTCCCCTCTCTTCTGCCTTCATTCCTCCAAATACAAGGAATTAAGTTGACATTAGGTAAACTTTATCATCATCTCTGCTCCGCTCCTTTATTTTTCCACCAGCGGACACATCGTGTTCTGCTTCATGGCTTTGCAAACCAACGTCCCGACATCTAGACTCACAACCAGCCTGTTATCCGTAGAGACACATTTTGCAGCATCAAGATCCTCATGCATTTTAAAAAAAAATCACCAGCCGAATAATAACCAAGTTAAAGAATTGCTGATTAGAACGGGGGCAGGAGAAATACGAGTTTAGAGACACGAGATGGTCTCAGCAGAGGTGAGATGCATTTGATAAATGGCTGACTGGGCACAGCATCGTTTAGAGTTATTAATAAAACAGACGCTGTATCGATCTGTGAGACATGCGGGGCACGGTGCCGGCAGATATGCTCTCTGATATAGATTTACATATGGCCCCTGTTCTACCATATGGATTTAGTGGCAAAACTGTGCTCGTTTCTAATACTTTGAGTGATTAAGGCTGTCTAGCCTGCTAAGGATGAGAGGAGATAGAAATGAGAAAGAGAAGATGAGAGAAAGTTATGCATGCATGCGGTGGTGGAAGAAGTAATCAGATCGTTTACTCAATACCACAATATAAAATCACTAAATTGCAAGTAAAAGTGTGTGCATTCTGAATTTTACTTAAAAGTAGTTTGTTAATGTTTCAGCTTGTTGAGGTGGCACTATATCTGCACTTTATATATTGATAGGTAGTGATTCCTCCTAAAGGGTTCGTATTTTTCCCATATTTTAATTTCTGGGTCTATTATGAAACTGTTAGAATGCTTTAATGTGCAAAAAAAAAAAAAAAAAAAAAAAAAAAACAGTGATCCTCTTCTACTCTACTTTGCTGCAGCACTGTCATGCACACTGAGTGAAAACAAACTATTTTGTTTAGGCAACAAAAAGGCCACTCCGTTCCGACTGCATGGAACACTTGTTAGCCTCGTATTCGGTGAGTGTCTCTAACCAGGTGTGTGGACGGGTGAATTTAAATGTGTTACCTGTTGATGTCAAAATGTTATGGAAGTGAAGGCCAAAACAAAAATGAAGCTATCAGGGCAGTTCAGGATCTATGGGTTTGACTTGCTGGATAAATTTCTACAGAGGTGAACCTAAAGTTTTGCAACACTGACAATGTTCAACACACACTCCCTACTCTATTACACTATAAAACAAGGGAAAAATAACAAAAAGCTTAATATTTTTCTTCTTGGATTGCTTCATTTTAATGATTTTTAAAGACCCGGAGAGGTAAAGCCTATTCAATAAAAAGGAAATAAGGGCAAAGTTAGAAAAAGGAACTTAATTACTTTCTTTCTTCTTTCCTGTCCCATTAATCAGCTGGCGGCCCCTAAGATTTATCTTGTGATCCTTCTGGAGAATTTTCACCCCTAGTTTTTGGGTCAGCTGACTAACTTAATCCTAATGCATCATATGTTTTAATATAAAATCTTTATCTGCAAAGAAACTACTTACTACAGCAATCAGATAATGCAGTGGTGTAAAAAGTATATTTTTTTCTCCGAAATTGCGTTAAGTAGAAGCATAAACTTACATAAATAGCAACTCATGAATTAGAGATAGTTCAAAATGTAACCAACTACATTTACATGAGTAAATGTACTTAGTTACTTTCCACCTGTGTGCATATGGAGGTGAGAGGAGAGGGAGACAGAGAGGGAAAGAGGGCAGAAGGCAGCTGCCCTGATTCCCAAATCAACATTGTACATGTGGAGCGCTAAACGGAGTGGACAGGTGTCAGCGATATGNTTCCCAAATCAACATTGTACATGTGGAGCGCTAAACGGAGTGGACAGGTGTCAGCGATATGGTGAAATCTCCCTCCCAGAGAAGCTATCAAGGGGTAGAGCTGTCGGCATTCAGTTAAAACTCCTAATCATTTCCTCTGACTTCACCAACTTATGGGGCGCCATCGCCATTCATCATCTCCTTCCAGACATCTTGGAAAGAAGTTCTTAATTTACTGTGATTATGACACTGTTTGCATATAAATTGCACAGTGCAGCCTGTGATTAGAGTCGTAATTTGGAGGGAGAAACCAAAGGATGGTTTTTGTCTTTGTCTGGAGAAAGAATCAGATCCCACAGCCTAGGTTCCATGTTGTTTTTTCACACATACGCCAGCATAAGCACATGCACACACATGCACGGCCCATCGCCTTTCCTGTACGAAGGCACGTGCAGGGGTCCAGGGATCACCCAGAATGCTTTGCCCTGCATTGTTGTGCTCTTCCTTTCAGTGCATTAGAGAAGGGTGAGAGGCTCTCCTTTGCCAAAGGATGGGTCAGGCCCTTTCACTGCCAGCATCCTTCTTTCACCCAGGCCTCTGTCTCCCTGGGCAACTCTCTTTCTTTCCCCCTGCATGTGTGTATTCGTGAATGTGTGTGTACTCATATGTGTGTGAGGAAGAGTGCAAATGAAAGAGGAACATGAAAAGGAAAAGCAGGCTTGATGACTCCCTGCCAAACCCTCTCCAATTTCCTCTCCACGGCTAATCTGATTGGCTCCTCTGATGCTCTGACGGTGAAAGGAAAGCAGGATTGGATGATGCCGGCAGGAATTGAGCAGGCAAATGGGCTGGGC
This sequence comes from Lucifuga dentata, assembly GCA_014773175.1. Classification (NCBI taxonomy): domain Eukaryota; kingdom Metazoa; phylum Chordata; class Actinopteri; order Ophidiiformes; family Bythitidae; genus Lucifuga; species Lucifuga dentata. The sequence continues at coordinate 236,259 of VXCM01000539.1, forward strand.
TTGGCTGGGAATGCTTGGGATGAGGCAGGAATTTGGACAAGTTTCCCTCTACAGATCTCTCTCAGGGAATCAACGTGCAAGTTATTGTATGTGTGTGTCACATTTTTGAGCACAAGTGTTTCTTTAAGTATGCATTTGTGAGCATTTACGAGTTGCTAATCTGTGTTTGTATATGCACACGCGAGTCTCCCGTTGGACTGGAGGGCAGAGGAAGCTTTAGATTTGGGGGAATAAAAGCTAAAGAGGCCAGGGGAGAGAATGAGAAAACTATCTCCATTCACCCGATTTAGGATTACCAAGAAAAGCGGGGGGTTGTCGGAAAGAGGGGGAGGATGGAGAATGATAGACAGAGAAAGAGAGAGACATGGGGAATTAGAGATGAGAGAAAAACAATGAGGCCAGAATGAATCAGACTAAGCAAACCAAATCGAGGAGGATGTGCGGAATCAGAATCAGGTTAATCAGCTGGTGCATTTACATGCATCTAGTTAATCAAAGTGGAAAGTAATTGCATTCACTTGAGGCACTTTTAGAGGGAAATATTGTACTTTTTACTCCAGTACATTCATCTAATTGCTGTTGCTAATTACTTTACAGATTAAGACTTTACATTCAACAAAACATGAAACCATGTGTGCAAAAATATTGCTGTTGTTGGGCAAAAACCTCGTTCCTCAGCATTGTTGCAGCTCGATGGTGCAATGATTTTAGACATCATTTCCAGAGTTTTAGAGCTTGGAGGATTTACTCAAGTGTAGAGAATCGTGTACACCTCCAGCTAACCTGAAAGTATCAGAATCCCCAAAATCAATGATACAAGGTTCCTCCTGTCTCCACTTTTTAAGAGTTCCTACTAAATTTTAGGGATTTTTATTATTTCATTTCCAAACTCTCCAAAATTGGAGATACAAGGTCATTCACACTGCAGGATGAAAAAACTTGTAGCTTCAGCATTGGGGATTTTAATTACAGATGCATTACGGGATAGGGTGACAGAGCTTGTAATAGAAACCTCTACTCCTTTGCATTGAAAAAAATGCAAAGGAGGTGGTTCAGGCATCTAATTAGGATGCCTCCCTGGGGAGTTTTCCCAGGCAAGTCCAACTGTGAAGGGACCACAGGTTAGAATGTCCCTGGAAATGTCTTGGGCATCTCCAGGAAGAGCTGGAGGATGTGGCTACGGAAAGAAAGATTTAGGCTACTTTACAAATCCTGCTCTCTCCACGACTCAGATAAGCAGTAGAAAATAGATGGACATATGGAATTTTGGATGTATGACTTCTGCTTGTACTAGTCTGTCGTATTAGTGCTCTTTCATGCCTGGCATGGCTTCATTCCGTCCTTGGTATTCCATATTAAAACCATAAGATCAGCTTGAGTTATTTAAGATAAATTATTCAGTAAATGCCATGTGTTGCACACCATTAATTTAGCGGTGAAATGGTCTACATGAGTAATTGCAGTAAAGTAAACGGTGGTTAGCTCTGACATGATGCACTGTACAAGACATTTCACACATGGTCCAAATGCAAAGCATGATACAGTGGAACCCACAAGTAAACCAGTAGACAAAGGGAGGGATAAAGCAGCTGAAAGGTGAGAAAAAAGACGGGATAAAGGAAAAAGGAGGTGAGAAGCAAATGAATAAATAAAAGGGACACGCTCGCCAATTCGTTGGAAGAAAGAAGTACGGATTAGGAAAATGTACAGAGGCGGAAAGAGAAAGAGAGAGAGAGAGAGAGAGAGACGGAGGGAGGGAGAGAGAGAGAGAGAGAGAGAGAGAGAGAGAGAGGTGGGGGAAGGAAATGGGAGAAACAAAGACCCCACAGTGTTGAGAGTGCTGCTGGGCATCCTCAGAGGAAAACCGAGCAGACTCCTTTGTAGTTGGAGAGGAAGCTCCAGGTCTTCATGGTTGTGTGCATTAGCTGCTCCTAGAATTAGCGGCTCCCAAAGGCCCCCCNCCCCCCATCTCTGTACCACATCTATCTGTTTATTTTTCCAGCTCTCTGAGTCCATCTATTATTTCTATCAATCTATCTCTCTGGAGCTCCACCTGTACCTATCTATATCTTTCTATCGCTCTCTCTCTCTCTCTCTCTCTCTCTCTCTTGCCAACACACAAGCGCACACATAAACGGAGAGAGAGAGAGAGAGAGAGAGAGAGAAAACAAACATACAAAAAACAGAAAAATTCATACAAGCACAATAATGCAAAAGTTACAGAAACTCACACACACACACACACACAACTAAGTATTTTCTCTTTTTAAACCTGGCTTCCTTGGCACCTCCCCAGGTGCAGAACTCCACATCAAAACTTCTCCTTCTCCTTCTCCTTCTTCCCTTGTCTTTGTCTGGGAGAAGCTAAAACTGAAACTGACAAATTACTGACAGTGAGCTCAGCCGATGCTTTACTCAGCCAATTTCTCTACTTTTTCAATTCTCCCTCTTCTGTCCTGCAGTATTTCTCTTTTTCTCTCTCTTTCACTTTTTGCCATTCTTGTTCCACTTTCCTCTTTCAATCTTTTCTGTGAGTTTGGTAGAGGCGAAGCTCTGCTGGCACAAGTTTCAGTTAATAAAAAGTTGCCTTTTCTGGGACGCATCATTGGATGCGTTTGGTGGAATCTCACTAAGTTTTCCAATACTTGTTAGTGAGAAAACTGGAAAACTAAATCTAATAGACACCTACAAAGACTAGTTTGGGTAATAATTTTATAATTGGCCCTTGTTTTCTCAGTCTGATTGTCTGACCTGATGGAGTGGGTTCTATGTTGCCATGTCCTCAGATTTTAACAATTAAGTGGGTGTTGCCATAACTGACAGGGATGAGGACCAAAACTATTATTTAAGAAGCAGCTGACTGACTACTTATAACACTCTTGTTTCTCAAACTGAAGACTCTGATGTTCTTATCCTTTTGAAAGGTCTGCATCTGGGCCTTCTGCTTCTTTTCCTGTCCTGATTAGATCCAGTTTGCCCTTTTCTCTCAAGGCAGTAGTGGACACCTTTGTATGGAATCTTAAGTTTCTTGGCAATCTGGGGCAAGGAATAGCATTAATTTAGCAAAACAAACAATACTGACATGTTTCTTGAGAAAGCTGTTTTGTTTTGGTGATTTTTGAACCCAGAATTGAACTATAGGAATGCTAATACCTTGCAACCTCAGTAAATACAATTTACCTGCTTAATTTGAATGGAATAATGGGTTTCAGGTGTGCTAACACTACTATTAATAAACAATTAGCATTTAAGAATGATTAATTAAGGGTGAGTTAAAAGAGTTTATCATTGAGATGCTGGAGTAATGGCTGCTGACAATGGGGTTTTTATGTGAATAATTAATTATAAATCAGTCATTTCCAGCAGTAGTAGCCATTTGAAAACAGTACTAATATCTTGGCTATATATTTATATCAATTTAATGCCACATCAGTGAATAAAAGTATCAATTTCTATCAAAAACATGGAACTTTCTGGGTAATTCCAAACTTTTTCACACTAGCTTATAGCAGCCAATAACTGAACTAAATTTAGCAGCTAAATTATTTCAATGACCAACCCCAGCTTTTCACCTAAATACAGCTGTTTTTTGTGCTGCAAGCTGTTGTCAAGTTTTCTCACCATATCTAAGTCAGTGTCACTCACTGTGTTTCTCAGCCAGTTCCTTCTCACACACAAGCAAATTTTTGATTGGCATATGTCTGTAAAGCCTGTGGACAAGTAACACTGAGATGCTGGATATCTGAGACACTTACTCAGGGAGAAAATGTTCCACCAGTCAGCGGCTATTCAGTGGGGGAAAAAAAATAGATTCCATCTCCGCCTTCACCCACTCCATCTCTTGCTCCGTTTCGCTCTTTTTTGCTGCATCCTTCGCCCCAACTATTCAAGGGACTTGGCATATAGAGACAAGAAAGGGAGGAGATGAGTGGGTGTCGGTGGAGTAATTTGGAGGAGGAAAGTGTATCAGTTGCACCTACAGAGAGTGCCGAGGGGCAGTGGGCAGAGTTGTGGACAGGGTTGTTAGTGCGGGGTTACAGCGGGTAAGTGTAAGTGTGCAGCAGCCACTGAGCTGGAACAGTAGATGATAAGGGCAAGCTCGTTCTGATGAAGAGCTCCCTGTTGAGTTATCGGTCCACAAGGTGTTGGATTTTGGGGTTTGTTTGTGTTGGAGTGTGCATGCATGAGTGTGTGCTTTGGATTTCGTTGAAGAAATCTACACATGATGAATTCTGTTGGTTTTGTGAGGACCGTATATACTCAAGTATAAGCTGAGTTTTTTTTTTGTTTTTTGTTTTTTTTTACCAAATTTCACAATGCAACGGATGTGCTTATACACGAATAATTCAAATCGGATCCCAGAGAACAAAATTTCCAGGGATGGAAATACTACCCATTATCACTACCCATGGAAAATAGTTTAAATCATACCTTAGAATGAGATATTTCCTGACTAAACATCTTATCCAGCACATTTTGAGGCAGCCCAGTAAGCTGTGATCTGTCAGTTACAGTAATTAACTGCTGAAATTACCGGTACTGGTATGTGGACAAATAAATTGATGGAATAACATCAGGAGGTCGGCCGAGGGAAATCCAAAACTCCTTATCGAGGAATGTCCAGCACATAGACAGACCCGCATCAACTCAGGTACAGGATAATTACTGAAAACANAAAAAAAAAAAAAACTCACCATAATTACACAGCTAAATAAGCTAAATAAGTGCCATGATAATTATAACTCACTTGTAAAGCTTTTCTTACCTTCATTAATGCGATTCAGACAAGGAAGAGGAGTCCAGAAAACTTAATGTTTGCTAATGTCACTTACAGTAATCAGCTGTTTACCGGTACCGGTACGTGGATTATTTTCAGAAAATCACAGGAATACTATGACAATTCTCAGGAAAACACGTAATTTGCTAAACAAATAAATTGATGGATCAACATCAGGGGGTTGGCTTATATGGGGGTTTTTGTAAAAAGCTAAATTTGCAGGTCAAAATCGGGGGTCTGCCTATACTCGAGATTGGCTTATAGTCAAGTATATACGTATGTTGGTGTGCAGTTGTGCATTTGTGCATGTGCCCAAAATTATACATGCAATTTTGGGTATAAATCCCTTCCAAATTATGTGTGCGTATCTCTCAAAACTCTGTCTGGGTGTACTTGTTTGACAGTCAGCATGTGGTGTGTGTGTGTGTGTGTGTGTACGTGGCCTCCCCCCACATCTGTTTATCTCATTGTATCAGTCCCAGCAGTAAGGGCATGTCTTCAGCGAGTCCCAGTCTGCCCATATGTCTGCCGTGATCCGTGAATAACGCTGCCTGCCAGTCTCAGACAGGGCCAGCCCTCTCCTGTGCTCCATTCTGCTCTTTGACTGAGACACACACACACACACACATACACACACACACACCTCATGCTTACCCACACATGGGTATTTAAATGTCCTTTCACTCTTGCACTCACGCACCCACACGTACTCACCACCAAAAATTCAAACTTTGCTCAGGTACATAATTGAGGCAGGAAGACAGCCACACACTCACACACACAAACAAAATGTGCACACGCAAAATCCAGTCGCTTACAGATGGGTAATTGATGCAAGAACACAGGTGTGCACACACACACACATAAATGCTCTCACACACAGACACATGTTGGCCCTCTCTGCACCACTCTCATTTCCTGCAGGTTAGAGGATACGAGATTTTTGACATTGAACGCAGCAGAGGGAAGTTGTTTTTAGGCTTTAATAGAGTCAGATAATAAGGGGTAAGGTAAATAAGCGTGAGGTTAATAAGCTCTGGGCAAGACTTTTTTGTTGGAACACAGAGATGAACCCAGGTTCAGACAGATCAAAGACTTCCATCGAGATTACCCTTCTTGGAAAGTACACCACAACAAATTGGCGGGGGCCGTGGACTTCGCTCTGATTCTAACTTCGATAGCAGCAATTAGCACTTCAAAGCAGCAGCGGGGCTTTCTCCTGCTATCTTTAGATACCAGTAGGCGTTGTTCTGTCTTCCTGTCAATAATAACAATATTCAGAGTTGCTTTACAGGGAGAGAAGGGCAGTTTGCTGGGGAATCAGCTGAGAGCTATTCATGGTTTCATCATCATTGCTGTCTTGTGGCAGAGGTCAGCGCAATAAACTCCAGGTAAAGACGATCACATATTTAAGGGTGCTTTACACCTACATGGTTTGACCTATTTGAATCAGACGAAGGTTCATTTCTCTGTTTTGTACAGTATGTTTGTGCAGGTCTGAACACAGCAATCGCTCTCAGGCGTGGACTAAAGCAGCCACATAGAGACCATTTTGAGGAGGTGGTCTCGGTCCAGTTCTGAATGTGAATTCTGAGGCGGTTCGTTTGTGGTGTGAATATGAGTTGCACAAGTCCTAAAACCTACTACGAGCCAATCAAATAATCTATTGATCAAGGGCGTCACTTTGTGTTGAAAATTGGTGGGGACATAAGGGATCAGATGAAAAAACATTTTTTAAACAGTCTTCAACATATGCAATTTTAGACAATGTAATAGAGGGATTAATATGAGGTCAGAGTAGATAATTACGGCAGGAAAAAAAAAACGACGCATCAAAAGGGCATAACCTAGGCTACTAGAGTCGACAATACTAAAATACTCAGCATAAAACACATAACAAAATTGACCGCACATGTAACAGTCATCCATATACATCACATCAAATCCTTTTTTTTCTTTTTTTTTTTTTTAATGTTACGTTAGTTTTTTTTGGACAAAGCACATTTGTTTCTTCTATAGTTACACTGCATTGTGTGTATTCTTACTGTGCAAATAAACCTGTCTCAAAATGTTGTAGTTTGTTAGTTAACATTTCTTGGTGCATGCTGTTTTTAACAAATTATGTTTTTAAACAGTGATGGGGACAAAATTGGCCATTTCAGAAAGTGGTGGGGACATGTCCCCAGTGTCCCCAGTGTAAATGGCACCTGTGCTATTGATTGTTCTAGAAGCGGCAAGGAATGCGTGTGATCAACCACTTAACTACAACTGTGGTAAAGTTTGTTTTGCACTAGACGCTGGTCAGACGTCCACTATTTAAAACCATTAAATCATCAAATGTAAAACCAACTTTACTGTAGCTAAACTACTCCTCTGATTGAAATGGATGTTTTGAAGCAGCTATAATATATCAAACTTAACACATCTTCAGAGTAACATGCTGAAGCTTTTACGTTTAGCACATGGTTGCAACTATCCCAATTCTGTCGTTTCATGTTATTTATTTATCTCCTCATGGCAAATTTTTCCTGCCCCAAGACATTTTTCATTTATGTGGGAATGCATTCTTCAATGTCAGACTCTTCCCAGCATTCTTGTCAGGTGGATGTTATAATGATACGAGGTCAAGTAGTTACAACATTCTCAAATTCCCACACATCATACCCTGTACTTTAGAGGAGGAATCATCATCTTCATCAAATAGCAACAGCAGCAGCCTCACCATAAATCACCAGTGTTACATTTAATTCTGTGCACAGGATTGCATCGTCCCTTGCATTAGGAGGGCAGCGTGACCCTCATATTTTGGCCCAGACTGATTGCTGCTGACTGAGATGGGATTACAATACAGCAGCATTATGATTTCCTCCTGCACTTTGTCAGCTGTGCAGATTGAGCCGCCGTTCATTATCATGGAGAGGCTGTCGATTGCTTGGGGAATCCAGGGGGAGGCTGGAGGGAGGAGGTGAGGAGGAAGAAGAGGAGGGAAGGGAAAGGAGGGGCAAATCAAAGCAAAGTTTGGTAAACTTTCCTGAAGGTCGTCCGAGAGCGTGGCTAGGACGGGCCTGGGGGAGGGCCAATCAAAAAGCAGCTTTGTCAACCAATCAAACGTCTGGCACTGTATCATCTTCAATCGACAAATATGCCTGCGGAATAAAGGGAAGGAAATGCGAGTGAGCGCTCCGACAGAAGGTGTGTACAGAGAGATCCTAACCTTTATCTGTCTATTTTATCAGTGACTTGAGCGACTTTGACCTCCACATGCATCAACACACACACACATGCTGCAGGACACATACAAATGCACATTGTCCCTGTCTTTTTTTTTTTTTTTTNTTTTTTTTTTTTTTTCTCTAAACACACACTATGGTGAATTTAAGCGCACAGGCTTTCCCGCACACATATACACACACTCACACTGGGCGCGGTGGGGCTGTTTACATAAGGCCTTACCCTGGGAAAGCACTGTCATACTGCCAATGCTTCCAGCAGCAAAAGAGCGAGCGATAGAGCAAAAAAAAAAAAAAAAAAAAAAGAGAGGAAGAGAGTGGAGGGGGTGATGGAAGATAGATAGAGCCTTGCCAGTCTGATGTGCTCACAGCCTGGGGGAGTAGCGTCACTCAGAATGAAGGATGAGGATGAAGATGGACGGAAGGAGGGATGCAAAAAAGGAATGCAAGATGAAAGAAGAAGTATAGTCGTGGAAAATCTAAGTGGGAGAAGGATGGATTTGGATGGACGAAGAGATACTGGAGGAGGAGGAGGAGGAGGAGGAGGAGGAGGGAGAGCATGATTTAAGCAGAGAGAGCGAGCAAAGTGGCCAAACTAAGCAGGGCAGAAGAACTGACCGCCACCCAGAGAGCAAAGGATGTTAGCGAGAGATTGGCAGGAGAGAAGGATGGAGAGACGCAAGAAAGTAGGGAATAGAAGAAAAAATGTGAATAAAGAGGGAGACACGGAGAGGGAGCAGAGGAAGAATCCCTGAGTCCCCTTGGTTTGATGCAGTTCCTCTTTGAGGCTTTTAATCTATATGAACAAATGCAACTGATTTGTGTTCACACACATGCACACACACACACACACACACACACACACACTCAGGATTTGAGCCTTCATGTCCACACTTTAGGCTTGAAATAAAGTTTATTTATTAAGCTGAGGGGGTTAGCCTAAGATGTACCCAAGGTCAAAACCACTTAAGTGTGTCCCTCTTTGTTCTTATATAACCTCTCTCGCTCTCTCTCTCTCTCTCTCTCTCATTTTCTCACTCTCTCCAGCTTTCTCACTCTCTCCCTCACTTTCTCTCTCTCTCTCTCTGTATCTGAGCTGCATACTAAGACAGATACACATGCACACGTATACACACACATACACACACACACACACACACACACACACACACACACACACACACACACACACACACACACACNACACACACACACACACACACACACGCACACACACACACACACACACCAGCACACAAATACAGGCATACTAAAGCAGGCAGGAGTGTATTGATTTAGCATGGTGTGCAGATTCCCACCACTACCCCATGCGCAGATTAAAGGGAGAAGAGAGAAACACACTTGCTCCCTCATGCATATGCACACACCTGTTCACACACACACACACACACACACACACACACACACACACACACAGTAAGGCCGCTTTTGCTCCTTTATCAGTGAATGTGGTACAGCCGTTATGCATATCATTTTAGACACATTCGTATAGTTAGTTATATCATTAGTTCTCAGGTCTAAGTGGTTGTGACAGGATTTTCTAAACATTCGAGTTTCGATGCGAAGCTTTTAGATTTAATTTTAGAGGGACTTGTGTGTATGTGTGTGTGTTTGCATAATGATCATTCCCCTATGTCACGGCTTCTTGGGGCTCTCAGCGTGACAGCTGTTATCCCCTGCTGAGGGACTGTACTTACACATGCACACACACACGGAACAGATACCATACCTACACATACATGTCACACTCTGTTTTTCAAACTCAGCAGTCAGCAGTGTGCTTCTACCTCTTTCAGTAGGAAAGATCCAATGTGATGTATGCGTATGTGAGCCTAGTGGTGTGTGTGTGTGTGTGTGTGTGCGTTAGCAGAGTGTATGCTGTGTGATCTGCATTCTCTCTGTTCGCTCTCTTCTGATACACTCTGTTCTCTAGCCTGAATATTAGCGGCCCACTGGACCCTCAGAGATACTCCGACTGTAAGCCAAAAAGCAGCTTTTACTGGCCATCACCAAAGGATCATGGCACGCTTATTTTTGAGAACCTGACCATCTTTTTTTTTTTTTTTTTTTTTTTTTGGCGTATATCCCTCCATGCAAAGTTCCGGCCTCTTTCCCACTGTTGCTGTGCATTAAAAACATTTAAGCCTTATCCACAAACTATATGGGTTAGGAATAAAATGGATCATTGGCCCATTTGTGATCTTTTCCAGCAAGAACAGCAATAACTTTTCATTAGCCTGAATAAATCACCAGCACAAACAGCATTCATACTGAGGGTAGTATCTTATAGCCAAAATACTGTTAACGTATATACTCGACTATAAGTCGATCTTGACTATAAGACTCCCGACTCCCCGATTTTGACCTGCAAATTTAGATTTTTAAAGAAACCAGCATATAAACTGACCCCCTGATGTTGTTCCATCAATTTATTTGTTTAGCAAATTATCTGTTTTTTTTCTGAGAATTGTCAAAGTATTCCTGTGATTTTCTGAAAATAATCCACATACCAGTACCGGTAAACAGCTGATTACCGTAAGTGACATTAGCTAACATTAAGTTTTCTGGACTCCTCTTCCTCGTCTGAATCACATTGATGAAGGTAAGGNTTTTTTTTTTTTTTTTTTTTTTGGTTAAGAAAAAAAAGCAGAATTTAGAATTGTTTTTCCTACCTTCCAGACTGTCATTGGTTGAAGTTCATTCCAGTACGACATAAAAATGAACATGTAGAGACTTGAAACGTGCTTCAGGTAATTAATCCATCATGCCAAACACAACGTCTATTTTTTTTTTTTTTTATCGATTATATACGGTACTTAAATACTGCAATACTACTTAATACTTAAAATACTACACTTTTGGAAATTACTTTACAGGATTAATTACAGGATTACAGGATTTCTTGATAGATTACTGGATTTTGGCTCCACTTGTCAAAACCTTTAAAGAGTAGGACTTTAATCTGTAATCTAACTGAGCATCACAGAGATGCAAAACTCAAAACTAAATTAGGGTTTTCTTCATTACTGTGGTGGATTATTTCGCTCTGGCAATTTTCAAATCTGTGGAAGTTTTATTCATACTGTACACGAATGAATGGCAACAAACATTTTCCTCTGGAGGTACGAAAACAAGCCCTGGAATCTCAGAAACTGTCAACTGTCTGCCGACACGTTGGAAATAATGCAGAGTGACAACACAGATTGGCAGAAAGTTTAAAAAATCATGTGAATTATTCATTATATCCCGGTTTCCTGAGCATTTATTGAGTGAATCACCTATTCCTGTATAAATACTATACTACTGGTGGAATGGGTGAGCAGGAGAAAAAGTAATGCAGACACAGCTTTACATAAATATACCCACAGGAGACATGCAGCGGACATTTTCAGGCCAGATACAGCAGCCCAGTCTTTCGAATCCGATGTCAAAAAAACATCAAAATAACAAGCATAAGTGGAGCCAACAGCAGTTGTCTGACAAAACCACCCCTCTGGCAAAAATGGCCAGTTGTCATATTTGTCAGGTTGACAAATGGCTGTGATTGTGGCCGTTTCACACAGATAGCGAGAAGCTAGATTGATCATTTGATTGCTCTGACCAAAACAAGTTCACTTTTTAGCAACAATGACCAAACCAATACTTACTTCTTCACACTTTATGCATAGACACTCCTTTTTTAGATTAGCTCCAGCTGATGGTTTCACTGGGTGGGGCTGGGAATGGGTGCTGTTTAGCATTCTACGCACTTCTGGACAAAAAAATGTACTTTAACCTTCTGTATCTGCCGTTCCTGTTTGATAAATCTGTATTTGTTTCTCTGAGAACGTTCTTGGCTATGTATTCCTGAAGGTTGGCTTTGGAACGCCACAAAAAAAGTGAGGAGCATTTATCGAAATGCCTTAGACAGCAGAATTCATGCAAATAAGAGTCTCCTCTTGCTGTGTTTGGCGGCAACAAAAGGAAAAGTTTCCCATGACGCATTCATAAAGGAAGTGGTCCTCGTGAGAGAAGCTGCAGGCTCAGTTTGAGGTCTCTCCATTTACATCACTTATTGGCCAAGATAAATGAAGCTTTTACAGCATTATGTGCTTTTAGGTAAAAACCAGGAGTAGCAGATACATGACCGTTTTCCTCCATCTCTTTTTTCTTTCTTTCGTCTTCCTCTCTCCATCCATTACTGTGGTGGTGGCAGAGAGCCTGATGGAGGAGGGAAGCCGTACGCCGTCATGCTAAGATCAATGTAACATGACGGGGCTTTTTGGCAGGTATTTATAGACTGCAGCATTGCCTCACGCTCTCACACGGAGATGCCGTCACTTCATCATGAGCAGCAAATCAAATCTCTCGCCGTGCGTGTGTGTGTGTGTGTGTGTGCGCGCATGAGATATAAAGGAGTCAGTCAAGGAAAGTGGAAAAGTATGTCAGTGTCCCTCGCTTGCTTAGTACTGAGCAGAAACTGAGGTTTGTGTGCGTGTGTGTGTGTGTGTGTATGTGTGTGTGTGTGTGTGTGTGTGTGTGTGTGTAAGGTCATCCAACATCTTATCACCTTTTATGTCACAAATCCTTTGTTAGACAGATCTCTTTATAATTCATCACCTGTGCTAAAATAACTCAGCTGAAATCTATTATTCCATTTTCCCTTTCTAAAAATTATTTTAGAGCATATTATCTTGCAAAAACTAGGTTAAATTTCCACTTGGACTTTTTTTTTTTTTTTTTTTTTNTTTTTTTTTTTTTTTTTTTATCTTGTCATTACAATTTATCGCCATTAAGGAAGCAAATTGAAAAAGATCACTGGAAGAACGAATAAGAAGCCAGTCAGCAAAACTCTATTTATAAACCTTAGGGTGCTGATTGGTTGTTGCTTAGTTGCTCTTGTGTTCATTGGTTAAAAACACATGAAAGAGTCAGCTTTTGTGCACGTGCATACTCAGTCAAACACATGCTCGTGCACACACTCACACTTACATACACATATATGCACATGCACACACACTCGTACAGATACCACCACCAGCTTAGGCATGCATGTCTTCTAATTAACATCCCAACCCCCAAGCTGCAACATACAGTACAGACGAACAATAATTTCATCCTCATCGCAGGCACGCACACACACACACATACACACATGCACGCACGCACCTCTACTAATCTGCAATGTGCTTGCTCAGAGGCATTCCCCTTTCCTACCTCTCCCTTCCTCTTTTGCCCATGTCTCTCCTTCCCTTCATCACTCTTCCTCCGCTCACAGACACACACACACACACACACACACACACACACACACACACACCTCCTCCCAAACTGCCTTAAAAGAAAAGACTTTTAAGATTTACAGATCTTAACACTTTTTTTGGGGATGGCTTAGGGGTGTTAGAGGGTGTGTGTGTGTATGTGTGAGATAGTAAAATGTGTGCACAAGTATGGGTTGTGTGTGTGTGTATGTGTGTGTGTGTGTGTGTGTGTGTGTGTNCAAGTATGGGTTGTGTGTGTGTGTATGTGTGTGTGTGTGTGTGTGTGTGTGTGTGCGTGAATATGACTGAGGATGGAAGGCGGTGTTACAGCTGTAGGGTTTAGAGGGATAGAGGCGAGGGAGAGGAGGGAAAAAAAGGAGAACGATCCGTGTGTTTGTGCACGTGCACAGCTGGCGTGCATGTGCAAAGCAACGCCTGCAGAGAAACAGCAGCGCTAGCACTGCTTAATTAATCAACATCAAAAGGCAGCATTAAAAATGAATGAAACCCGAAGCAACAGTTTGGATAAAGTGAATTATTCAGGCGAGGAGCTTACCCCGCTGCCCAACATTCTATTAAGAACTAAAATCTAGATTTTTTTTTTTCTCTGTATGCCCCTATTTAGTCTCGTGTGTACCAGAGCTGCAAAGTTTGCAGCTGAGGATCAATGTCTGCTTTGGTAAGGGAATTTAGGCAAACAATTCTCATTCCACTGTTCAGGCTCTTCTGTTTAAGCAGAATGCCATTAGTCTCACTGCTGACCATAGTTACGGGCCCTTAGTTCCAAATTAAGGCTCTATTCCTTTTTCAATTAATTGTATTCGTGGAAGTGGTTTTCAGTTAAATGAAAAAGTCGCTGAACTCTGAGATGAGAAGATCTTTAACCTAAGTGAAAATCCATTCTCCTTTACGTTATTTAATTGTAATTTGAATATAAGCAGATCGGAGTGAATTCAAACGGAGATAGTACCTGTTTTTATCATTTGTTATGCGCTGTGTACTCTGGGAGTAACGATTTTCAGACCATCATGACTCATGATGAGGGCTGGTCAGGCAGCTTTTTATTAGCTTGTATGTTAGCACTGAATCTGGATCCTGCATTCATTATTTAATTCATTATCTTAAAATACTGCTGCTTCGACAGAAAACTCACAGTTTATTTGCTGCCATAAACAGCAGGCAGCAAAAAAGAGAGTAAAGTTATAATTTTACTATGATAGCCTCTACAGAAATAATTCACTGTAGCATGAAAAGCAGGGAATAAAAATCTGAGACCTCTATGATCATGGCTTCAGATCTTTGTGTATCTGGTAAACACAGATGCTGCGGCTTCCCAAAGCACAGCTGTTCACACAGCGACGCCACGGAGCCACACAGGAGCCATAAACTCCATCCACCAGCCGCAGTCTGGGTGGATTCTGACTCCGCTGGCCGAGACTCTGCATTTGCATCCGGAGGGGACAGCCAGGAGGGAGAGACAACGGCAAGAGGAAGGAAGAGATTTGGGGAGATGAGAGTAAAGAAGGAAGGAAATGAGGAGAATGTGGGTGCAAAGGAGCATGAGCTGAAACAGCAGGACTTTGTTAGCAGACTTTTAGCGAGCCTTATGCCTGGTGCATCCTTAACGCGGATGCCACGCGGACAAGGACGGCTCCAAAACAGACCGTCTGTGTGTGCTGGCACAGTTCTCGCACTTTCATGATGACTGCACATGCCGTCAATGCCAGGAAAAGAGGAAAGTTTGTCTCTCTGTGCTTCACAAATCATGAGAGCCAGGACAACCACTGCAGTATAAGACACTCTTTACTTCTGCCGAGACTCCAACTTCTGGTTTTGGTCTTCTTTTGAGTCTTCACACTTCGCTGGTATAGATTTTTCCACTTCATGAAACAGGAATGTTCCTCAGACAGCAGAGTATGGGTTATTCCCTGGCAGGAATTGGCAGCCATTTGGCATCTTCATAATTCCTGTGGAGATATATATAGATGGCGGCACTTTCTCACCTCCTCTGCCACTCATAAAAGTTGATCACCATTGTCTGTTTTTCTGTCCCTTTTCTTCCATGCATCATCTCTTGACCAATTGTCAAAGAAGGCGCATTTACATTTGCATTGTTTCAAATTTTGAAAAATTTTGGTGTGTAACCTCACTCAACAATCAAACGCGCCCTGCATGGACGGCTATTTTGGTTGCCATTATGTCACATTTTTTTTCAGTCCACTATTGCGTCTGTGACCTTTACTTGTCCTCCCAGCTCATATTTTTCATATTGTCCATAACCCTGGTTAATATTAAATTTGCTAAGGTTTTATTGCTCTATTAACTAAATCATCAGCATGCTGCAAGAGTGTAGCAACATCAGGTATGAAGTGACAGCTAAACCGAGATAGTTTCATGCAAATCATGCAAAGCTTACTAAAACAGCAACACTGAAAATGTCACAGCTTACTCTTTTTTTTTCTTTCATTTTTTAGATATTTTCAGCTTCTAATCTTGTTCCAAAATATTTCAAAGACCCAAGAAAAATAGATAAATAGACAAAAATGTAAAAGTACCATCGAGGCTTTTGGAAATCTTTGCCCCCCTTCAGCCAATCACCTGGGACAGTTTGGGTTAAAAAAAAAAAAAAAAAAAANAAAAAAAAAAAAAAAAAAAAGTAAAAAGAAACATCTGGAACAACAGTCTGGGTCTGTGGCTAGAGGCATCGTGTGTTTGAGTGTGTGTTTGTGTGCATGCATTTGTGCATGAGCATGTGTATATATGTGTCCACATGTGGGTGTGTATTCTACTGTGTTTAAGTCAGCAGTCGACAATGTGTGTGCTTTGTCAACTGTTGAGTTTTTCCCCAGAGTGAATAATGTGGAAAACCATGTATGTATGTGTGTGTGTGTGTCCATCTATATTCACGCAGTGAAAGTATATGTGTGAGGTGAAAGGAAGGCTTGAGGCTTTGTGTGTGTGTGTGTGTTTCTTTCTTTTCCTCCCCTAGTGGATGCCTATTTCTAGATCAGTTTGAGGGTCAAGGTTTGGCCACCGGTGGAGAAAAGCTGTGTTCCCATTTAAAAGGGAAAAAAGCTCTCTCTCTCTCTCTCTCTCTCTCTCTTTCTCTCTCTCTCTCGCTCTCTCTCTCTCTCTCTCTCTCTCCCCCCTACAATGAAAAGAAGACCTAACACACATCATTCTCTTAAAGCCTTAACCCTTGCTCTGCCTTATCGCTCCTCACACCAAAAGGCCTCTCAAGATCACTGGACTACAACAGCCTATAAATAAAATAAAGGAAGTAAAAGCCTCAAATCCTGTTATTCTGACATTTCCACTGTCCATTAAGCACCTCATAAAATCGAAATGCTTTGTTTGTCCAGGCCAGAGGCAACTGAGCAAATGTAATTTTTCTTACGGTGATTTCATCACAGATAAAAACATCTTGGCTTTAACCCTTTCTCTGCCTCTTCTTCTCTCCTTCACAGGGAAAATGTGCAACAAATTGATGCTTTTGTATTAAAATAGCATAATTTAAATTCTTGATACTTTCTGCCATGAAAGATAAATTTGTCCAGAGGCCCTTCAGTGTGATTTATTGTAAAGACACACATACAATATAGTGTTTTAGATTGGGATTTGTATGTGTTTTTATAATAATAATGCTTTATACAAATTGGCTTGTCCGCTTAGGAGTTAAATCTGAGTACCTAGCACTTTGAGGGCTGACTCTTTCATGTTCGTGGTGATTCAGATGCTGGTTCATAGGTTAACACTGGTATTAACTTCATTAGGCTGCAGAGAAACATGGTTGTAATATCTGCGACGTCACTCGTTTGTTTCTCTGGAGATATTTTGAACCCTAGAAATTAACAGTTCCTGTCATATGTTTTCAATTAAAGCCAGGCAATATGGTGGAGCTTGGGAGGAGCTGAGTTGAAGTGAGCGAGCAGTTCGTGGCACAGTTGAGTGTGATTGGATGAGACACCTGTCATTCAATCAAACACATCCCCAAAACACCCTTTCATAAGCCTTAACATTTATCAGTGGTTTTTCATAACCCACATACACATGACAGTAAATATTAAAATTATTTTTCCTACCTAGACTGCCAATGGTTTCAGTTTATTCCAGTGCACCATTAAAATTAACTTGTAGAGATTCAAAACATGCTTGAACATTGAAAAACATTGGATTTTAAGGTGGGTGTATCACCTGAACATTAGATTTTGAAAGACTAGAGGATTTGGTAAAATAACATGAAAACTAAAATATAGTTTTATGCTTTGAAAAATTGCAGTAATGTAAAATTTGTGCAGGTAGTATTTATTGGGCTTAAAGGACCATACCGGCCATTTTGCATGTTTGAGTCTAATATATTCCATTTTCGCATACATGTAATGTTACTGACATAAGCATACTACTGGAACAGTGAATTAAAAAATTTTTTTCCTACCTTCCAGTTCATTCTGGTATGCAATTAAAATCAATTTATTGATACTTGAAACATTCTTGGGACAGGTCCATCATCGCGAACAGGGTTTTTTTTTGTTTTGTTTTTTTTTTTTAAGTAACGTAATTTTAGCGTTTAAGCGCAATAAAAAGTGTGGAGTGAATGTATGTCTCCACCAGGGAATATAGTCCAAAAGAAGACCTGTGTTTATTGAAAAATTTATACGATCATGACTTCGTGTAACTATTAGCAGGTGAAACATCAATTGTTAAAGTGGATGTATCACTTTAATATTTGATTTTGAAAGATTAAGAAATTTTGCAAAATATCAGGAAAGCTGAAATACGGTTTTATCCTTTGGGAAATGATTGTCAGTAACGTAACATGTATGAAAATTGAATATACGAGGCTCAAACATGCAAAATGGCCGGTATGGTCTTTTAAACATGAAAAATCACTAGTGTGGTCCTTTAAAGGAATATATCACAACAAAGACACATTTATGAAGCAAAAGCAGCTCTTGAGAACCATACCTGCTGTTTTTGGAGCGAGTATCTAGCAGTCATTAGAGGAACTACATGTTAAGGCAAAACTGCATTGTGTTAACTGTCAGCCTGTGGAGTTCAGATAAACTTTACTTCATGTCCAGAACATTCTGCTGTTTTTGTCCGATGGGCTTTAATAAGGTCCAAACTTCACCAAAATCTGAAGTAGGAAAGGACCTTTAGCTTATGGCTATTCAGCCACTAAATAGGTCACAAAATAAGGAGCATCTGGATGACTGATGGTGTCAGTTTCCAAACCCCGATATTGTTGCTATATGGAATGTGCAAAATGCCTGCCTCCATCCCTCTGGCTGGTGTCATCTGGCAGATATTTTTATTAGATATAATTGCAGTTGGCATGTCCAAAAAAAATCTGAAAATAAAAAAGTCATGTTACTGCAACTTTATGTCCCATCAAACTGGAGTGGCTCTCTGCCGGTGTATTTATTTCCTGGAATCAGTCCAGGGATAATGATTCTCAGCTCTCATCTTCATCTCAGAACTGCCAGAGCCAAAATATATCATAATGTTTCAACTCTAAACTACAAACCCATATAGATCGCTTGTCTATTCTTGTCAACATAATTGGCCTCGTGAAATCATTCTATAAACTTATAAGCCTCCTGTTTTTGCATTTTTGTTTTTGTTTTTTTGTTTTGGCCAGAGTTTTCACCTGACAGCATCAATAAAATTTCATATGCAACCAACCTTGTCATTGAAAACAGAGTTATCATCATTCAAGCCATGAATGCTTCCCCATGATGTCTGGAAAAGCATCACATGTTTGCAGATTGTTAAAGGATTCATGTCCTCCAGATTTATCTCAAACACGAATTTTAACAGGTTCAGCTACAGCCTCCACCACGGCTTCTTCAGCACAAGAGCTGAGAGCCCACATAATAATTTATAATCACTATTCAATTAGTGATTTGCATTGGCACTGCTGGTGATGGATGGACAAGAAACAGCGGTATAAAAAACATAACTCCAGGACATCTTTAAGCAATTTGTCTCCCTGTATTTTGACCGTATTCTGTGAAAATCAGCTTTCTACACACAAGGCGAACTTCTAAGAGGGATGAAAGACTTCTACCATCACAAGCAAAGTAGCTGCGGGCCATGTTGAAATCATGACCAAGATGGACTAATGTTTATGTATTTTTTTTTTTTTTTTTTTNTTTTTTTTTTTTTTTTTTTGACTTGTGTGTGTTTATGTGTGTGTAGTGTAGTGGATTGGAGGCTATCTGTGTCTGTTTGAGGAAAAAAAGAATAAGATGGAGGAAGAGAGAGTGAGGGAGAGACCCGGGGAGAGAAGCAGTGATTCTCTGTGGAGTTGTTTTGGTCATGGTGGCTGAGCACTCTGATTAATGCTCATGGAGACACCAGATGGAAAGAGAGAGAATGAGAGAGTAGGGGAGATATTTGAGAAGAAGAGTTCTTTGGAGGAAGATGATCAGAGGGAGGGAGAAGAGGAAAAAGAAAGGGGTGAAACTGAAACTACACACCAAATAATGAGGGTTCTTTAATGGTTGTTTGGTTTGGGTAATGGTTCTGTATTGTATACAACTAATCTAATCTACAACTAATCTATATGCCTTTAATTTGTTAAAACAACAATAGGGAAAATCAGAATAAAGAATCTGGTGCTTAAAAATTTGCCTTAAAGGACCATACCAGTGATTTTGCATGTTTGAGCCCAATAACTATTACCCACATACACATTATGTTACTGACAACCATTTTCCAAAACATAAAATTGTATTTTAGTTTGTTTTGTTTTTTTTTGCCAAATCCCCTAATCTTTCAAAGTCAAGGTGACACACCCACCTTAAAATTCAATGTTTTGCCTGCTAACATCCAAATGTAGAAGGTACAGTTGTTTTTAATTTCTCTGTAAAATCTTCTCCTTGAAAAATATTTCTTGGCAGAAACATACATTTTCTTCCATGCAGTTCCATGTTGAATGACTTTGACCAAAATATAGATAGATAGATAGATAGATAGATAGATAGATAGATAGATAGATAGATAGATAGATAGACAGATAGATTAGACACTGTCTTTGGTGTGATGGATTACTTACCTCAAGCATTTACATTTTCAACAATTTGATTTTATAGTGTACTGGAATAAATTGAAAGCAATGGCCATCTAGAAGGTAGGAAAAACAATTCTAATATTTACTGCTCCAGGAGTATATTTTGGGAAATGTTGTCAGTAACATAACTTGTATGCATAACTTGTTTATAATGTGCTCAAACATTCAAAATTCAAACATTCAAAGCTTGTTTTGAAATTTTTTAGTATTAAGTTTAAGGACTTAGATTCTGCTGTAAAGTATGCAAACTATTTATGTATGGTTCCACAAAGAATCTCTGTCAAAGGGTTTATTCTAGCAATGTGCTGGTGTAGAAACCTAAAAAAAAACAAAAACATACAAAAAAAAACCAAAACATGTTCTGGTACTATATAGAGGAATTCTTGTTAAGAATGTAGTTGGAGATGTAGCATTTGCAGAGAGGAATTTTGAAGGAGAGTGGAAGGGGTGAATTTGTTTGGAGATCAGTGGCAGGGAAGAAGATGAGAAAAGAGGTTTTGGGCACAGTGGGATTATTCCAAGATGTGGTGAGTGGGAGACTGGAATACAAAAGAGACAGAAAGAGAAAGAACTAAAGAAAACAGAGCTTTTTAACAATTAACAAGCAAGAGACTTGTCTTCTTCAATTCAAAATGATATAGCAATTCAGGAGCCCTTTTCCCAAATGACGAAAATGAATAACTGAAGACCATTTTCACTACTGATTTAACTAATTAGCTTCAGTTGGACTCTATTAGAATCTGTTTATTTTGCACATCTGAATTGGCACTGACACTGAATTGAAACAGAGCGACAGAAGACAAGCGCAAAGAAAGACGGACAGAACATGAGTTACCCGACGAGGGGAAGAAAGGGAGCTCAAGATGGAGAACCAGACACAGGAGAAAGGAGAAATAGAGAGAAAAAAGAGAAGGAGGGAAGTGAAGGAGGGAGGGAGGGAGGGAGGGAGGGAGGAGATGCCAGCTATTAGAGTCAAACAGCATTGACCTTCACTCCATCCAGAACCACATAGAACATTTAGCGCATATGGCTCCACTTAATATGGCGAGACGTGTGTGTTGTGTTGTGTTGTGTTGTGTGTGTGTGTGTGCGTGTGTGTGTGTGTGTGTGTGTACACTTATATATGCTTGCTTGCCTTTTTGTGTGCGTGGTTTTTATGTTTTTTAATTTACCTATATTAATAGAGATGTTAGTGTGTGTGTGTGCCTGTATGTGTCTTTGATTTTTGTTTACTTATGTGTGTGTGTGTTTGTGCGTGTGTGCGTGTGTATGTGCAAACCCAGTGTGTATCTTAATTGCACTCCATTCAAGTGTTTAATTACTCATTAGAGATCCTGCAAAGCAATCTATACACCAGCTTTCCCCGTTCACTCCCTCTGCCCTTGGTGACTTCCACCCACAGAGGCTCAAACGCTTTGACCCGAACTACATGAATTAGTTCAACTGTGTCAGTCTAGATCAACCCATCCATATTAGATGAAGATCCTTAAGCCGGAGGGTGATGCTGGAGTGGTGCAGTCAGTTAATAAATGAGTCAGCCACTCCATCAGGCTGTCTGACAGTCAGTTAGTTTGACACCAGGCCATGAGTAAGATTAGGAAGTCAGCTTGGCAGTTATTTGCCCAATCAGTCAGTCAGTTATCCAGGTATTCCGTTAATGAGCCAGTCACTCAGTCAGCCAACAAGCCAGATAGTCGTTTAGTTGATGGCACTTAATTGTGCAGTCAGTCTGTCATTCATTCAGTCTGTTAATCTGACAGGCTGAGTGTCAGTCACCTGGAAGGAGTCAGGAAATTAATAAACCAACTTAGGGTGATTTCACATGCTAAGAAGTGAGCGGTGCACAAAGTTGGGCATTCCATTATTGTGTATTGGAGGCTGAGTGGCGATTGCCAATCTCGCGATGACACAACCTTGAGAGACGTGCGTCACTCAGGCCATATTCACATGACAAGCTTTGCGCTGACCTGGGCATTCCATTATTGTGAATTGGGAGCTAAGCGGTGACTCCTAACGTCGCGTCACGCCACCTTGAGTGCCGCGTGATGCTCAGATTCTCCATTTTGATGCGGCGCTCAAACTTCATTTAAATGAACTTTGACCTTTCCGACGCTGACCTTTCCAACATGCAACCAATCAGAGTGCTGCTGTAAATCACGTAACCAGAAGCGCCACAACAATGGAGGAGAAGTGTATAATATATAGAGTATACAACAAAACTTTAAAATTGTATCATGATCTGGTAAAAAAAATAAAAAATAAAAAAAAAGGTGCTTGCTTGGCAAAATGTCAGCAATCAGACAGGGACATCAGATTTACAAATTGTTAATATATGTCTGAAATGTGAGGTTTCATGCACCCACATTCACCTTTTTTTTGCTTTTCTTCATCTAATAAGAAGAGCATTTTTGTTTTTTGCGATGTTCATGTTGCTACCCGAGTCAAAACTGAAATCCGATTTTAACCACGAATGTGCAAAGATCGCATCTAGGCTACATAACCCATCCATTACCATTCCATCGTGCAAACCAATGAGAGAATAGTTCTATGTGGGATCATATAAGCTCATAATGTTCATAGAGCGATGTCCCAAGTTGTACAATCATCCAGTGATCTGAGCAGAAAGCCAATTATAGGGCAACATGTCAGCAGTCAGATGGGGCTACCAGGTTTGGAAACTGGCATATAACGTACGGTCATATTGGCTGTGTCAACCCCCAGGTACAGCTTCATGATGTGTGTTGCTATGTTCCATGCACAAAGGCACAGGGCATCAGAAGTGTGGGCAGCGAGGTAAGCAAATTGCTGTCCATGTCCAAATCTCACTTATTGTGTGAAAGTACCCTTACCTTCCTGGCCAAACATGGGCTGGATGTTTGATAAAACAAACAATTAAAGAAAAGTTTGGACTATCAGCCAATATTGTCTCCCATGCGAAAAAAAACCCCCAGCAAAACAAACTCTGGGATCAAGCTGAATCCTTAATTCTGCATCTTAAAAATCTAAGGAATGCACAATTATTGATGGAATAAAAAATGAGCCACTTTCCACTTTCCTCCCGCTTCTTTAAACATTGAATGTGCATACTTGACTTTTCTGCAGGGTGCCGACACAAATCCTGTGCTGTCTGCCCCCCCTCTGTGTGGAAGATTCTTATTGGTGCGCTTGGATACCAGCCATCAGCTCCCACTTGCTTCACTTTGGGCCAACCTTGTCGATATTAATACAGCCCAACCGATGTTTGGGCTGTTTAGACTGTCGGCTGTGCCAAAGCTTGTGCTGCATCACAGTGAATGCCCCTTAGAAAACAAGGAGACTGATACAGGCATATCATCCCTGTCTGTCAGCTTGTCAGATGCACCACGTGTGCTCGATCTCTCATCTTGCCTGTCTGACTCATCCTGCTTGTCCATCCAACAGTGTCATCTCTCTGCATGTATTCTGTCTGTTGTGTGCCTGTGTGTGTATGTGTGTGTGTCCCAGATTTTAGGAAGGTGACAATTATCCTTCAAGGGTTCTGGAAATGTTTACTCAGTGTGTAAGTGTTAGGTTGTCGGTATGTATTACTGGGAAGTTGTTGTGTGTCTGTGCATGTGCATATGTGTGTGTGGATTTGCCAGAGATTGGCAGAGTCAATGCTTGCCCATCTAAAAGAAATAGATAATAACCTCTCAGATGTGCTGAATGTTACCACGGTGATCTATGGCGAGATTATTCAGGCTGACAGATGTGGCACTTGTCAGAATAACATAACTGGAGCCGTGTGTAAATGTGTGTAAGGTGGTTGTGGGTGTTTGCTGGTTTATTTTTCGTGTTTGTGTAAAGGATGCTGTCCGTGTGTGTTCCTAGTAAGCACAGAGTTAGTGATTTGTGGGTGGAAAGAAGCTTCGGCATCTAGATTAAAGCTAAATAAAATTAATTTAGATGAATTAAGCAAAACTACAGGAAACTAAATTATAAATCTTAAGAGCTGTGTCTTTCATATGCCAAATTTACATAAAGAATTTTAGATCATATATTTTAATCTGGTCTTCATTATTAATTGGCGCATTTAATGAACACTTTTAACTTTTAAACAAATAGATTTTGATAGTAATTTTTAAATGTGCACTTTATTAGCCACTTGATTGTTTTTAATACATTAAATTTACGACTGAAAAAGTCTATAATGTTCAACATGCTTTTCGGTGAAGGGATAAAAGAGGTAATAGTTAGAAACTGATTTTTTTTTTATTACATCCTAGAGTTGTCTTTTCACTATTGTAGATGACACTAGGTTTTGGCATGTACTATTTAAGGAAGCAGCCAGATGATTAAGGATGAGCTAAAAAAAAAAAAAAATCGTTAATGCCATCTTGATGTATAAAAGTACCAATTTCTATCTAAAACATGAAAACTTCTGGGTGATTCCAAACTTTTGTATATATGTGTGTCTCAGTGTGTATTTGTATAGTGAGAGTTAATATATTTACTTTGCCCCACATACCTACAGTAAGTACTGGCAGCAATGCAGAGACGACAGTATGAAAAAAGACCTAATGCTGAGAGAAAAGCAGCTAAAGAGCCTTACTAAGAGGATAAAGATGGATGCATGTGCATGTTCAAAAAGAATGTGAAGAAAGAAAAAAAAGGTGTAGGCAGAGGAATAAAATATAGGAAGGAGGAGAGAGGGAGAGGATCAGGAAAAGAAAACAGAAAGGGGAAGGAGAGTCATGAAAGAGGAGACAGAAGAAGCTTCTGAGACAAAGTGAGAGACAGAAATGGAGTGAGAGTGAGGGAATGAATGAGGCATAATTGATGAGAAAGAAAAGGAGTAAAAGAGTAAAAGGGGACAGATTAAGATGGAGAGATAAAAATTTAGAGTAATACAGAGTTAATGGAAGGGACATTGAATTGAAGGAGGTTTGTCGCAGGTACTTTTTATTCATTTTCAACATATATTTTCATTCGTCCAAAGATTTCTTGAACTGGAATTTCCCCCTTTCTACAGAGGTGGTGACATCATATCAGAAGCTGAAATTTTATGTAGTCCACCTGATTTGTCTGCTTCTTCTGCTTGATATGCCAAGAGATTTTTATTTGACCGTCCCAGGGAATGATGTGTCATGCTAAACTGGGATACTATATTCCAATTCTCAGTTGACACTCTATTAATTAGTAGGTCTGAATTGCAGATTTTTGCAAACTATAACTAATAATAAAGCAATTAAATAAGAGAAATGGTGGACAACATTTAAAGGACGATACCACCCATTTTGCACATTTGAGCTTAACGTATTCAATTTCCATAAATGTTATGTTACTGACAATCATTTCCCAAAGGATAAAATCGTATTTCAGCTTTACTGATATTTTGCAAAATCTCTTAATCTTTCAAAATCAAATATTCAAGCGATACACCTACCTTAAAAATCAATGTTTTGCCTGCTAATTGTTACGCAGTCTTATGAAGTCACGGTCCTTTAAATTTTTCGATAAACACAGTTCTTGTTTTTTGGAACTATATTCCCCAGTGGAGACATACATTCACTTGGCATTTTTTAAATTGCGCTTAAACGCTAAAATTATGTAACTTTGAAAGAAAAAAAACCTGAATATACGTCTTGTTCACAATAATGGATTACCTATCCCAAGAACGTTTCAAGTATCAATAAGTTGATTTTAATAGCATACCAGAATGAACTGAAACCAATGGTGGTCTGGAAGGTAGGAAAAAAAATTTAATTCACCGTTCCAGTAGTATGCTTTGGGAAACAATTGTCAGTAATGTTTCGTGTATGAAAATTGAATTTAGGCTCAAACATGCAAATATGCGATATGCTCCTTTACTCTAAATCACAGTAAAATCTGGAATTTAGGTTGACTTACATCCTGAGCGCTGTGTTGCCGTCTTTTCGGGCTGGATTGTAAATGCAGCATTAGTCAGAGAGACCGGTGGGGGATGAAGTGAAGACAGAGGAAAAAGTTAGAGCGGGGGGTGACATAGTTAGAGTGAGGAAAAGGAGAGAGAATGCAGAGAGATCGAAGCATCCTTTGATGTTTGCTGGCTGATTTGGCCTGCTGTTTAGGACGCAGGCAGGTATGATAAACATCCGGAGCATCTTCTAGCAGATGCTTTGATCACAGCCGTGCTCAGAGATGATGCTGATGACTCAGTGGTGCCAGAATACTAAGGAGAGGCCAGTGAACACGCACATGCATGCATATTACTGTACATAGATAGATTACAGTCACAGACAGCTTGTGTTTCAACTTTTAACCTCCTCGTTTTCTTTTTCTTTTTTTCCATCCTGACACAACACACACACACAACAATGTAAATCCCCTTTTTCACTGATTGTGGTCCAAGTCTCAGATTGAGCCTGTTACATCCAACAATTAAAGTCAAGTCCTTGAGCTGCATCCAGCTAAACTCACTAAAAAAGTTCAATGGAACCAAAAGACTAAAGAGAATCTGTGAGACATCAGGGGATTAGGAAAGAAGCAAACCATCAGATATCGTGTGGGTTTACACACAAATACTATGAAAAAAGAATGGGATGAAGGGGTGGAACAGAAAACTGATGACAAAGCTGTTAAAGGACCACAGGATGCCGTAGTGTGTGTGTATGTGTGTGTGTGTGTGTGTGTGTGTGTGTGTGTGTGTGTGTGTGTGTGTATAAACAGACACATTAAATTTGAGTCCATTAAATGGTCAGCAGTAATGTATATGCAGTTAGTATTTATTGGGCTCAAACATGTAAAACCACTGGTAATGTCCTTTAAATGTCTTCTTTTCCTCCTTTTGAAAGTTTTATGTGTAGAAATTACTGTTTACTCTCTCTCTCTTTCTGAAAATTAAAGATAATCAAGGTTTATCACCTGAAAAATAAGAAGTTTATCCATAGGGATTTGTTGTCCCAGTGGTAGAATTATTCGGAATGAGTGACAGGAATAATAATGGAGGTTTGAATTTTACAGTTTTTGTATGTGAAGGGTTTGATTGGATTTAGCTTTCAAGCTATAAGGTCTAAACACAAATGTGCGCATAGAAAGAAATCCGGGTCTCTGAGAAAAAGACATATGTGTGAGTGCATTCCCGTGTCTTTTTGTCTTGTGCAGTGTGTGTTTAATTCCAAATGACACATACTGAGAGAAGAGGGGAGATGGACACCCACACAGACACACACATATACATACATACATATAACCACACCAGCATACATTGTTATACAGCTTAGAGTGTGTTTTCACACACCTGCACACACATATTCATTCAAATGTGCACACAGCTCGCCTGGGAATATTAGGGATGCAGACCGTGTTATAGGAGCAGGGCAGAGCTCCGAGGAGCTTAATAGAGCCTAATGTATCCTGATACATTAGCCCTGTCTTGAATTGTGCATCTTCACTCACGGAGACCCACTTTACCAATCTGCCATTCACCCAACCACCACACACACACACACACACACACACACACACACACAGAGAGAGAGAGAGAGAGATACACAGAGTGAGAGAAGCATCCACGCGCACATCCGGACTTGCACACTTAAATACACTTAATTTATCCCCAAAGTACTAATGCTCGGATGGTAATCATCCATAAATGTATCAGTGCACAATCAATAGGCACCACACATTTGTCTCAGATGGAAAGCCACAGTCACACAAATTGAAAAGAAAAACAGAAAAACTCCTCCATCTGCTCTTCTTCTAGTCTGCTTCTTCCTCCTCATCTTTTTTGTCTTTCTGAATGAATTCCGTGCAATTTACCAATCTCATTATCCCCCTCTCGCTCTCCCTCTCCCTCCTTTCTCTGTCGTACTCTCTTTCTTTTATCCTCATTTAGCACTTATTCCTATTTCTCTACCTTTTTTTCCTCCCTCTGTTCTTTCACTCCTTTTATTCTCATTCTGCGCATCTCTTCCTCTGTTTTTCTCGCTGCCTTCTCTCTCTTTAGTTGTTAATCAGAGCTGATTGGGAGCACAGAGAGCTGAGAGGAGCTCCCGAGTGGATCAATGCCTCCAAATGATCTGTTCAAGGATCCCTTTAGAACCTGCAAAAACCGCTCTGATAGGGCACTGAAGCATGAAGGCGCTCATTTCACATCTAACTCACTTCCTGATTTGCCCTCTGGGAGAGAAATAAGACTGCTGTTATAGGCCTAATTTGTCCCAAAGCTAAATATACCACTAACCAACAGTGTTTAGACCAAAATGTCTTCATTTCAGGCAATCAATTACTGCCAAGGTGAGAGGAAAATGATGAATATGTGTAATGAGCTCAATCTGTGTGTAGCAACCATCTGAGACATTAAAATTGCCCAGCAACTGGTTTTGTTTATGCTTGTTTGATGGAAGATAAATTTAACTCTGTCTCAAATTTACTGTGTGTCGAGATACATGATTTGATATTGTCTTGGCAGATGAACAGATGATTATTTTAGGATTTTGAAAATACAGAAACACAGTGATTATCAAGTTTTACTCTAGTTGTGGGCTAGGAGATGACCCATAAAAGATTTTTTTGCTCCAAAAACAGTGATTTACTATATTCTGCCACAGAATGGTGCTGATATGAAAGCAAATCAAAAACACATACCTCCATCAAGACCCAATAATACTGTTTGAGCATCTATCTATCTATCTATCTATCTATCTATCTATCTATCTATCTATCTATCTATCTATCTATATATATATATTTGTTTCTAAAGGCTTTATTGGCATGACCATATAAAATTACAGTATTGCCATGGTTGTATATTTTAATCTGCCAGATCCAGATCAATATTTGGATCTGGTCAATTTGTCCGTGCAGCACTGAATACTTTCACAGACATGTCGAGCATAAAACAAGCTTAATCAACAATTTCTTGAGCCATTTCCCACTTATCTAAAAAATTTCATCAAAATTCTTGTGTTACTTTTTGAGATGTCCTGCTGACAAACTCCTGCAGACAAACAAAAACCAATAATAAGACCTTACTGATGAAGGTAATTATACAGAAAACAAACTCAGGTATCCTAAGAATTGTAGTTAAAACTACATTTCGGATTGATTCATCATCAGATCTGGTGACTCTATTGATCAGTATCTCCTTGTGTCATTTTTGCAAAATAGATGTTCTTTGACGCTGTAAACATGCAAATCTCTCCAGCAAACCGAGACAAGTTTTATGTAATTGTTTCAGTCTGATTGTAGTACTGTAAATAAAATTTAATCTAAAAACTACAGCCATATGTTTTCCAGTGCAATATAATGGACTAGCATAGAGTTTAGGTCAGATGCCAAGTGCTTTTTAGCAAAGATCACAATGCATTTCCGCATGTTAGTTGTATTTTTTTTACCATCTTATGCCAGAGGGAAGCTGATGTCAAAGAAGGTTGCCATAATACACTTCATACAGTCCATAATACTCTACAAAGTGTGAACAAGATAATGTTTTCTCTGCATTAACCCCTGACCCAGTTCTATTCATCATACCAACTTCATTGGTACACATGACTACTGAACTAAGTGGACATTTACCACAGCTGCCTGGATTCATCGCTCCTGGGGCTGGGATAACAATGTGTGCTCTCTATCAGCCCCTGACCTACTTCTCTTCAGTATCATACATGTATCGCTTCAGCCAAGCACTTTGACTGGAAAGAGACACATTTCAAACATGATCATTTCCACGAAGCATAGCTTGTTGAGGTTAATGCTGCATTCAAATTGCACTTGGAACTTGGAATTATTAACCCCCCACAGGGAAAGTCAAGGAAAACGCATCCTCAATGTGGAATTCTTGCTTGGAAAGTCAGGAAAGGTTAATCAGCCCTGAGTTCAATACTGATATGATTTCTATATAGCTGCTCACTCTGCAAGCAAGCAGTAATTTCTCTATTTATAAATGAAGTGTTTTCATTAAATAAATCATAATCATAAACAGCAATGATGTAATTCTGAGTAACGGCTTTCCACTTCTGAGTTACAATAAACACAGCATTATTAATATTAGAACACTTCCTTTTCATTTAGTTTATGTAAACTTGTCAGAAAGCACGCAAACCTAGCATGCCTAGCTAGCTCCATCATTAATGTACCCAAATCACAGCAAAGAACAGTCTCTGGGGGGTTTTCACTATGTCCTACATCAGCAACCATCTGTTGAAATGACCTTGAGCAACATATGGAATCCTACCAACTACAGGCTGGATGTAATTAAGCTGAGTGTGACCTCTGACCTTACTTGGATGTGTAGGTGTAATATACGTGTAATATATGATACACTAAGCGGATGATCTCCTGTATGTTGTGCACTGATGCAGAAATACACAGTGTTTCCTTTGTGTCCGACAGGTTCTGGCACGGAGAGTACAGAGTGTCAGTAAACATCAACGATTACCTGGACATCTACTGTCCTTACTACGAGGGTCCTCCATCCCACGGGCGCATGGAACGTTACATCCTCTTCATGGTCAACCACGAGGGCTACACTTCCTGCCAGCACAGGATGCGTGGCTTCAAACGCTGGGAGTGCAACCGTCCCAGCGGTCCTGATGGACCCCTGCGCTTCTCAGAGAAGTTCCAGCTCTTCACTCCGTTCTCCCTGGGCTTTGAGTTCAGGCCTGGACATGAGTACTACTACATCTGTAGGCTATCAACTAGAGTGTGTGTGTGTGTGTGTGTGTGTGTGTGTGTGTGTANTACTACATCTGTAGGCTATCAACTAGAGTGTGTGTGTGTGTGTGTGTGTGTGTGTGTGTGTGTATGTGTGTGCAAATAAGGTGGTTTGTTTGTGTGTGCATGCATTTCTCTGTTTGTCTGCTCAATATGCATTTATAGTGGATATGTAAATAATGCAATCAACAGAATTTGATTGAGAGAGTACTCAC
The DNA here is from genome assembly GCA_014773175.1 of Lucifuga dentata. Lineage (NCBI taxonomy): Eukaryota > Metazoa > Chordata > Actinopteri > Ophidiiformes > Bythitidae > Lucifuga > Lucifuga dentata. Next base: position 267,470 of record VXCM01000539.1, read on the forward strand.
AAACACAGCAAAACAAGCTGCTCGCACACATGCACACATAAACACAACGTCACATCTCTCGCTCAGNCCCCCCCCTTAGTTCTCGATGTCTCAGCTTCTGACTAGATCATAAGTGTTGTGCTCAGCAAAGTGGTAAAAAAATGTCACCAGGCATAGTTTGTAATCATTTTTATATTAGCTGTATTGATGTTTCTCCTCACTTCAACAAGTCATGTATTAGTATTACAGACGGGTCTTGCCCTCTGAGACTGTTTTCTGAATGGAGTTAAAATGCTATCACTCCCCTAGCAGACATGAGACAAATACTAGCTTCAAATTACTCTTTAACAATATTTTCAGCTGCTTCAAGTACCAGATGGGTGGGATTTGCTTTTGGACAATTTAGTGCAAGATCAGTTGATAATGACAGAAAAGCACATTAAATTGACTTTCACAAGCTTCTATGTCAATTTCAAACTTTCCGGCTCTAGTACATTTCCTGTGTGGGGGCAACAGAAGCCTGCAGGCTTATGACCAGAAGGTTATCTGTTTAAATCCACACAGTAAATGAGTAATGCTTCCCCCCTAGCTATAACTGCGCTGCTGTGATGTGATGTACTGGTTAACTTCCAGATGTGTGTGCATTCAGACTGAATGTAAATGAAGCAGGCTGTTGCCGCACACTCAGCAAAACGTTCTCGGCTGAATTAAAGTTTTAAACAGCACATATTTGTCAAAGAATTAAATTTTAAGAAATATTAGGATACTACTTTGCCTAGGTCTGCCGTCTGCACAGACACAAAGACACAGCAGGCCAGAGCTGAAGAGGCCACGATAACTGCCACTTTAACTTCTCCTGCACTCTTTTGTTTTCAGTCTCATGTAAGGATGGACAGGGCCCCTCCAGAATTGTAAAGCTGCTGACTATTGTATTGTGTTCCTAGGACCCCTGAGGGTAGTGCGTATTCTGCAAGAGTGGAGTATTTGTGTGTGTATGTGTGCTGGGGAGGGCTGGTTGTGAGGGTCAGTTGTCATCCAATTGTGAGTTTGTGAAAGGCCATGTCCATCATGTTGACTGACAACCCCTAACACACATTTTTGTCTCTGTTGCTCACACACACAGGCTAGTATTGATGTGCAGCGATGGTATGCTGTCATCTTTTCACCACCCAGGCATTCTAGTGTGCACGTGTGTTTGTTTGTGTGTGTGCATATCTCCAAAGATTCTCTGATCAATAAAATATATTGATATTTGATGGCGATTTGTAGCCAGACCTGTGTGTGTGTGTGTGTGTGTGTGTGTGTGCGCACGCATGTGCACGTGCATGTGTGCACATTTGTGTGTGTGTATTTGTCATGTGGTTGACATGTTGACAGGCCTGCTCCACCCCTTACTTCTCCCAGCTGCCATCTGATGAGGTTGAATGATTTTCAATGGGTTTTCAGGAGACGCTGGATGGTGGATGTGTTGGGAAACAGAGGCACTGGAAGAGCTGATACGAAAAGTGAAAAATGTTGGAGGGCATGGAGAAAGGGAAAGGGAGGAGAAACAGCAGGGGTTCTATCTCTGCTTATCTATTTAGCCCTTTCTCCCCTAATAGTGCCATTTTTAATTAAAACAGTAACAAATCTAAAACAAAGACACACAAGCTCGATATCAGGCCAGCAGAGCTTCACAGGGGACTCCTACACTTTCTTTGGGTACTCAAGGGAGGATGGGTGGCTAATTTGGAGAAATGTTAGGCAGGGGAAGTGGGCTAGTGAAGGAAGAAAGGGGTAGAGGAGCTAAAGGGCAGAGAGAAAGATGGAGGGGGGCGTTGAGGGCAGAAGGAGAGGGAGGAGAGGGCAGAGGAAGGGTCAGATTTATTTCCTGTGTGCTGTGGATCTTGATGATGGTCCTCTCCTGGGTCACTCTGGGCTCAGCTGTACGGACTTCCTCAAGGGAAAAGGCCAATAGGCCTCCACACACTTTTTCATGCACATGTGTATTCGCCTATTCTTGTGTTTGTGAATGCACGTACATGTGTGTAGGTAGGAATGTGTAGGAGTGTGTAAGAGTTGGTCACCGTCTCCTTTAGGGCTCCAGCTCTATTTCACATCAGATTGAGGTGGGACTAAAGACCAGATTGAATTTCATTTACTCTACTTTGAAGCCTGATTCACAATAACTCTTTAAAAACCTTTATATTCAGCCGGAGCGGCCCGGTGGCTCAGTGGTTAGTGCTGTCACCCCAGGACATGGGGCTTTGAGGGATTTTCATGGATTTCCTCCCATATTCCCAATACGTTCAAGTCAGCTCAACCTGAGACTCTGTATTTCCCTTAGGTACGATCGTGAATGTGGCTGAATGTCGATGTGGATGACTTGTTTAAACTGCCTGAAGTGTAAGGCTGCAGGGGTTTAACGAGCGCTTAAAATTAGGTTTGTGATCAGATCATTTAAAAAAAACATATTAGTTGGACTGGCCAATAAAAAAAAACCATTCACATTCAATTTCTTAGGGGAGTAAAACACCAGGCTCAAGCTTAGGCTAGGCTAGGCTACTGACTTAGCTCAGCACTTAGCATGTTCAGTCACCATGGCTACATTTAATACTCTAGTGCTTGAATGTACCGGTAACAATTCCAAACATAGTTGTAAAACAGGAAACCGGAAGTAACCAAAAACATAACATTCATTTCCGGATGTGAATTTAACATATTTATTTCAGTAATTTTTTCAACTTATACAACTCAAATACATATGAAAATAAATAATAAATACATAATAAAGTAATTCAAATCATAAACTTAAAGTATGTTTATACTGACCAAAAAGGTGTAGGTTGAAGCCTTGCTTATTACACCTACACTTTTTACATTAGTCATTTTGTTCAGGTCCCTTTAGATTTATACACGAAAAATATGTATTTCTATATCTGTATACATATATACAGTATATCACATATATGTGTGATATACAGATATACAGAGTTGGTTCACTTGTCTCAAGACCGACTCTATTAAGCCGCAGATTCTGTGACTCAGCCAAGTCTACTTAAAATCTTATATTACTTTATGAATCATTATGATTTTATTACTTTATGAATCATTTATCATCTAATAAATTTAGCGAATGGACTATATTCATGTGAAACTGTTACATGAAAACATAAACAGAAAAATATTGTTGTTGATTGCTGGACATATTTTATATTATTATGCTGGTTTCTCTCTAAAAGTCTACATTCATGCCAACAAAAGCCTGATTCAAAGCCTGCAAAGACTTCAGGCAAACGATTGACCAAGTGTGCAGACCTTTGGAAATTGGAATTCAGAGTCATCAGTCTGTTTTATTAGCCATGTGAAGGACAGACCTGTCCAGTATGTCTCGCTGCTTGCCATAAGCACAAAGAGTTATTTCTGAGTTTTGGCTGAGGTTTGGTGTCTTAATGTTATTAGATGGTGGGGATCAAACATGCAGTGTGACCTTCTACTTTGACATCAGAGTCTTTCTAACACCTACACCAAACTACCTCCTGATACTCAGCACTGTAGCCCTCCATCACAGAGCAAAACAAAGCGTTTATTGAATGTCCCCAATTACTTTACGAGAGCAATCAGCAGCACAAATCGGTTCTCTCTCAACTAATCTCTCCTTTCAATCTCTTCGCCTTTTCCAGCGTCTCCTCACGCAAACCATGTGGGGCGGGCATGTCTAAAGCTGAAGGTGTATGTTAGACCTCCAGGTAAGTCACGCTCCAACTACGCACACACTACACGCACAGAAAGGTCCAGATTGGCTATCAAAGTAAAATTAGGAAAGAATGAGAGGTCTGATAGAATGCCCTGGCCACACTCTCTGCTCTGATTCACAGGCCAGCCTGGCAACATTTTAACACCTTTACACACAGACACACAAATGCACAGAAACACACATGTTCTCTCTCTCTCTCTCTCTCTCTCTCTCTCTCTCTCTCTCAGCCACGTGTGCACCTTCCAACACATTCACACATAGACACAAATGTGGTAGGAACGCGTGCGTGCTTGCACACAGTCACAAACTGGCATACGCACATCACATCGAATCACATCACATCACAGTGGGTGTAAGCGAGACCTTCTGTCCTTGCAGAGAGAGAACAGAACAGCCTGTAAGTTCACTCTAAAAGTGGTCCTAAACTTCAAAATCACTCCACCAGCGAGATTTCCTCTTAGAAAATAACAGAGCGACCTAATAATAAGCCTATCAATACATCTAATCTAAGAGTAGGCACTTAATTTTTTAAATAAAAGTCACCTTCTGCATCAGTCATCTTTTTTTTTTCTGCAGCCGGGTAATAAAATAGCCCCACATAGATTGGATTAGTGCCATGTTGAGCTATGATAGTGCAGTTTAAAAATATCTCAAAAACACAACGGCATACATGGGAATCAAGTTGCAGTGGGCGTAATATACACTTGCATTATCTTGAAAATCTCCTTTTATGTCTTCAACACTCTTAAAGGCTGATCTAGGTTTAGTTTTGAACCTAAGCTAAACTAAAGAATCAAACCTGGATAGGTAACATGTCTCCCCAGATAAGAGCATGCGGTTTATATTCATGCATGTAAGGATGAGTCGGTCTCTTTGCTTTTCTGACTCCAATCACTCCATATCTCATTCTCCATAATTACGAAAAAAAACACAGGGGCAGTGGTGGCCTAAAGATTAGAGAAGTGAGCTTGTGACCAAAGGGTTGCCAGTTCAATCCCTTAACTGGCAGGAGAAATCAGGGTTGGAGAGGTGAATTAGCAGCACCTGCCCCTCCCTCATTATGACCACTGAGGTGCCCTTGAGCAAGGCATGTAACCCCCAAATGCTCCAGTGGAGCTGCTCAGTGGCCAGCAGAGAAGTCTGTGGTTGAACTGGGCAGCTTCCAGGTGTGAATGTGTGTGTGTGAGCAGGGTGCAAAAGAGCATTCGATGTTCAGTGAACTGCTCCTGCATACATAAAGGTTAAATAAAATAACACACATTCTTTTATTCTGTTATTGCTCAACTCTTCATTGAGAATCTGCTTTTTTGTGCCATTAAAGTCATATCTGACATTACAACTTCCATGTCATCTGTGACAACTGAAATGAGCTCTGAGTGGTTTAACGTGTGTGTGTGTGTGTGTGTGTGTGTGTGTGTGTGTGTGTGTATGTGTGTGTGCATCAGCTGCTCCAGATTCTAAGTCTCTGTGATTAAACTGTAATTAGGTTGGTTAAACCCCCTGCAGAGCTCAGTTGCTGTCGTCTTCTTCTCATCCCTCTTTCTTCTCTTCATCCCCTTCTGCCTCTCCTTGGCTGATGAAAGGGAGAGTTTTGTGGTTTGTCAGTCATTTTCCACATTTCCCCCCTTAATGGTTCCACTTGTCTTCTTTCTTCCTTCTTTAAAGCCATTCTCCAGTTCATTCATTACATTTTAGATTGTCTCGTCTTGTGTGTCCCTCTCAGTTCAGATATTTTGTCGTTTTTCTTCTCTCTCTCCTTTATGTTTCAGATGGGTCGGGATATGATTCTCCGGAGCCCTTCCTGACCGATGGAGGTCACAGCTGGAGGCCAGGGTCCATGGCCCTGTTAGCTGTTTTGGCCTCACTGCTCCTGGGACTTTTCTCCTGGCTGTGACCCCTCCACCCCCTGTTCATGGAGCTCACACCCAGGGCTGCTGGGCTGGCTGTCCCTCTAAATCCACCACCCCTCAGGGAAGCCCTCTGTTTCCGTCCCCCTCCCACCTTTTCCTCTACACTATACCAACCACCACCACTGCCAGCCTCCTCTGTGGCTTGGGCACTGACACCCTTCCCAAGCCAAGCTGAGTGGATTGGATCACTGGTTCTGGATCTAGAGCTTCTCTTCATCCCAGATCCACTATTTCGGGTGGAATGGATGTATAACCCCTCTCAGCTGGAAGACACAAGGGAAATGTCTCCACACTCATTTCAGGGGGTCCTTTGATTTGACTGTTGACTCTTGGCCACTGAATGGGTAGACGTAGCTGGGGCTATGATTAAACTTGTCGTTCCAGTGCAATTCCTATCGTGCAATCACACCAGGATACATTAAGCGATCGGCCTGGATGCACAAAAATTGGATTTTGCTCACACTGCTATCCTCTCCTCAAAGCAAGAATTGGAAGTGGCTAAGCTTGCATTGTAATTGGAATTCTATACTGTCTGGACAAAATCCAACCGCAACATCCATAAGAGCAATGTAAAGAGGAGAGAAAAAAACAGCCAGGCTTATGCAAAAAAGAAAGGAGAAGTATAATGCAGCCACAATAAATACACTCATAAGGAAAATGTAATATAATATATGTTGATATTTTCAGATGCTGTTTAAATTCACAGTAATTATTGTGAAAACCTCGAATATCACATTATAATGACAAGTAGAATCATAGCCTGTGTTGATGGGTGGGTGGGTGCGGGTTGAGTCTGGGTGGGGTTGGGGTTTGGTGAGGTGTATATTTTCAGGTGGGATGTGTTTGTCTTATTCGTGTTTCTAAACAAAGCATTTATCACAGCCTGGCCAGCACAGGCATCTCAGCACTATCTAATGTTGATACGGTTGGGTGACTTTTGGAAGCGTGACTTTCTCGTGTATGAATGTACCACTGGTCACCCACCCTTTTGTCTATCTGTATTATTATGACTGTGGTCACTTACAGTACCTTCTCTCGGACTGGCAGGATGAATGATTTGGGGTGGGGGTGGCGAAGTAAGAACAGAACAGAAGGAGAGAAAAGGAGGCGGCACTCAGTTGCATGACCACTGTGAAACCTTCAGATCAATCTTGTTTGTAATGATGATATATTTTTTCATTGGGGAAAAATCAGAAACACCCGACCACCATGCTCTTGCTCTCCCTGAGACTTATCAGACATCAAAGGAAAATTCAACCTCTCTCCTCACGCTGTCTCTCCTGTCTGGCTTTCGGTGGTTGATGGATTAGCTTGTGCCAGGAGATAAATGGACCCACAGGATGAAACTGACTGGAAAACAGCACTCATAGGTCCGACCAGATCACTATGGACATAAACACCAACTGAAGCTGGTCCTGGGACTGAGGGTTAAACCAATAAAGGAAGAGCACAGACTGTGGCAAATGAGGCAAGTGTGTGTGTGGTAGTGTCACATCCACACACCTACTCGCGTGCACACCCTCACACACAAACACACACACACACACATAGACTGTTCCTCTGAGACGGTGGAAGCATTCACGGACATGAAAGGGAATGGCAAAGAGAAAGGGAGGAGGGAGGGAGAGGGAAAGGAAGTGTGTATTGGGGGACTTCTTTAAAGTTGGGAAGTGAACATAATGAGTAAGCACTGTGAACACACACACACAAACACCTGCATACATACATGAAGACATGTACAGATGCTATATCCACACGTGAAGAAAAACACGTTTGCAGATATTGACAAAGACATGCATGCACAAATACTCAGATACACACATGTACAAAGACATGAACACACACAAGAAAACACAAGGGGAGGCACTCTCTTTTCCTGTTTCATCTTATTTTTGTAGCATTTAAAATCACTGTTAATTACTCCTGTGTGGGATGCAGTGATGGGGTATAGCCTGTGGAAATTTAAAACAAAAAAAAATGTCTTCTCCTTCTATTCCACTGATGCTGTCCTTTTATTGTTCTTCTTCTCTGGTTTGTGATCCATGGTTGGTAGTGGTAGGATGCCTCCGGGTTTGAGCGTCATGTATGAGTTTGTCTCCTTTTCTGTTGTGGTGTTTCAGTCATTAAGTCAGTCAATCAAAGGTAAACACAGAAGTCAGAGCAAGGAGAGAAACACACAAATAAAGATTGTCTTTTTTGTCTACTCAAATTTGAATTATCATCAGTCTGATTTTTTTTTTTTTTTTTTTTTTTTTTTGCAAAGGCAGATGATTGTGTTTGTGTGTGAGCTTGTACCTGGGTCTTTATTTTGCCTAGTCTATCTTTCCTGACATCAAACTCTTGGGACGGTGAGTGTTGAGCTGTGCCAGTCAAACCATGAAATTATTCAGATGAAATCGCTCGCTCAGATCTTCAGCTGTTTCTCCCTCAGCGATGTGACAGCCAATCTGAGCTGTTGACAACGAAGAGACTGAATACACTGATAACCTTTCCTCTCTTGTTTCTATTAGAATTTCAGCATACCGACTGTGGATGGCCCTCTAACTGAAATGTCACAGGTTCTATCCCTGCTACAACCAATATGTCCATCAACAGTCATTTGACCCATTGTAGTGTCCTTGAATAAGGCAGGAATCTTTACACACTGGCTCATTGTAAGCCCGCTAAACATGAATATGAAAATTTGTCCTCTGCTCTTTGGAATAGACAGATAAACATTAGACACTTTCCCCCTGTGGGGCTTGTAAGGACTAGGATTAGCTTGAAACATTTATCAGCATTGTTTTAAAAGCGTTATTTGAAACCACCGCCCCACTGACTCGTCTCTTTTGGCAGCATGATGCAAAAAGAGTATCACAAATGTTTTTTTTTTTTTTTTTTTTTTGTTTTTTTGTTTTTTTTTTGGGAAGACTGAGGTACATGAATAATAGATGAGGCTTAGCTTGCCATGTTTGGCCCACCTGTGGAAAGCGAGCTAATGGCTATCGATGTCTTTGGTTTCCATCAAATTGCTTCATATGAGAGCTCAATCCAAACGGAGAAAAGGAAGATTCCAGTGAAAGGAGACAAGGGAATGAAATTATCTCCCAATACTGAGATGCATGCATGGTCAGCCAATTCTTTGGCCAATGGAGGTATCAGGTACCAACGGAATTAGCCTGACATGAAATGAAGCCTGATCATGCAAGGGCCTCTAAGTTTTCCCATGTCTCAGTCCTTGTGAGAGGAAAGATGGATGTGTGGAGGAAATGGAATGGAGCCAAATGTGAACAGATGTGCTTATTGAAATCATGAGAAACCAGTGATCTGGGATATGTCGCTCAAACACACACACATAAACACACTTGCACTATATCCCCATGTATTCACGTCCAGGTCTAACTAATCATTTAATTATTTCTGTTGTTTTCATTGGCTGGCATACTTGTGACAATAATTGGTGAGGATAAATTTGGATTTTGGTTTTGGCAATAGCAAAAAACAATAGCCAGAAGGTACAGATGGTGACCCTTCTCCCTTCTTTTCCTCGTTCTTTGTGCCTCTTGATCTCCCCCTCTGTTGTTCAGGATGTATTATCAGGCTATAGGCTAATTTATTCCCTGTGCTCCCCTGTACTTTTGTCTCCTCATATTTAAATAGCTGGCATGATTTAGGAATTAAGGAATTAGGACAGTGTTCCCAACTCTATTAATGAGGAACAGCATGATAAAAGAGCTTGATCCTGAACGTGCCATCTATAGCCACTATTACACATTCACTAAATCTCTTTCTCTCCGTACTTTCTATTCTTCCTCTTTCTTTCTTTCTTCTCTCACTTTCACACACATCCTCTATCTAAAACACACCTACACACACATATTTTACCATACTTGTAATTACTGGGGAAACACTAATTCTCAACTCTTCAAGGACTATTGGATGTGGCGTGAAATGGTGAAATGGTACGGCAGAAAAGTTAACTGTGGACCACATAACCATGTATAGACACATACACATGCGCGCACGCACACACACACACACACACAGGAGTCCAGATGGACCTCGTGTTATTGCTGAATAATGCATGCTATGTAGACTCTATTAAAGATACATGGGTAGAGAGAGCTGGGCACCATTCAGGCACTGTGGGCAGTTCGTTAAGGGCAGATCTGGAGTGTCCCCTGTGCAATTTGGAGCCATAATGAAATGTTCTGCTTGTTGGTGTTTAGCTGTAGGTGACCCAACACGGAAAAAGAATGCAGTTAGGAAAAAAAAAAAAAAACACACTAGCCTTTTAGACAGTCAGTTGATATGCTGACTGGCACTCTGCCCAGTGTCTTTGCAGTCACCTTGAGCAGGCTTTTGTGGTTTAAACCATAAAACTTGGGGAATTACACAGCAGATCCAAGGCTAGAGGCTCAAATTTCAGAGCATCTCTCAGAGACACTATGAAAAATATCCAGCAGTGTGTCTTCATGTAAAATAGTGCAGGGTGGGGGTGGGAGGGGGAGGTCTGGGTGAAGGGTAAATGCTGCACTCATGTGGGGAAAAGGAGCAGTGTCTCTTTTTCTCTGGAGTCATAACAGGACATGCTGCTGCTTTCAAATGCTACTCAGATCTCCCAACTCTGAACACAACAGTTTTAAGTATGACTCTGTTGTTCTATTGAAACCCTTTAGGTACAAATAAGTACAGATTGGACTCAAATGAAAATAGTGTTTGATTGCTTTTGTTCAATCGCCACTCTCACAGCAAAACAATTAAGAGAAAGAAAAGCAGTGTTCACTTCAAATGTACATATATTTTCTTTCTTTCTTTTTTTTTTTTTTTTTTTNTTTTTTTTTTTTTTTTTTACAAATATAAGATGGTAACACACCACAATTCTAATTGTTCATAGATATACTTACACATCTATTACATTAAATGAAATTCTTGTAAGAATTACAGATATTAAACATTTTTAACTGTTTTAACACTTCTGGCTGTATATGAAATGTATTGTTTGAAATATCATCAATTCAGGAAAACATGATTTCTAACTTGTAAATTTTGACTTTCGAAATTTCATCAAAATAAAAATTTCATAAAGAAACCACACTGCGTAACAGTTCCTGTCATAATCAGTGAAGCCAAATAAATTTTCAACAGTAATTGTAAAAAGAAAAGATGAGAAACAAACTGAGAAAGTTTACTCAAAAGTGCTTTTGTATAGTAACAATACCAAAATAAATATTCAGTGTTTCTTTTTTTGAGTTTCTGTAAATAGTGATTTGTAGTGTAAAATCTGTGAATCATCTTACACAATATCTCTTTTTACTTTGCTGGTTAAGAAAATGTCTTGCGGAAAACAAGGTAACTAGTAATACAAAATCATGACATAAACAAACTAAATAGCTATCAAACAAATAAACTAAGTAAAACTAAATAAATAAATAAAGTTTTTTTTTTTTAAAAAAAGGTNAAAAAAAAAAAAAAAAAAAAAAAGAGTCCACTTAGGTTAGCTATTTGTATCAATGCAACAATAAGGAGCGTTTGTGGCCATTCATAAGTTCACAAGGAATAGCAAGAAAGTGTAATGAAACTAAAAACATGAGAGGTAAGTTATTACCAGCATTTTAGAAAATATTGTACTGGAGGAGGGCGAAAAAAGATGAGCAACAGTTTCTTTGTTCAGGCTACTGTCAAACAAAACTTGCCCAGTCGTGTGTTCTGGCTTTGTTGCGTCAATTATATTAACTTCCTTGAAATTGCGACATTTCCGACAGCACGTAGAGGCACCACCCGACACAGTTCAGGAGCTGGGACACTGAAGGAATCTGGAAGTTGCTGCTGCCAAGTTGAGATACCGCAAAGAAGGAGGAGTTGCGAGGTCATTTTTAAAACAAGGAGGGTTACCTGTAAGTACTCACTCCTGTGATAACAATCACCCTTCATTTTCATCGACATATTTGTCGGACTGGTAGTTGGCTTGGTAGAAAGCGGAACTAGCTAACTAGCGTGCTAGCACTTAAGCTAACGCAGCTAAGTGATCGAGACCCGGATCCAACAACCGCAACTTTTCAGACAATGTAGGACACTGTTTTCTGCTTTGATAGAAGTTTGACAGCATTCTCTATTTTAATGTACTGTTTAATTAAGTTTTAAAGTAGTGTTTTAGGACTAAAGGACTCAAAACTTTGATATTTTGGGTGTGGGAGGTGTTAAAAGCTTGTCATTAAAATGAACGTCACCTGTGACTACTGTTAGCATGAACGTTATTCATTTGCTGGTAATATAAGCAAGGTCAGGGGTATATAGCATTGTTCTTCTGTAATGTGTCAGAAATTATTAACAATTTTCCATAATTTCTCATTTTGTTCATTTTTTTAACAGCTGCAGAAGAAACCGTTTAAATAGTATTGTTTTCAGTAATGTAAATATATTTTTTCTATTAAGCTAAGCTGTAACTTAGTTTAAAGGCATACTCTGGAACATAATAATAAGTGGCTTAGGTTTTGGCTTTACCAGATGACGTCATTGGCTGACCTGTTGCTTAATTATGAACACATGGTTAATCCACCTCTATTCAACACATTTTACATTTGAGAAACTACCCCCATCAGTGTTGTCATCACTGAGGACAAGCTAAACAAACGCTGAAAGAAAAGACCTGAAGACCAAGACAGGGTAGGAATAAGCACACAACATGGGAATAAACATAGACGTCAGTGTTTGCTGCAGTCCTACCTGGAGGAACAGGTTTGGGTAGAAGAACGGGAAATGTGTGTCCTTGTAGGAGCACTTGGTTTTAAGTCTAGATTTTGCTTCAGGGAAGAGACTCAGTCAAGGCAACATGAATGGGTATGTCACACCCTACTGAAGTAATTATTATCTTCAATTGCACAGGGATGAAAATATCAAATGCTTAACCATTTGTGATTTATAGTAGGTGATAACACTGGGTAATTGTGAGATACAATCAGTGTGCCACGCTATAGGTGTCTGCCATGCTGGGATGTGTAATTGATCTTTTAGTGTTTACATGTTCATCCGTTTTCAATGTGTCCTGCCACTGTTTCAAAAGGACATAATCTGTGTAAATGAGCCCCGATTAGAATCTGAAGTAAATCGACAGGTGGAAAAAAATAGCAGTACATGAATGTTGACTGATTGCATTTTTATGCATATTTAACACTTACTTTTCTTAATGTAGGCTTAATTTTTTTTGTTGGTACATTCCTTATTTTTATGGGATGAAAAATTGTTATTTCATAATTTAACTACCAGTGAATTTGTGATTTTTTTTTTTTTTTTTTTTTTTTTTTTTTCTGTTCAAATTTTTCTGTCACAATTAAAGACATCTTTGATGGTCAGATTTATTAATTTTGAAAGCGCTTGCGTTGGTATTGCAGTTGTCACAATGCTTTAATAACCAAATATGAGTAATGCTTGCCAAACATGGTTGTTTATGATATACGTTTGAATATAAATCAGATATCAGCCTGACATGTCACTGTGAGATTTTTCTTACTCAAATATCAATTTTAAGATCTACCTTCAAAAATGCAGTTTGGCTTGGATCTAGCCTTGATCCGGTAACTGTAAACTCACTTCAGTGTCTGGCAAGTCCAGTAATAAGTCAGTAAAAGCAGTGAAGCCTGTGTGAACAAAGTCCCCTCTGGCTAAAAAAAACTGCAGAGTCAACAACGTTAAATCCTCTGAACTGTCTGCCAAGTAAAGCTATCCATTTGCCCTGTTTTTCTGTCAGGATGTTCAGTTACTGCAGGTTTAAGGGAACATAAAGTTCAGGGGGGTTATTGGAAAAACAGGAAAATGTCACTTGAACTCAGGGAAAAGACAAAGGCAGGACAGGAAGACAACGAAAGGGAAACAAAACAGTGTTTCCTGAATGCTTGTATTCAAAGTGTCAGACTTGGAATAAGACTAGAAATCTGTGTGTAAATTTATATTGTTGAGTCACTCGTTGAACAATGGAAGATGAGCTTAATTCTTTGCCTATGATGATTGTAATCTCATGCTGTCATGTCTGAAACAGTTGTTACACTCGTAAAATGTCCATGAAGCTTCTAACATCCAGTTTGCTGGGTTGTTTTTTAATGTCTTTCAAAATGCATTTACTGTAGAAATATCATCAAACCACGGCCGTTTCGTTTGTAACTTGAATCCCTTCAGCTTGTTAAACTGTTGTTTAGACTGTAGACAAAGTATTTTGAAGATGTCAGATCAGGAAGTTATCATTGGCATTTTACCATTTTTGACATTTTGTATTCCAAAGTATTAATCAAAAATGACTTGTAAATTAAGGTAGGATGCGACTAATTTGACACATCAGGTTCAGTTTATTATTGGTGGTGTGTAAAAACAGTGGAGCCCCCCTTTATTTGATAATGAAAATAATCACTTGGAGCAACCCTGCTCCTGTCTGCCATACTTCATATACAAGCTGATAAACAATTTAAAATCCTTTATGACATGCACAGTATTAGCTCATGCAGAATGTTCTTGTGGGGGTTGTTAGCACTGAGTATTTTGCTATATTCCTCCTCTGTTCCTTTAGATAACAGCTGGGGGGGCTGTTTTCTGATCTGCTGTAATTGGTCATGTGTTGTATGTAATTAAGTCCATTCATCCTCCGCAACTCATCCAAAAGCACTGAAAAATATAAATTTGAGATTATGCTCCAATGAGTTTCCCTCCGTGGATAACTTCGATCAGCGCTTCCTGCTGCTGGTTCACTGTAAAAGCATCCTAGAGGCTTGATTCATGGCCGCCCTGCTGTTATGTTGTCGGTGTGTGTGCGAGATCAGAAATCCAAATTGTGATCTGAATACAGACCTCAAACATACACATACAATCCACAAACATGTTATGTTACTGACAACCATTTCCCAAAATACACTACTTAGTGGTAAATTTTAGATTTTTTTCCCTACTATCCAGACTGTCACTGGCTTCAGTTCATTCCAGTATGCTTTTAAAATCAACTTGAAACATGCTTGAGATACATAATCCATCACAGCAAACATGATGTCTATTAGGTTTTTTGTTCATTTAACTGATCCAACATGGAGTTTCACAGAAGACACTGTATGTCTCTAGCAGGGAATATAGTCGCAGGAGAAGACGACTTTTCCCAAGAAATTCAAGCGTGCATCCCTTCTACAATCATGCATAAGTGTTAGAAAGCAAAACACTGAATTTTAAGCTGGTTGTATATATTGGACCCAAACATGCATGATTGCCGGAATGGTCCTCCTTTAAGCTTGTCCTTTTAAGCGCACAGCCTTTATTTAGTAACACAAACAGGACTTTGGTGGCACCATAAGACACTGTATTTAGCCTTTTGTTTTGGTGATAGTGTAAACTTCAATTATTTTAATTATAAATTCATATATTTTTTTTAAATTCAATGTTTGAATTCTGTCAGGTAGGGGTAGTGTAGTCCTGCAAAAAAATGCAAGCTCAATGGCTATGATTGCATAAATAATCACATAAGATGAGGTTGATTACCATAATAATCACAAGTCTGTCATTTTGGCTAAGGATGATTTTATGCTATCACTTTAACCTTAATCTTGAAGCTTTCTTTTGAAGGGCTGGGTAAAAAGCAAATATCGCATCTGACCAACTACATTCAGTATCTATAAATATTAATAGGGATGATAATTGGTGTTTTCAAGGCATATTTACACAGGAAAATTATCAGAAAGGATATCATTAGTACTGTAGGAAGATGGCCAACCAGATCTCTTCACCCTTCACTCCAACTGATTTTAAAGGTGGTTTTATGATGTAGCAAATTAATTCACCAGCATGGAATCATGTGACTGCCATATCCCCCTTATCCATTTTTCTGTCTTCTTCGCACACATTCTGCTAGCCTGTCTGCAGCTAAACTCTACCAAACAGGAAGTGGAAGTGCTTTAGGCTCTTGAAAACATGTGCATGTGTGCATGCATGCATGTGTGTTTTCAGATTCCTAACACACCTTCAGGGGCAGGCAAAGAGTGTAATTTGTTTAGGCTTTGCATCTTCTTCCTTCTCAGTGTGACTGACAGTGAACATGTTTTACTCTTGCTGTCAAAAGCTGGATAATGTTTAAGATTACATAAATAAGACAGCAAACGCACCCTGTCTGATAGTGTGCCACAGTGATGTTCCACAGTGCCATGGAATTAAGACACTGACAACAAAAGTACATGAACAAGCATTAATTGGAATCTGCTTATGAGTAATAGCTTCTCAACTGTGAGCATTTGCTGCTTTTCTCTGTTTCATATCAGTGTAAACAGAAGACTTATGTTTTTTTTTTTTGGGTTTTTTTTTTTTTTTTTGGCTAAATAAACCATTTGAAGATGTCACTACAGGCTCTGGTAATTATTTTCTGACATTTTATTGCCTAAGCAATACATCAGTGAATTGAAAAAATATTGGATACATTCAACAGTTATGAAAATATTAATTAGCTGAAGCTCTGAAACTGCAGTTTCTCCCTAAAACTTTAACTCAGCTTTTGGAAAGTAGCTTTGGTGTTTAGATTTAGTTCCTTTATGGTTATGAATTATGACGTCCGTCTCTACTTCAGGCCGCAGAACATCGAGCTCGGTGCCACAGGAGGAGCCTCCAAACAGGACGGCAGCAACATGGCAGACATGACCGTGGAAGATATCACTATGAGGGCCAACCAAGTGACCGACGAGGTAGAGTTANTGGCAGACATGACCGTGGAAGATATCACTATGAGGGCCAACCAAGTGACCGACGAGGTAGAGTTACACACACACACACACACACACACTCTGTTTCTCCTTCTCAGTGGATGAGAAACTTGCTTTTGACTCATGCCATAATGAATAATGCACAGATGCTAATTATCCATAGCTGGTGCTACAGCAATCGCAACACAACACATTTGCCTCATATGCAAAACTGCAGTTGCGCAAATTGAAATGGGCCCAATAAAGACTTCTGGAGCTGAGAAGACAGTCACAGCCATAATAATGCAGAGAGTTATTTGTCTGCTCAGTTACTCATATAATTGATGTGTCAGTGTTATTAAAGCATTTCATCTCATAATGCCCACTATAAATTAAAATGATGACAAGTTATCATAGTCAAATAATCAGTTTAGCCTTAGTTTTGCTGAGGAAGCATTAAAGAGAAAATTTTGTCTTGGAACTCACACACACACACACATATTACTGTTGTGTAGTGTTGAAGGAGTGGGGGTGGGGTTTAATTAGATTCACAGTTGATTATGAAGCAGGGCGTTTATTGGAAGTGTGTGAGGCTTTCCGCCTAATTTAGCCTGATGGCCCTCTGTGGGTTTGACAGCTTGAATGTTGTCAGCTATATCTAAGCGTTTTATTATCAAGCAGATAATTGTTTAATCAGCACTCCAGGGATCTTCTGATCAGCCACCTGATTTAAATGAAGTTACTGTAGCTGGAATATTAGCTGTGCACTTCTCTTACCTGTGAGTTTTGACTGTACTAAAGGTGTGTTTTCCTCATTCTCTTAACCGTCACCTGTGATTTTTCTCTTTTCTCTTTCTGCTGCCGCCTGGTTGACTGACGTCTCACTCGCTAACGCTACTTACCGCCCTGGCTTTGGGTAAACCCACTCAAACACTCTGAGCATGGCCAAGAAGATGACAGGAAATCAGAATTTTGTCATGGTTACAAAAGATCAGAATCAGTCTCTCACCGCATAGCATCCTTTTCATTTTCTGTGTGATGCTCTTGTCATCACCCTGATTTTTCTTTTCTTTTTTTTTTTGCACATTTTTACTTAATTTAAAGTTTTGTTAGGTATTATTGTGGTAAAATTGTTCCTGAATTGTTATTTCACAAAACCTTAAAGGACCATACCGGCCATTTTGCAATTTTGAGCTTAATATATTCCATTTTCATACACGTAACGTTACTGACAATTGTTTCCCAAAACATACTACTGGAACGGTGAATTAAAAAAAATTTTTTTACCTTCCAGACCATCATTGGTTTCAGTTCATTCTGGTACGCTATTAAAATCAACTTATTGATACTTGAAACATTCTTGGGATAGGTAATCCATCATCGTGAACAAGACGTATATTCAGGTTTTTTTTTTTCAAAGTTACAGAATTTTAGTGATTAAGCACAATAAAAAGCGTGGAGTGAATGTATGACTCCACCTGGGAATATAGTCCCAAAAGAACTGCGTTTATCGAAAAATTTAAACAACTGTGACTTCATAAGGCTGCGTAACTATTAACAGGCGAAACGTCGATTTTTTATTTTATTTTTATTTTTTTATAAGGTGGGCGTATTGCTTGAATATTTGATTTTGAAAGATTAAAAGATTTTGCAAAATATCAGGAAAGCTGAAATACGGTTTTATCCTATGGGAAATGATTGTCAAGAACGTAACATACATGAAAATTGAATATATTTGGCTCGAACATGTAAAAATGGCCAGTATGGTCCTTTAAATGTAGTTTGCTGGTGCTGGCATGAACCTCAGTGTACAAAACCACCAATTCAGTCACAAAACACCCAAGCTGAGTGATGTTATGTGACATAATGTGGTGTTAGTGATGTTCTGGCTGAGTCAGCAGAAACCCAGCGACGCCCAGAATGATCCTCCTCACCAAACTTTATGTTCACATGCTTCTCTGCTCGGTGATTAATGTATTTAGAGCAAATATACAGCAACGGAGAGAAACTGTTCGTTAGCGGTTGTGCCTCAAGTAGCTTCCGTCTCTCATTCCTGTGGATCCTCTGCTCTCTTTATGCAGCATGCACTATTAATAGAGGCACAATGGCGTAACTCACCTAATCTGACTGCATTCCATTTAGGCCACCAACACGTCTTATGTCTGTGCATGTTTGTTGGCTTTTTTGTCAGCCATACTGTATCCTCTGATCGGAAAGAGTTTAGAACGCTTTTGCTGTTTTAGTGAGTCTTTTAATATTGAATTATTTGAACAGATCACATATAAAATGACAAGCCTACATGCACACAGTATATAAGTTACACTTTTCAAACTCATCATGGAATACATGAGAATGAAAAGTGCTGCAAAGTAGACCTGTGCAGTATCAACAGAATCAGCTTATCTTAATATTTTTGGTCAAGTGTCTCTACTGACGTATATTACATGACATATATAGGATGATAATAATTTAAGAATGCCAAAAAAAACAACAACATATTTTGAGAAAGAAAATGATTAGTAATGTTGATTTTGATTACGACTCTTCACTGAGCTGGAACACTCTCATACAAACTCGTAAATGTGTTTTATTTAAGCACGCTGCAGGCTTTAAGACCAGAAAAACGCACATTTAAGCAACATCATGACGTTCTGATAACTAAAAATCCCAGATGATATCTTGTGTCATATGACAGTATCTATATCACATCGATTTATCGAGCAGCTCTACTGGAACAGTGGCGTGTAGGGAAACAGTAATTCAGACAAAGATGTAAATAATTGCAGGCCACAGGATTTAAGTAACAGCCATTTCCAGGACAAGTGTGGACACAAAACGATGTGATCTCATCACTTCGTATCCTGAGTGGGTATGTTGGCTTGTTGCCAGCTACTATTCATGTCTGTCTGGGCATCTTTATGGATATGAATGGTATCTTATCATATCCATCTTTCTATTTTCCTCACCCCTCTTTATCTTGCTGTTTGTCTTTTTTTTTTTTTTTTTTTTTTTTTTTGTTCCCATGCTTCTGCCTACTTTCCTTATGTATACAATGCTCTGCGAGTCTCAAGGCTACAATTAGAGCTACGAGTCTGTTTGTTCACATTAATTAAAGGAACAACCCAAAAACAAAACATTTTAAGGGCATAAGGAGACGGGGTTTGTCATCTATCATCAATTAACTACTACTGGAAAGTTTACCTCACTTTTGCCAACTTCTTCAAAATTTCTTAACCGGTACAAAGAGCAGAGATGGTAAAATAGGATCCTCTGCTCTCTATTATATTACAGAAAAGCTCTTGTTCATGGCAGTTGGGCAGTTTGAACCTAAAAGGCATCACCAGCCTGTCCCCCCTTTTTTTTTAGCCACTGCTCAGGCTTGTTTAGGTGAGAAAAGAAACTTGCTCACCTGAAGTGATTGACTAACACCTCCGTTTCTCCTCTCTAGTCACTGGAAAGCACTCGGAGGATGCTGCAGATGGCCGAGGAGGTNCCTCCGTTTCTCCTCTCTAGTCACTGGAAAGCACTCGGAGGATGCTGCAGATGGCCGAGGAGGTGAGATTTTCACTTTTAGTGACATAAAGCACAATACGATCTCACACAAAGTCTCATTATCAGTACCACAGATCATGTCAGTGCTGAAATTAGATTGAAAAAAATCAGCAAAATTAGCTATGTACATGTTCTCCTTTTAGTTTTTAAATTCTGAACAAAACTGCTATTCAACTTAAACTTATATGAAGGCTACAATCATTATTTTCATGTTTATAAATGTGTAAACTTTACACTGGTGGTGACTTTGTGTTTCTCTTGTGTTTTCAGAGCAGACAGACTGGTGTAAACACCATTGTGATGCTGGACCAACAAGGAGGTACTTTAGATATATGACATTCATTCATTCTAAATAAAAAATGTATCCCAACCGTCTTCCTCCATATTTGGTCTGTTTTCCACAGCACCAGTCATCTGTCTTTATAAACAGTTTCTTTAGTTTTGTGGCTGTAATCTGATGTGTTGTTTGTTGTGCTGCGTCAGGCCTTTTGCATATGTAATTATTTGTTCTCCATTTCTGCTGTTTTCTGTCTCATTCTTTCCTGCTGCAGTGACCCAGTTATTGACCCAATTTAACAATCCGCTCTGGGATCATTAAAGTTTAATTTAATTTAATCTAAAAATGGACAAACAAAGGTTATAAACAAGTCAAAATTAAATACCAAGACAAAACTCCTAATGAGTAAAATACACATAAGAAATGAGTCTGAAGTGGTATGTTCTGCCTGTGTGTGTGTGTGTTCAGAGCAGCTGAAGCACGTGGAGGAGGGCATGGACCAGATCAACCAGGACATGAGGCAGGCTGAGAAAAACCTGACTGACCTCTCTAAGTGCTGTGGCCTCTGTGTCTGCCCCTGCAACAGGTACAATCTAAAGCAAAGATGCCTCCAAAACCCTGTTGGGAATTATTTAACTTTTTTCTTACAGTTATCGTCATGTTAATCAGACTCTTTCACTGTATTGGTTCCTGGTTGAATCCTGATTATTACTGGAACAAATCTGGATCTGGTTTACTTCATTCATTCAATGTGTTTACATGCATAGAGAAATCAGTTTACTGAGAATAAATGGATTACTGTAATAATCGGTGTAAGGCTTTTACATGGCTTTTACATTAAGAGTAATCTGGTAAACTATTGGTTTATTAAAGAAGTGCGAAATCAGGAAGTGGTCAGACCTTTGATCCTACATCACAAGTAACCAAAACCGTAGCTGCATGTAGCTAGCTGCTATTAGGAATGGATTTGGTTACGTTTTTTTATTTTTATGGTGCTTTTATCAGTTTGTGTTACTTACCGTATATACTCAAGTATAAGCCGAGTTTTTATTACCAAATTTCACAAAACAAATCGGGGGGTCGGCTTATACACGAGAAATTCAAATTTGAGCCCAGAGAAGGAAATTTCCAGGGGCGGAAATACTACCCATTACCACTATCCATGGAAAATAGTTTAAATCATACCTTAGAATGAGATATTTCCTGACAAAACATCTTTGCGGCGGCCAGTAAGCACTGTTCTGATTGGTCAGTTGCAATAATCAGCTGCCGAAATAAATATCATTATCCATACAGGTACATGGATTATTTTCAGAAAATCACAGGAATACTATGACAATTCTCAGAAAAACAGGTAATTTTNGGTACATGGATTATTTTCAGAAAATCACAGGAATACTATGACAATTCTCAGAAAAACAGGTAATTTTCTAAACAAATAAATTGATGGAACAACATCGGGGTCGGCTTACATACGTGTTTGTTTAATCTAAATTTGCAGGTCAAAATCGGGGTTGGCTTATACACAAGATTGGCTTATACTCAAGTATATACAGTAATTCATACACAGAACATACAGGGCTGATATGTGCGTTGCTTCACAGAAACTGGCGGGCCGATGAGGCATGTGCAGTGTCAATACACCAATCATAAACCGGTTAAGCATTTAACCAACAATTCAGGCAATTCATAATCGCTTTATAATTGCATAACCTAGGTCAGGTAAATGGATTTCTCATAAATGGAGTAACACGTTTACATGGCACGTGAGTAATCAGTTTATTGGTCATACGCCAATCATAACCCATTTATTGAGCTGCATGTAAACGCACTGATAGTGTCTTTGGGTTGACAAACGGCAAAAATGTAACCTTCCAAAAGACAAAATCACGAGCAGCTGCAGCACGCAGGCAAGGAAGCTGGATGCAATAAAAGAAATTTTCAATATTTTGGTCTTTACAGCATGAATTATCACGAGGTTGAACGGCTCCAGTGTCGCTCTTCTGATGTGTCAGGTCAATTCCACACAGCGTGAATGCAACATGAACCGCAGCAGGCTGATCATAGCCTTCATGGAGAGAAAGAGAATGTTCCCAAAATTAACTTTCAGTTTTGCTTTTTCTGGTCAAAAGCCAGTTGGTTTGTAAATATTCTCTGAGTTTCTGAGTGGGGGGGAAACTTGACATTATTCCCAGGTATACAACTCTACTCAACTTCAAACTCTGTCCATCAAAACACATCACTTCACAATGTCAGTGTGCCAATCATACTTTATTTGGTTCTAAAGCTGAAAAAAAATCTCCCCTAAATGCTTTCACATTGGAGAAGAGGATTCTTTGATGATTACCAAAAAGTAAGGTAGGGAAAAATATTCAACTCCTCTTCATTTATGCTAACGTAGCCTTGTAATAATCCATGTTGTAACCATGGAAACATTAGTTGTATTCTTTTGTAAGTAGTTCCAAACATTTTCATGAATAGCATTGCAGGTGTATTTATTTATTTGTTTGTTTTCTGGGTTTTGTTTTTCCTGCAGGGTTATGTCCATCGAGCACGACTCACGATATAAGCGAACTTGGGGGATTGGAGGAAGCGACAGCGGCGATGGCAACAGCGAAAAAGCCATTTCACGGCAGCCCTCAAGCATTCGCAACGGGCAAACCGCACAAGTGAATGCACCACCACCGTCAGGCCCCTACATCAAGAGGTGGGGCTCACTCCCTTAAAGGAGCATAGCGGTGATTTTGCATGTTTGAGTCCAACAGATACAAGCTGCATACATGGTACATTACTGACAATCATTTCCCCCCCAAAAAATACTCCTGGAGCGGTAAATTTTAGGTGTGTTTTTCCTACCTTCCAGGCAGCCATTGGTTTCAGTTCATTCAACTTGAAACTTGAAACGTGTTTGAGATAGGTAATCAATCACAGGAAACAAACTACCTATTAAATTTTTGTTGAAGCAAGGTCATTTTTAGCATTTCAGCATAGATTCAGCACAGAGCTACACAGAAGAAAATGTATGTCTGGTGAAGACATAGATTTTCTGCTGTGTAAAGTCTTCTCCTGGGACCACAGTCCCAGGAGAACATGGCTTTTACTGAGAAATAAAAATGACTGTGCCTTGTATAGTTGTGTTGAGGGCAAAATGCTGAATTTTACGGTGGGTGTATCATCTGAATATATGATTTTTGAAAGATTAGGGGATTTGGCAAAATAACATAAAAACTAAAACTTAGTTTTATGTTTTGGAAAATGGCTGACAGTAATGTAACAGGTTGGTAGTATTTATTGGGCTCAAACATACAAACTCACCGGCATGGTCCTTTAAGAGTCTTGGACCACAATGTTGTCTAAAGTAAACGTGTATTTTTTTTCCTAAATATATTATGACCAAATGATAGACTCTTTATGCAGCGTTATTTAATGTTTGGTGCAGGATAACCAACGATGCACGTGAGGATGAGATGGAGGAGAACCTGGATACAGTCGGCAGCATCATCGGCAATCTGAAAACTATGGCTACAGACATGGGCAACGAGATCGACAAGCAGAACAAGCAGATCGACCGCATCAATGACAAGGTAAGAGTCAGAACGATGGATGGCCACGATCAGGGATGTCAAGTGGAGATATCATTTCCATTTTTAGCTTTTTAAACTTAATCATATCAGGGTTTTTTTGTTTTTTTTGTATAATACGATGTCAAGCTTGATGATTAAATTAACAAATTAGTTTAGAGTGTGAAAAGTGGTTCTGCACAGTGTGATGTCATCTTTTCCACTCTGCAGTTCCACTGAAATGGATACAATAAGGGATAATTCATAAAAAAAAAAAAAAAAANAAAAAAAAAAAAAAAAAATCACAGCGCCAAACTAAATAAGCGCAATGATAACCAAAGCTCGTTCGAAAAGCTTCCCTCATGTTAATCAGCGAGTCGTTGTCTAGTTAACAGTGCATTGATGTGCGTTGTTTCAAAAACCAGTGAAGATCAGAATGTTAACGAGCTGCTTTATGTTTAAGACTCATTTAAGACTGTCAGAGCGAAACATACGTGGCAAACTGGTAAAGGGAACTTAAATTCTCTGCCTTGGAGCTCTGCAATTTAAGAAAGAGGTATTGAAAGGGCGTATTGTTGGTTTTTTTAATTTTATTTTGGGGTGGTGCAGAGGTTGAGGCTTGAGGAAGAGGCAAAGTGCTAATAGAATGAGCAAGATTTGATCAGAATTTGCCGATTGAACGTGCTGCTGAAATTTGCCACCAGACAGACGGGTCTTGATTTTTTTGTGAAGGTGTGTTTTATGAGGAAACGCTGTAGTTACACCTCAATCAAACGAACATGGCTGCATGTCGTTATTTATCCTTATCGACATGTCACATCTGGCACTGATTTATGAATTCTCCACAAGGTGTCTTAAATGCATATAGAATGTCAGTGCATTGCATCATGAAGGGAAAAACATAGATCTCTGTGCCCCCACCACCCCACCCACCTCCCTCCCACCCTCACCTGATCCTTCTTTCTTTTCCAGGCGGACATGAACAGACTTCGCATTCATGAAGCGAACCACAGAGCCAACAAGCTCCTCAACTAGACCAGAAAACTTGCTCCAGCCAGTTCTGTCTAACAATGCTGAGCCTCTGTCTGCACACACACACACACACACACACACATACACTCACACCCTACAACATATAAAGAAATTCAATCAGGTCATGTTTTTGCCAGCCTTTCCTGCACTACTCTATGTAAATAGAATACACACATATCCACACACATTTTCTAAACTTCTCTCCAGTTCGCCTCTGTCTACCCTTCCACACATCCTTCCATAATGATGCTGGACACTGAGAAGTAGCATGGGCATCAGAAACTGTCCCAAAGAGGAAGTGACTGACTGCCTACCGCTGCCGTTTGATACCAAATATACACACGCGCCTGTTGTATCGTATCGCAGCGTTCGCAGGAAGCGGAGCAGCAGAGCTCAGCTGCTTCGCTTCCTCACTCCCTGTGTTGCTCCTTAAAGTAAACTCTGGGTGGTTCAGAACAATTAACTGTCTCTCTGTTTGTCGCTGTGTGTCTCTAGTATGTGTGTGTGTTGTGTGTATGAACTTTATCCTCCCCGTATTGGTGCTGTCTTGACACAGCTTCATCATGCTTCTCATTCAAATTATATTACTGGTCTAATGTATAATTAAATTTATTGTAATGTTTTATGATGTTAAGAGATATGCTTATTTAATTATTCTATATCCAGCAGAAATGACTTGCGAATAAAGTTGGCTTTGTTAAAACACTTTGTTCCATGTCATTTATGCCATTTCAGTTGTAAAAGCTATTTCAAATGATTAAACATGCTTTGGAGTCACGGCAAATCTTTTCATGCTGGATGTCAAAGCACCTGCCCCTGAATGATAGCAACTTAATGGAATTGTTCTGAGAAATCCTGAAAAAATTGAACCACTGATGTGGTGTTAAGCTAATGTAGGTCAGAGGTCAACAGCAAATATGAGGGATGACCCTCATTACCTCCTTAGGCCAGTCTGTTTACTTAATGGACCATACTGGTGGTTTTGAGTCTTGTTTGAGTCTGATAAATGCTAATGTAATGCAACGTGTATGCAATTTGTATTTATTAATCTTAAACATACAAAATCACCGGTATGCTCCTTTAATACACAGACTATGGGACAAATAACAGACGATTACTGTGATCAGATTTCTGGCTGCCATCAATTGCTGTACTTCATATTTTGTGTCTTTATGTTGTTTTTCACTGTCTGCAGTGTTGATGTAAATAATGAAATATATGTTTAATTGCCTATATGTTGTTCAAATCTAATTTTTTTGTACTTCCTGCTTAATAGATTTATGACCCCCAAGAGGAGATACAGTCTATGCAGGGTTCCAACACAAGTCTGGTAATGTATGGAAAATTATTTTAGGAAAGTTTTAGAATTGCACACTCTGCAAAAGTTTGAAAACTGTTTTATTCTTGCTACACATGGCTGCACGTTGCATATTTATTATGTGCAGATCTGTTATGGAGTGCTGCATTTGTCATTTTGCTGATGAGTTTCCCAGAAATTAATCTGAAAAATCGTGGCATTTAGAAGTGAGACGGCGTGCAAGAACCCTGCAAACGTAGCGGGTCGGTGGTTGTGTCCTAACAGCCATTCTAGCACAAATGGCTCCTCTTGGACATTTCCTGTAAACCGCCAGTTTTCACAGCACAGCTAAAGTAAAAGGAAAACATCCAGTGATAGAAAGCATAATTTGTTTTGTTGGCGCCAAAGCCAGGCTGAAAAATTATTGCTGGCAGCAAGATGCAAAAGTATCTCATGTAAATGATGTTGTTTAGGGGGGTAAATGTAGAAGCGTAATAAATCCTGGCTGGCTCCGCTGGGCCTCACCGTGGAAAATTGGCTAATGATGAAGTAATACAATATGCTGAAAATATCTCTCGTGTGCATCTTTTGGCTTCTTTGTTTTGAAGAAAAATGCTAATATGTCTTCTGTGCTGCAGGCAAACACCTTTGAGTTTGTAAAGATTGAAATGATGTTGTTCAGGGCTTGGTATTGCTATAAGTGATTATCTGCAGCCTGCCGGTTGGGATCTAATGAGTCGGGCCTGAGGCTGCTTCTCTGTCTGCAGGCTGTTGATTCACTGAAGTGTAAATACAACAATTTTACCTATTTTGAATATGTTCAACTTATCTGAAATTAGTTTAGTTAACAGATGACTTTTGCTTCACCCTGCCTGTTTCATGCATCCTGTTGAGTTGTTTATACTAAATAAATCTCTTCTGAAAATCATTTTAGTATGCTGTTTTAATGAATGAGTTGGTAAAGGTGCAACTACTGATGTGAATTTAAAGATTTAGGAGATGAAATGGACATTTATAGAAAAAAAACCTAACCTGCATGATTCCAATAGTTTATTTTTTCTCTCTCTCTCTAAAAATATATCCATTTCCTGTCAACATTTTGGATATTTTACATAGCTAGAGAGTATAAAATGCAGGTTAAAAGCCACTGGAGAGAAAAGGGAAGTAGAAAGGTATGGAGGAATAAAAGAGGATGGTGGTGACGGTCTAGGAAATGTCTGAGTCGGTTATTGTCTGTATCGTGAACGATAAAACAAGATCAGTTCGTGTCATTCATAACAGAAAAAAATGAGACTTTCCAATGGTTCCATAACAGCAAATATCTCAAATTTCTATTGAGAAAGCCACAAGATTTTGTATTTTGTTCCTTAAATACAGATACTTTAGACAGATTGTAATGATGTTTCTACATTTCTTTGAAAAATGAGCTGAACAGTCTCTTATCTTTCTTAACCTGACTGCCATAATTGAATTGGATGATAGTTCAGGGACAAAGCCCATAGTAGAAGACGCCATCTTCTGTGAGTGGTGTGTGTGTGTGTTTGAGTGTGTATGATGAAAATCAAACCACAAATACCTAGAAATGCAGTTCCATTTGCTGTACTTACTATATATTTCCTGTATTAATATATAGATTTTAATTATTTTTTCCCATAATGAATTTAATATTCCATTTTCCTAAATTTCTCTCTGTTAATTTCTTTTTATCATTCACAGAATAGAAATGTTCCTTAAAGCAGTCAGAATTCATATGACCCACAACTGGTCCTGGACTTCCGCTAAGTACCTTAAAGCTACATTTAACTGCCAGGTACAAGTAATCCAATTTCCTTTTTCTTTGTCTACATGTGGCACATATCAGATATGCATTGCGTACATGTATAAAGTTTTAAAAAATCATTGGATATTCTGAAATCTGTTAATAAATCTGACATGTTATCAGACACCTGCAAATGCGACGGTCATCTAATTACACAGATCAGGATTCCATTGCAATTCTGATGCGCATGTGATAAAATCTGACTCTTTGTAGTTTGTTGACATGATTTTACATACTATATGTCAATATAGATTTTACAGACGCTTTGGCAACCAATTGCTGCATCCATGTTTACACGCATGTCAAAGTTTTCATTATACTCAAAGCAGTAAATCAAAATGTCATTTAAACGCCATAATTAAATTGAAATCTGCATAAATCGGAGTAAGCTTAACAAACCTAGATTATACAATTGTAAATCTTTTTTATTTTGGGCATGTGAACCTTATAAATGAAGTAAGCCACCTCCGCATGCATTTCCTCACCTGTCAGACTCCTCAAACTCCAATTATGCAATACATCATGTATAGAATCTAATTTAGATTTAGAATCTAATTAATACTGTCCATGTATAAATCTTACTTGTATTATTGCCATAATCAGAGTATAGACAAATAATTGAAGTTTTAGCGTGCATGAAAACATACTCAGTGTTTTTTGTTTATCTGTCTCGAAACTAAATCGTCGTTTGCACGTGCTCGTTTTTTCAGGCCTAAACTCTATTGGATATGAGCCATTTAAGTAAAAAAAAGATGTAAAGACAGCAGAAAAATTTAATATAGGCAAAAAAAAAAAAAAAANAAAAAAAAAAAAAAAGGGGTCTGGATATCAAGACTTGTAATGTAAATGTAGCCTAAAAGTATCAGTAATGGCCTTTTCTGACTTCAGCTGGTGTTAAATAGAAATAGTAAATAAATATAATCTAATACTTAAGACTCAATTAATTTTCATGGTAATCAAATCCGGCATATGAGACCAAATGTTTGTTAATAGAATGTATTTCCAAATACAAGCCAAAGTTGAAGACAAATAAGGCAGGTCAAGTTGGTCTTCATTGATGGTTCAAGAATATCATAGCACCATATCAAACTAAAACATACTTCATGCATCTGTAGGTATATATATATATATGAAATTCAAGGTTCAGTACACAAGTGTTGAATATATTCAAGTCGACAGAAATAAATACTGTCAGTTCATTTGGAAATATAGCACTATATTCCAAACTGATGTGGTGTGACATGACTGCTTAGTTAAAATCATCAAAACCTTCACAGTGCGTAGGGCCTTTACCTGCAACGCTCAATCTACGTTAGCATTTAGTGCTCCAAATTCAAACAGCACAGTATTACAGTTCACAACCATTTTATAAGGCAGATTAATCAAAATACTCGTAGCAGTGAAGTGCTTTTCAGTCGCCCTATTCTCATTACAGGCCTACATTATCGCACATACTGCAGCTATCAAATCATGCTACACCAAAGCAAAAAACTGCTGCAAAAGTAACAAAAGCTAAAGAAAAAAAATAAGTTTTACAAACATTCTTTGGTTGAGTGTGAAAGGAGCATTCCTGTGCTTTAATGCTTTGAATTTGGCATTTGTTAAAAATGACACATTAAAGAAAAAAAGGTGGATCTTTGTAATGATACACAAGCTTAAATACAGGCGACAGAGTGATGGCTTTAACCTAAACTACAATATTTCATCTATCTTAATACTTGCAAAATAATATAAAAACTCTCGTGATAAAAAGCCTGCTCTGATTAATTGTACACAAATACTATTTCTCTTTTCCCGGTTGTCAAGGCAACACCCCTGATGACCTTCCTATCTCCTTTTACTTCTTCTTGGCAAAGCGGCTGAACTTCTTCTCCTTGTCTTTCTTGGCAGCGCTGGGCTCAGGCAGGGCAGTTGAGGAGGAGGAGGGAGGAGGCAGACTGTGGGCTTTGGCCTCCGAGGGTCCAGACGCCTCCTCTGCTAACAAGGGTTGAACAGCCTTCTCCATGGCCTGGCTCCAACGCTGGAGCTCCTCCTAAAATTAAAAACAAAACACATCATAATGGCTCATAAATGGAGAATGTTAAATAGCTGATGTATGACTCTGTACTCTATAATCTAGATTAAATATTAGATTGATTAGATATATTCTATACTCTAGAGTATAGAGTATATAGAGACTATAAAATATGTAAATTATACAATGACAACCCTGTTGGGGATGAATATCATGTACTGTTTGAATGCACAAATATGGAAATAATGCATTCTAGAGAAAAGTATTTGCCGAAGTATTATGTTAAATGTCCATCTATGTTTAAGTTGGTTTTGTTATTGCAGTCAGAGAATCCAAAAATGCTGAAATCGCTGAAAGTTGCTATTTTTGAGGTTTAAAAACTCACCTCGTCTTTACACTGGAACAAATATTCACTACCATCTCTGAGACTGTGAGAGAGAAAAGAGAGGAAAGTTAAAAATCATCAGTCATCCAACGGAAGAACCACAGACATTTGTGTTTTCTTAAACTTTTAACTGGACCAATAAAGTAATCAAAGAATAATCAAAGCTAGTTTTACCAAAACAGATCTGCCAGTGATCTATGCAACTGAGCTCAAACTTTGACTCCTTTTAGCACATTTAAAAAGTTTTGTTTCACACCACTGGCAGCTCCCTTTAAGCAGTTCTTGGCAAAGTCAGTAGAAGTC
The DNA here is from genome assembly GCA_014773175.1 of Lucifuga dentata. Lineage (NCBI taxonomy): Eukaryota > Metazoa > Chordata > Actinopteri > Ophidiiformes > Bythitidae > Lucifuga > Lucifuga dentata. Next base: position 298,010 of record VXCM01000539.1, read on the forward strand.
AGCCAATTGTGTCAAAGTAAATGCACAGCATGTCTTTTTAAAAATTGCTCTATATTTACTTTGTCTGCAACTAATGGGACTAGATGGCCATTGACTTGCACTTACAATAAAAGCAAATAAAAACAAGAAGCTTCAAATAATTCCTCAGAAGAAATAACAGAAAAACCCAAAACCGGAAACAAAAAACAGTCCTAAAGTGGCCGCTTGGTACACATAAAATATCTTTGTTCCATTGTTATCCAACATTATATTCCACAATTCCCCAAAGAAATCTAATTTATGGATAGAAAATTGGGCATTTCACCAAATTCATCAAGACTATCTTAACAATATTTAAGAAAAACAGATGCAGGTGTGATTCTTACTGTAGTTTGGCGACGTGCTTCTTTTTCTTGTAGTTGCTGAGGATCTCCCAGCTGGCGTTGCTGAGGGACAGGGGGTCCTCTCCGTGGTATGTCGCACCATGGCCGAAGCTCTTGGCATCCTTATAGGCTGAGAGCTGACCCTGCTTTAGCACGCAATACAGGTTGTTCCATGACCTGAGAACATGGAGGAGGTGAGATCATTCCAGGTTAACTAATGTCTAAATTACACTTAATCCAAATGATGAGGCTCCGGTAGATGTTGTCATCATGTCTACCTATTCGAAGCCTTCTTTCCCGAGCCCTCCATGTCGTGTTTGCGTCCCAGCATGCCCTCCTGCAGCACAGCATGGGTCCGGAGGGGTTCCAGTGGCATGGTGGCGGCCCTCTCAGGTTCCCTGGGGATCGGTGCCGAGATCGAGGCATCCAGCTCCAGAGAACCGCTCTCTCTTATTTCTGACTCTACAGGCACTGTGGAGTCACCCGCCGTCCCCTCCAGCAGACCCGATGCCAGCTCGCCGACGCCGGAACCAGACTGGAGGTGAGAGAAAGAGACGGGAAGACAGAGATAGAATGAAATTGAAAATTCAACAGCAAGGCTAACAAGTTTAGTGATCAAAAGGGTGCTTTAAGAAGTTATAAAACATCAAGAGAGACATTAACTGATCAAATACAGACAAGTAAGACTAGTCAGTGAAGTTACTAACCAGAGTTTGTTCCTCAACAGTGAAGACGTGTGAGGAGTCCTCAACAAAGCCTGTGTCTTCTCTCCTGGTAGGCAAAGAGCAACACAGTCAATAATAGAGACTTTTAAAGGGCCATACAGGCGAGTTTGCATGTTTGAGCCCATTAAATACTACTCGCATGCACGTTACATTACTGCCAACTGTTTCCAAAACATGCTGCTGGAGAAACCAATTGTAGGATTGTAAAACAAAAAAAAGTTGTAAAAATCAACTTGTAGAGACTTGAAATGTGATTGAGATGAGTAAACCATCACAGCAAACAAGACATATTAAATTTTTTTCCCCCTCAAAGTAATGTAATTTTAGCATTTCAACACAGATTCAACATGGAGCTACATAGAAGAAAACATATGTCTCAGACCAGGGAATATAGCCATAGAAATTAAAACGATCATGCCTTCTACAATCGTGTGCAAGTGTTAGCAGGCCATTTATTTATTTATTTATAACATTTATCACCTGAACATCCAATTTTGAAATATTAAGGGATTTGGCAAAATAACACGAAAACTAAAATACCACCGTGATTGGAGTCGGTATGCATTTATCACATAGATGAAGGGTTCATAACTTGTTCTTGCCGCTGTATGTTTACACTTGGATGTGGTTGATGGATGTGTGTTTTACCTGCTGTCCTTCTCTGATCGTTGCTCTTCTTTTATGAACTGCTCCATCTCCTGCTGCTGCTTCCTCAGCTCCAACAGCTCCAGCTGCAGCATACAACTTTAATCAGTAAGCTAATTTATATTAGTAAACATCAGTACATCAGTTTAGTAACATTCTCTGACTAAATACATATTCAGCATATGTTAATAAGAATGTTTTTTTAAGTGTGTAAATAGTTTATAGTCACTGTGTATTTAAGCAACTATAACTACTGTATTAATTGTTTTTTGTAATCAGATGATACTTGTACGACAACATATTATTATAAGACGTATTATTATTATAAGACGAAGAAAAAAAAAGGGGGGCATTAGTTTGAACTCGCAAATTTGTGAGTTTTAAAACTCGAACATTTTCCAGTTTTAAAAGTCCCTATGCTTATGATAATTCGATGATCTGTATGATTATGATAATTTGATGATTTTGCGCTAAAAGCACAAGTATTTCTTTATTGCTAAATCTGATGGAAAAGTATAATTTAATAAGGTCATGTACTGAAGGCATCGTCACACTGTGAGGTGGTTCTGATTCCCATTCTCATAATTTTCCTTTTTTCATTATTAAAAAAATATATATTTTAAATAATTAAAGAAATGATTATTCGTCATTAAAAACAATTTTCAGTATTTTTTTTTAGTTTTTAAACTCAGAAATTTGCCAGTTTAAAAATTTGCAAATTTTCGAGTTTAAAACTTACAAATTTAAGTTTCGTCATATACTTGACATGTCGTCTCCACAGGTGCACGTTTTTACGTACCGTGGTGAGGTGCTCCAGTGCGGAGAAGCGCTCCTCCCAGGCGGCGGTGGATTTCTCGAAGGCCTCATGCCTCTTGAGGAGTTTCTCCACCTCATCCACAGTCTGGCCCAGATCTCGACTGATCACATACGGCTCCTGAGCGATCAGCCAGGCTTCGGCTACTGAGGCATCCCGCGCAAACTGACACACCTCCAGCACTGCGCACAATGAAGACAAGGTTGAGCATGAGAACCAATCTGAGCATATAACTTCATAAAAAGAGCTCAACATTTAATTTTTTTTTTTAAATCCACTAAACTTTGATAGTAAGACCTTGGCTGAAAGTGGCCAGAGAGCCTTTAGATACAAACTAACGGCAAAAAATATTGACAATATTTTGCTTTTTGCTGATGTAGTTTTGTATGAAACAATCAAAAACAACCAGAAAGAAATAACTGCACAAAATACACTATGCACAAAATTAGCTATAGCCCAAAGATTGGAAAATTATGTTTTAACATGTAAAAGTCAAGGTTAATAAGTCGTAACACATTGTGTGTCGTTGTCTTTTTACTCACAGAGTCTGAGCCAGTCCCATCTGTCGTCCCACTTGAACATCATTTCCTTCCTTTGGTCCACCAGCTGCACCAGCTTCTCTTTGATCTGACACAGTCATACAGTCATAGTTATATATCAGTATTATTAAACAGCTCAGCCCCAAGACTGGTTATTATCTCCAAAAATTAGTGTTGTCAGGTTATTACTCGCATGTTTAATACAGACCTGGGTCAATTGCTCATTTAAAATCTTTTTGTGTCTGCATTTCCAATTAGTCTTTGCTTTGTAGTCACCCTGATGAGTCTAAGATGAGTGGATTTTGTTCTTTTGGGGCAATCCAATTGGTTCCTTTGTGTCAGACATGAACAATCACTCCCAGAAAAGTAATTAAATCCATTTAAAGCAGCGATTTGCAGCCTAGTTGTGGCTGAAAGGAAGCTGTCTTTCTTCCTGAAGCCTCACCTCTGCAGAGTCTCTGTGCTTGCGAGTCAGCAGCGCCTTGCCGAGGTCCACACAGTCGGTGAACTTTGCTTCTCTGGCCTCAATCTCGGAGCAGATGCCCTGGTGGTATTTCTGCAGGAGCTCCACAGATGAGACATCCCTAAAGAAGGAGAGGGAAACATATGATGTGACTTATCTACCTCTGTTGGTAAATATTGGAATTGCAACATCAACAGGGCTGTGGCATAATGGTACACAAGTTTATTAAAACACAAAATAAGCTACATCTCCTTCTGTCCTTGTGTCTTTATGAATACATGCATACAAAGATAAGCCTAGTCGAGCCTGATCCTACTTGGGTGATGAAAGCTCTGCAATGGATTACACACATTTACTCTCCTTTTCTCCTGCTCTTCCTCCCCAAAACATGAACATCTGAATTTCTGTTGATTGTTAAAATGCATTTGAATTGAAAGTGAAGCTCAAAAATTCAAAGGACAAGGATTCCAAACAGCCAAACATATCTTTTTCCTCAGCTGTCTGAGTCAGATTTCCCTTTAGAATAAAACTGCAGCCTCTAGCAGGTTGGAAATTGCAGAAATAAATATTGATATTGAAAAGTGTATTTATGAAGACATTTACTTTACCTGGGCTTCTCCTGTGTCTCTATCTGCTGGATAATGTTCTCCATCCAGGCCATCAGGTCTCTGACCATCGTGAAAAAGCGGAATTTATCTGCCGTGTCCACCAGTCGTGCTCTGCGGCCTTCGCAGGCATCCAGCAGGCCCTTCCAAGCCACCACCACCTCTTTCTCCATAGCCTTGATGGCATCCGCATTTGCTCCTGCATACTGGGCATGAAGTCGTGAAGCCATCTCCTGGAACTGCTGAACCTGAACAAAAAAAAGTGGGAGACGAATCGGGGAAGAAAATTATAAAAATGAACCTACAGCTACCTGGTCTCACATCTTCTCTGAGATTGACAACACCCGCAAGAAATTTACTCTTTCTCCATGTAGATGTGCTTCATCAAAATTTGCCTCTTGGCCACTGCCTGCTGGATTCCCCCAGAAAAAGCCTGATTTCCTGTGTTGTACCTGTTTGCCTAGAGCGCTGATGTCTCTCTCAAAGGCAGCGTGCATTCGATGGAAGGACTCAGCTTTGCTGAAGTCCTCTCCCACGTCATCAGGCAGCTCTTTCTGCTTGTCGTGGATCTGAGCCACCAAATCCTTCCCATCATCAAAGTACCTGAGAAAAACGGGTCCATCTGTAAATCTCTTCGGCTCTGTACTAACTAAATTTTTATTACACTGAAGTTGAATTATTTGTGATATTGCTCCGTCTTCTGGTTTGATGATGTCATTAGTAAGGTCACTTTGCTTACCTTCAAGATATCAATAGCATTTTTGCTTGTTCGGACATGGTTGCATTCTAGCCAATTTTCTGCTCAAGGTTTAGTGCATCAATAGTGTTTTCCTTACTTGAGCAGTTCGTAGGATGCGGTGAGGAGCTGAGCGCGAGTGTCAATGAGCTCCAGCAGATCCGCCCAGCTCTCATTGATGCTGTCCTTCCACTCAGCCANGCGAGTGTCAATGAGCTCCAGCAGATCCGCCCAGCTCTCATTGATGCTGTCCTTCCACTCAGCCATGGTGGCCGACTCGTTGTGGCCGGCCTCGATCAGCTCGTCTATCGTCTGGTTGACAAAGTCCACTCGCTCCTGNCTCGTTGTGGCCGGCCTCGATCAGCTCGTCTATCGTCTGGTTGACAAAGTCCACTCGCTCCTGACCCACCATCCCAGTCTCCCGCGCAAATTCACGGAACTTATCTCTCAGAATCTGCACCAAATTGAAGGTAAAAACATGGAGATGTTTAAAACGTAGCTGGTCTGTGCACTTTTGCTGTCCAGCTCTTAATGTTACATGTATTCCTGTCAGGGTCACTGCATGTGTGTGTGTGTGTGTGTGTGTATAATCCTGTTGTACCATGACATGGTCCAAGTCCTGGCCCATCTCCTGAGAGGAGGCCACTACGTCCCTTGCTGCGATCCAGTGTTCAAGGTCCTCCACTTCTCGGCTCAGCAGGAAGTGATGGAAGGTGTGGTCCAGCTTCTTCCTGCGGTCCTCTGCCAGCTCCTTCAGGCCTGCATACTGCTTATCCACCTGACCCTGTCGCCTGATGACGGCCTCGCTGCAGGTAAGGCAGAAGGAGAGGAAGGAAGAGAGAAATATAGGTGCAAGAAAAGGAAAGAAAGCAAACTGGAAAATGAGATGCAGGGAAGATGGACAGACTGAGAACAATAGAAAGAGTCTAAATCATGAATACCAAACTGTAAAGTACAGACCCATCAGGATGGTCTTCAGTAAACATCTCGTGGGCACGATCCGACAGCTTCTGCATGGAGTCGGCATAGTCATCCACTGCCTGCTTGAGGATCATGTGGCGCTTCAGCATTAGCATAGCACTTTGTTCATCCTGGACAGATGAAGAGTGGAGGTGTAAGGAGAGAAAATATATGGGAGAAGTTACTTCAGCTGAAGAAAAACTGTGATCAAGGTAATGACTCAATCCCACTTGTTATTTGTACAAAATGACATAACCTATTTGAAGATCTGCAGTTGCTACCTTTAGCAAATTAGCTTCCTGTCCCTCTAATAAGGTATGAACACTGCTTACCTTAGCCTTTTCATCAGCAATCATGTAAAGCTCCTGCTCTCCTATCCAGGCTTCGGCCTCATCCGCATCGTTGTAGTACTGCTGGGCCAAATTGGAGCCGTTCAGCCTCTCTCTGCGTTTGACCATCTCGTCCTTCAGCCGCTCCCATGCCTCCTCCAGCTCCTTCACCTGGTCTGCGATTCGCTCTGCCTCTGGCCTGTCTTCCGCTCTGGCAGCAGCCTCCATCCTCCTTCCTCGTTCTAGTACTTCATCGATACGAGGCTGGTGACCCTCGATCTCCCGCTGCAACGTCTGATTGGCAGAAAACAGATAATGCAGGATTGGTTTAGAGGTTTGGTTGTAAACTGATTTACAGTTTACAGGAACACCACTTCACTGAGATAAATGAAGTAGTAATTTAAAAGTAAATGCAATCTTGCTTGTACTATTGGTTACCTGATTCTTCTTCAACAGCATCTGCACAGTTTGAAGATTGTGGCCATGCTCTTGTGACATTGCAAGTGGCATCCTTTCCTCAATCCAGAGCTGAGAGAGGATGAAAAAGAAGATGAATGTTGATAATAAAGAAACTTGCATGAAGCTGGTAGCGTTGTGTTACCAATATTCAACTCTTCAGTTAAATTGGATTCATGCTCACTAGCTCGTCAGCCAGGTCTCTGTAGAACTGATGGACAGCCTTGGCGGCCTCCAGTTTGCCCTTGCGCTGAGCCAGCGGTGTGAGGAGCTGCTGAAACTCCATCTGCAGAGCCTGCTGCTCAGCCTCCAGCTCCGGCTGGTCCTCCCTGCTGCCGCCATGCTTGCTGACAGCCTCCTGGAGCTCTTCCAGCTCCCGCGCACGGTCACGTACCTGGTTCTCTGTCATCTAGCGCAGAGAGATGAGGGAGATGTTTTTTGTGTTTGCACTGGGGGTTGTTTGTTTCATCACACACACCAAATTTGTACTTTCCAATATGTACTTGCCTGTAATGATATTTAGTGCCTCTTACAGTGTTTCATTTAGACTTACTAAAATGTAATGTGTTATTTCGAATAAAGGTTTAGATTGCTAAGATTTTGTTTATGGTGCTCAGGTTCCAACAGCACGTGCATAAAAGGATTCGACATAGATGCTCACACGCTCAAAATTAAACCTTAAAAGCAGAAACTGAAAAGCAAAATCTGATACTCTAATGTTTTCACTCCCATGGAAAGATTTGACAGATTTGATTTATAGGTACAAATATCCCCCCCCCCCNAAAAAAAAAAAAAAAAAAGAAAAAAAATCGCAGACAGAATAAATGTACAAATCCATGAAAATCAGACACAGACCTGATGTTTCTTGAGCAGGATGTTGGCTTTAGTCAGGTCTTTGACTTCCTCGTCTCCATTCTGGAGCTGCTGCTGCAGCTCAGACAGCCACTTCTTCATATCAGCCAGGCTCTGGTCGAACAGCTCTGAGCGGTTGGCATCAAACAGCAGCCGGGCTTTCTCCTGGGTGGTGGACTCCAGCTTGTCCCACAGCTCATGAAGCTTGGCCAGACGCTCCTGCACTATGGGCTCAAACTCAGGTTTGGACTCCATCAGCTCCTGGCCCTCCTGTATCCACAAAAACAGAGAATAAAAGCAAATTTACAAAACAATTGAGAGTTAACTTTTTCCCATTGCTACAAGTCTTTCTTTGGTAAGCTCATAGTATAGTCAGGACAACATTTTCCACAACACTCAAATAGTAATGTGACTCACGAAAGCTAAAAATACAAACATCCCAAAAATACAAACATTAAAAATGCCCTAAAAATAGTAGAAAATAGTAAATACCAAAATACTTAATTGAGAAGCACTGAAATTATCACCCTATATATAAAAATGTTGACCTAAGCTTTCTAATTGAGGAGGAACCACTGTAAATAAATGAAATAAATGTAGATCTCTAATTAACTTGCTTTAACAAATTTTGTGCTGCCAATCTTTTCCTTCTATGAATTGGAGCAAAACTTTTTTTTTTTTTTAACTTAAATCAGTCTTTAATCATTACATGATCTTATAATTCAAGATTCTAAAAATGCTCACAATCATGTCCGGGTCATGGTTTTTGTACGGTAACACTATATTTCTTGGACTAAAAGAAAAAATTATATTTCTAACCATTTCTAACATACTTATTTAGAAAAAAACACTGATTCTTTCATTAACTAACTTTTCACTCATCAAAATTAAATATATGTAATTATTATTATTGTTGTTGTCATTAACTTATTTGAAATTAAATACTTGCATTTTAGGCAATGCAGGTCTAAATCTATGAAATACATTTATTTATGGCTATGTACTGTATGCACTGCAAACAGTAAGATGTTATTAAAATGAACAGGATTTAACTCTGCATCATGCAAAAGGCCAATATAAAGAAAATAAATACACTGTTAGACATTACAATGGTTATAAACATAGTCAAAGATATTTCTGTACCCCTGCCTCCCTCAGAACAGCCCTTTATATGCACAAACAGGCTCAGGCACCGGCAGCCACGCTGACCTGGTCGACGTTGTTGAGCCAGTCTTTGTTGGATGCCAGCTCAGCCATGAAGGCCTGATGTTTCAGCCACTTGCTGTGGAGATTCCTGGCCTCATCATACGACGTATCCTGAGCCGTCAGCATCTTCTCATTGATCCACAGAGTCAGCTGAACCGTGGCGAGGAAGATACAAAACAAACAGAGGATCAGTAGATTAATAACCAAACACATTAATTAAGGTTTCCAATGAATTTTTGAATGGTAAATGGAGAGGGAACTCACATCTTGAGTGTTTTGCAGGAAGTGCTGGAGGTCGCGGTTATCTCTGAGCTTTCGTGTCACCTCCTGAGCTCTTCTTTTATTGGTGCTGTGCCTGAAGTTCAAACCCAATGAAATACAGTAAGACAAGAAAACTCCAGACTGAATACTAACGATTTTCCTCCAATATCTCTATCAGTGACAGAACTCAGACCAACAGCAGTGAATGGCTATAGCCAGGCGAGAATGAGTCCATATAACAGTGACTTGTCTACGAGCTGTTCCTCAGAAAAATACCTGACACAGTAACCCAAAACAATCATCTGTCTCTCTCTGCACGGTGAAGAATAGCTCTCACTTACAGATCAATATCCATTATAACAGGCGCCTGTCTACCATGCTGAATTGTGGAAGTTAATGGGAAAAGGGCCCATGTCTTCTCTTGTTGACTCTAATGATTCAGTGCAAAGAATGACTGAGAAAAGATTTCAAAATAATAAACACATTTTCCAAGACTGCTGCAGTTTAAAATTTGTAGTTAAAACAAGCCCAGCTAAGACCAAGACAAATCTAAGAACGCCTTGTCCAAACTTAGTCAGGAAATCATGAATCTGCTATACCTTCAAATTATAATAACCAGGACTGACCTGTCTTGGATGGAGTCCATTTTTTCCTGAATTTTCCCAGAGTACAAATTGTTGCTGTCCACAAGCCTCTGTCCTTCCTGCAGAGCACCGTCAATCTTGTCCTCGTTGGCCTCCATCGTGCTCATGAAGTCCTCGTGCTTCTTCAAAGCCTGCTCCGCCCCAGCCAAGGTGTCAGGCTTGTCTACGTGGGCTAAGGTGTACTCCTGCAACAGAGCAGCCAACATTTCAGACCAGAACAGACACCCAGAGGCGGTTTTCTTCAACAAAGCTGACCGCTACAGTGTTTAAAAAACATGTGGTGTGGTAAGTAACCACGCTGCATTCTTCCAGTCCACATTCTTTAAAGCATCTCTAACCCATCATTAACAACCTAACCCTGCATGAACTGAGGTCTGATCCATTTATAAAACATTTGACACGTTATACATAACTAGATACACTTACCCAAAAGTAGGGTACTATAAGGACCATACCTGTGATTTTGCATGTTTGAGCCCAATAAATAACCGCATGCACGTTATGTTGCTAACAACAATTTTCCATAAACTACTGGAGCGGCACATTTTCAAATTGTTTTTCCTACCTTCCAGGCTGCCATTTCCATTCATTTCAGTACCACAAAAATCAACTTATAGAAAATTGAGATCTGTAATCCTTCACAGCGAACACGAGGTCTATTACATTTTTTTGTCTAAGTTACTTAATTTAACCGGTCCAACACAGAGCTGCATGGAAGAAAATGTATCTCTCCGCCAGGGAAAATAATCCCAGGAGAAGACTGTTACCAAGAAATTAAAACAACCATGCCTTCACAATCAAGTATAAGTGTTAGTAGGTGAAACAGAGATTTTTTTAATATTATTTTTATTTATAAAGAAAGATTTTTTTTTATGCCCATTTAGGTGATTCTTAACTATTTATTCCCAATGCGGGTGGAGATAGTGTACAAGCTTCTTCACCCTGTCTGATGAAAAACCTTGCATGTTCCTGTAGGTAAAATCGGGCCTTTTACCTGGTTGTTGAGGATGGTTCCTACAGCTTTGGCATCCCTCATGAACTGCTGGAAGCCCAGACCCTGATCCAGAAAGTTCTTGCGACTGTCCCATATCTTCTGGAGTTCATGCCAGCCACGATCCAGACCCTTTAGCCTCTGCTCCAGCTGCTGGTACTGAGGGTCGTCTTCCTGCCCCTGTGTGACCTGAGCACCGGTGTCTCTCACACGGTGATAGTCCTCCTCGTGGTTGTTTATATCTTCACGCACTGCGTTGTGAAGGCTTAGCTTCTCTTCGGCCTCAGGCAGCGTGGCAGGCATTTCCTCTGACGCCACAGCCTTCTGGGTCTTGTAGAGCCAGGACTGGAAGTCATCCATGTCTTGGAGGAAGGTCTGTAGCTTGCTGACTTCTCCGAGAGAGTCTTCTCTGTCTTTCAGGGTCTTTCTAAGTGTATCCCATGCTGCCTCCAGCTCCCCTCTGCGGGCCAAGATGTCAGCTGCGTTCTCTGGGTGATCCTTGGCCAGCTGGTCAGCCTCTCTCCTCAGGAACTGAAGCTTGGTATCAATGGCGGCCAGATCCCTTTCCATGCCAAACAGTTTCCTCTGGATAGTCATGACGGCTGCCAGGTCATTGCCCAAGTCCTGCGTGGACTCAATCACTTGGGTCTTGTCTTTGATCCAGGCCTCTGTCTCGTCACACTCCAGTCCGTAGTTGTTCAGACTAACAGCAGAATCCACTTTCCTCTTTTTGTCTTCCACCATCGCCTTGAAAGCCTCCCACCTGAGAGAAAGAATAGTTTATTGAATGTACCACAAATTTCCATTTTGTATTTATGCACATATTTTGTTTCCATGTTTATTTACATATATAAGCACCTCTTATTCAGACGCATCTGGCATTCCTTGATCTCTTTGGTGCGAGGGTGTCTGCTGTCCTCAAGCTGTTTTACAGCTTGGTTGACATCATCATTTCTTGACTGAACATTTGCCATATCGTGAGCTAGCATGCTCAACCTGCAATGAAGAAAATAAACAGTACAATTTAATTTATGCATAAACATTATTCACCACATCTGCCTTAAATTGTGTTGGCAAATAATGCTGCTTCAGACAGGATTAAGATAAGTTGCGAGTCAGTGTTCTCACATTTTCGTGAATGACACTATTTGATCCAAACATGTATACATTTTGAATTAGGAATACCTAATCCTGTATTTCCTTCTTTACTATGTCATTTGTTCTAAGTACCTGTTCTGTACAACTTCCAGGTCCTCCAGCTTCTCAGGAACCTCTAATCCCACCAACCACGTCTCCTTCTGGCCCATCCAAAGCTCACATGCATCTGTTTCACTGAAGATAGTGTACAGGGCCTTAGTGTCATCTAGCTTCTTCTGTCTCAGGTCAGCCAGAGACATGAGGTCCATGTACAGGTCCTTGATATCTTTCAAACGTCTCTGGATATCTGGGGTGTTTCTTAGCTCCTCTGGCAGCCCGTTGGCCTGTTTGGATAGGGCATCAATGGTGGCTCCATTCTTGACTGCTTCATTCCTGAGGTCGTTGTGCTTTTTCAGTAGCCGCTGGGTGGTGTACTCATCATGGCCGACATCATCGCTGCTCATCTGCCTCTTAGCATCCAGCAGCCAGGCCTTGAGTTCGTCAGCATCGCCCTGAAACTGGAAAAACCTCTGGGTGTCCTGGAGATTCTGTTTCCGAAACGCTGCCAGATCCTCCAGCTGCCGCCACTGCCTGTTGATGTCATCCATACATTCTTGAATCTTTGGTGAGCCAAAATGCTTGGCCTGGATCATCTTATCTCCCTCATCCATGGCCTGTTTGAGGTTGGCACGGCGGGCCCCGANTTGGCCTGGATCATCTTATCTCCCTCATCCATGGCCTGTTTGAGGTTGGCACGGCGGGCCCCGAGTTCATCCTCGAAAGCGCTGTGTTTGCTCTGGAGGATCAGCACACTAGTCAAGTCCTTGCCATAGTCCAGAGAGGAGAAAATGTGCTCCTTCTCCCTGATCCAGCTCTCCAGCTCTGCCATCTCCCACAGGAAGTTCCAAAAGCGACGGGATTGCTCAAGGCGAGCCCTACGCTGAGCTGCCAGGGCACAAAGCTCCTGGTAGCACAGGTCCAGATGCTGAACCCTGTCACGGATAACCTGGGGATCACATGGTTTGTAGCCTGGGGAAGGAATAAGGAAGAGTTAAATATGAACTCATTTCACTCATACTGCTTAATTCCTCTCAGGATTGTAGCCTGTAACAGCATAAATCCAGAAGAAGGTACAGCATAAACTGGTGACGTTTTAACATAAAATAAAATGTATATTATTATTATTATCACAATATCGTGTCCCTCTCGGTGGGCAACGTTAATAAGACGAGAACTAAATGGGAGCCAGAGTTTGGGTTGGAACCTAAGACTGATATTATTGCCTTTCTGGTGCTTTTGGCCAGAAGAAGAATACTGCTCTCTTTCACATCTCCTGATCCTCCCTCACGCTCCATGTGGATTAAAGACATTTTATTCTTTCTTCAACACGAGAATATTAAGTTTACCCTTAGAGGATCTATGGATCTGTTCTATAAGAGGTGGCAGGCCTTTCGGACATACAGTATATCCAGAACCTTTCTGTGCTCCCTCCAGACTAGCTGGCAAAGTTTGCAACTTTTTTTAAAATGTAGTTGGATACCCAGGTGTTTTTTTTGTTTTGTTTTGTTTTTTATCTATTTATTTATTTTTCTCTCCAGATCAGACAGATGGATTTTGGAAGGATGGGAGGTCCGTATATTAAAAAGAATTGGTGAATTATCTGTTACAGTTTATATGATTTGTGTAGTCTCATCTTTTTTTCATCTAATAAAGCATTGTTGACAATGAAATGTACACAGACATTCATATATTATCTGTGGTCACTTTGGATTTCCAATCCAAAGTTTATTTGTTGCTTATAAAAAATGTGTGTCAGCTTTTTCAGACTCAGAATCCAAATGACTAATTTACTGCTTTGTCTTTAAGTCAAAGTCTATATAAGATATTGCCTCCTCTATTGACTGAGGAACCATCAGCGTTAGGCATGCTGCCCATTTCATGTCCCGATCCCCAATAAAACCACAATATACACATCGATACTTGCCAACGGACTGGATTAGCTATTGCACTTACTGTCTCCGTTGGCAAACTGGAGAGCAGCAGCACTGGCACTCTGTACCCTGTCTGCCTGCAGAGCAATATCATTCTCCACCAGGGCATGTTTCTGTAACAAGTCCTCTACTTCCAACAAGTGTTTCCCAAAGTCAGGAGAGAGCAGGCGAGCCTGAGGAGAGGAGGCAGAGAAGAAGTTATTACATGTTGGATCGAAACATATGTAACACACAGATCATCAGAGGTTTGTGTCTAAGTCTCTCTGGAAAAGAAGATCCCATCCTGTACCTTCATGTCATCCATCCAGCTGATGATGTAGAGCATCTCCTGGAAAATCCTCTGCAGGGTCAGGTTCTTAGTCAGACGCCCCCTACGGGCCTTTAGCAGCTCCTGCAGGTAATCCCACAGACGCAGGATGTTGTCTTTTCGCACGTCAATTCGTTTGGCATCATGGTAACGCTCAGACTCCAGCTCTTTTGAGAGATCTACCAGGGCCTGAACACGCTCTTCATATGAGGCGATGTCTGTTTCAATGGCATCGTGCTTTTTCTTCGCTGCCTCTACTGCTGGCAGGTCATAGCCAAAGTTATCCTGGGAGGGAGAAAGAGAAAGCATAAAACATTCAGGACACAAAAACCTTGTGGTTTATTAGATAAGGGGTATGTCATTGTGGGAGACAGAGTGTGTTGTTAACACACACCTCTGTTAGTTAATGTGTAATATTTCTTCTGTGCTAATATAATTACCCGCTATGTCAGTTGCTACTTGCAGATGACACATTTTAATTGGTGTCATCTGTGCATGCTTTCAAGGCAACGTTATTCCGGTGCGCACCTCCCACCACCAATAATGAGGTGTTTAATTAAACCAAAATAGAATCTGATGGATGATACAGATCTGTAGTTCTTCTGTTGCTGTTTTACCTGAGCCACTAGTCTCTGGTTCTCTAGGAGCCAGGTCTCCCTCATGGCTGCCTTCCTGTCGAATCTCCTCGCCATCTGTTCCAGCTTCTCCTGTCTGATCAGCTCGTCTCTCAAGACACGCTCCCGCTCGTTCTCCGCCCTTTCCAGACGCTCCCAGGCCTGCATGTAAAAGGGATTTCACAGGGTTTTTTTTTTTAGGATTTAATTATAATACTAACAATAATATTATGCTTTATATGTTCCAGGATGGAAATTCTTTTTTTGTTTGAGTTCATCCACAGAGAGTTCTGCACTCTTGCAACTAGCAGGGATTCAGTGTTTTATTCAAGGATGCTACAATATGGCAGATTGTTCGTCTCTGTGCACCATCTGACATCTCACCCTATTGATATCTGAGACCAGAGCTCCCTCTTTAGGAGTGTAGACTCTCTGGTTGTTAGCCCTCATACGACTCTGGATGGTGAAGAGCAGCACTTCAAGGTTTCCTTTCTCCTGGAACCTGTGAGACCACACAAATCACACAAAACTGCATAAAACAGCCACAGGAGGCACTACACAGGCCCATAGAGAAGCCAAATGTATGGATTATAGTGAAATAAAATGTAATATTGCTGATTTTAATAACTTTACTTGAACTTTACTTGAGGGAGTTTTGAATGCGGGACTTTATCTGGTAATGGAGTATTTTGCCATTGTGGTGCTACTACCGTATATACTCGACTATAAGTCGACCCCTGATTTTGACCTGCAAATTTAGGTCTTTAAAGAAACCTGTCATATAAGCCGACCCCCTAATGTTGTTCCATCAATTTATTTGTTTAGCAAATTACCTGTTTTTTTGAGAATTGTCATAGTATTCCTATGATTTTCTGAAAATAATCCACTACTGGTACTGGTAAACAGCTGATAACCGTAAGTGACATTAGCTAACATTAAGTTTTCCGGGCTCCTCTTCCTCATCTGAATCAGATTGATGAAGGTAAGGAAAGCTTTACAAATGAGCTCTAATTATCACAGCGCTTATTTAGCTGTGTAATTATGGTGGGTTTTTTTTGGGTTTTTTTTGTTAAGAACCTCACCCATTACATGTTTTCAGTAATTATCCTGTACCTGAGTCGATGCGGGCATGTCTATGTGCTGGACATTCCTTGATATGGAGTTTTGGAATTCCCTCAGCCGACCCCCTGATGTTGTTCCATCAATTTATTTGTTTAGCAAATTTATTTGTTTTTCTGGGTATTGTCATAGCATTCCTGTGATTTTCTGAAAATAATCCATGTACCGGTAAACATTATATTTATTTCAGCAGCTGATTGCCATAACTGACGGATCACGGTTTACTGGCTGCCGCAAAATGTGCTGAATAAGATGTTTAGTCTGGAAATACATCATTCTAAGGTATGATTTAAACTATTTTCCATGGGTAGTAGTAATGGGTAGTATTTCCACCCCTGGAAATTTCATTCTCTGGGATCCGATTTGAATTACTTGAGTATAAGCCGACCCCCGATTTGCGTTGTGAAATTTGGTTTAAAAAAAAACAAAAAAAACTTGGCTTATACTCAAGTATATAACATACTTTTATTTAAGTATCTGAGTGCCTCTTACACTGTACTACAGTAAATAACACAATGGCCAACAAAAAGAATAGAACTGAATCAAATGCAATGTAATGCAGTTCCGTAGAACGGCGTCCTGCCCATGTGACTCACTTGGGTGGTTTCTCCACAGTGCGGTAGGTGTTGAAGGCCTGAAGTTGCTGCTGAACGCCGGTCAGAGAGTTGGCGAGTTTCCGGTTGTTCAGCACGATGATGGTCTGCTCAATCCAGGTCAAAAGATCCGATGCAAGAGTCTCATACTTGTCGATCATCTTCCCCGTTTCGATGGCGTGATCCAGAACCTAAAGCAGAAAGCAATGAGTTTTCACGTAACACACAAATATTCAAATGTGCACGAATAAAAGCAGACAGGCAAACACTCATCCTCACCTTTCCGACTCTCTTGCCCTCGACGGCGAGCTGCTTCATCTTTGAGAAGTAGTGGTAGAAAGCCACGACGTAGGTGATGATGGACTTCTCATCTGGGTTCTCTGTGAACACATCTATAAACCAGAATGGCAAACAAGTTAGATGCAGCCAAGACAGAAACATCACAGCTCTCATTCCATCGGGCTTAAAGCTTATAAACATTTAGTTCAACAAGAAGCCACACTTCTCCGTCACTCGCCTTCTGGGTCTAACAGTTTGGTCACGCCGAGCTTCTGCTCTGCTACGCTGAAGGCATTCTGGAGGTTGTGGGTCGGGTTGGACCTCTTCAGACTGCCATAGTCCACCAGATCTGGCCTGAGAGAGAGAGGCAGAAGCAAAGATGGAGAGAAAGAGATGAAGGAGGAAAGAGAAGGAGGAAGAGACGTTGAGCAGATGGGTTTGGTGTGTGTTTATACAGAGCTTGGGAGAGTGGATTTAGCTATTTATCTCCTCTTACCTGTGTTTGTGTATGAGAGCGTTGAAGGCCATGCCGTCTTTCCAGCTGGTGGTGAAGTTTGTGATGTTGACATTGGGATATCTGTGAAAGGACAGAGCCAGAGGATATCACTGACATTGCTGAGAAGTTCCTGTTTTAAATCAGTGTCTGGGATCTGGTCTCAGCAGAGGTGTTTCAATACAGTGGCATTCACGTACTCAAAAGGACCACAAAATTCACGAGAAATCACTGTAGGATTCTCGAAATAAATTCCAAAGGACATTCCCAGAGGGTTAGTGAAGCTAAAGGTCATGCATTCCATTTACCCTGCTGTTTTCATCTGACACCACAGAAGAAGAGCGTCCTTGGCTGAGCGCGTCTCCTTTTGGTCCGCCTGGCCTGTTTCCACGATAATGTCCTGGATCTGAACAGCAAACACGAGAACAGCTGGATGATAAATAATAAAACTTAACTAACGACTGTTGGATCTGAAATCAAACGAGCAATTCACAGCAGAAGAAAAAACTTCATTGATAGTAAAATATTACTTATTGAACATGTCTCTAATAGGATGGACCAGGAGGGAACATTTTGGCAAAGTGGCACAAGCATAAATAATTAATGTATCACAAAAAGAAAAACAAGGTTTGATTTGTGTAAAACAAAACTGACTTCAAGTGATACATCATCAATATTTTTACCCGACTGGATTCATGAAAATCTAAACCAAGGGTCCAGTTGATGAATTGAGAGGCGGTAATTATTGAACTTCTTATTTTCCCACACAGAAGTCTGGTAATTGGAGCAGCAATGTGAGATCTGAGAAACGGGCCCTGAGAGAGAGCTAAATTTAGCCTGCTTTGCTTTTTTCAGACTGTAAAGATACAGACAGGAGCAAGTCAACTCCATTCTTTCACTCTCTAGTTTGTGGAAAAGGTTGAATAATGCAGAAGGTCACGTTGTTTGAGCTGACATGTCTAAAAATAAAAATACTTCTGTCAAATTAAAAATAAATATATGCTCCCTCAAGCCAATAAAAGGATCAAACAGACATGTTCTGATGTTTTGGGCTTCAAACTGCAGAAAATAACGACAAGAACCTGAAGGCATCATATTCAAGGAAAATGAAAAAGTCATAAATATCCCAAGCTGCTATATGAAACTGTTTCTGTGCTCTATAACTGTAATTATAATGCAGTTAGGGTAATAATGAATGTGAAGCAGAGCCCATTAAAGACCATAAACTGGTTTCATTCATAGGAGCAAATTTAGGATAAAAATATTAACATATATGAAGTTCACAGTCATGCAGCACGTGCTGAGTACACCGATCATATTTACTGGACTGGAGTCAGGCTGCACGTGTGACTATTTCATCATGCTATTTTGCATTTGAAAGTGCACATTGAAAGGAAAGAACGTCACGCGGCTTTCAGGCCAACAGAAGTACTGTCAAGACTCTTAAAGGGCCATAATGGTGGTTTTGCATGTTTGAGCCCAATATATGCTCTCTGCACTGAAACCATTGCTTTCAGTTCATTCCAGTACACTTTAAAAATCAACTTGTAGACTTAAAACATTCTTTTAGATAAGTAATCCATCACAGCGAAGAACACTACGTTATTATTCTTTTGAAGTTACTTAATTTAACCGATCCAACACGGAGCTCCAAGGAAGAAAATGTATGTTACCGTCAGGGAATATAATCCCAGGAGAAGACTGCTTTTACCAGAGGAATTAAAACAACCTTGCCTTCTGTAATCATGTACAAGTGCTATCAGGCAAAACATTGAATTTTAAGGTGGGTGTATCATCTGGACATTTGATTTTGAACGATTAGGGGATTTGGCAGAAGAACACAAAAACTAAAATACTGTTTACGCTTTGGACATGGTTGGCAGTAATGTGACATTTTTTGTTGGACTAAAGCATGTAAAACCACCGTGCATGTAAAGCATGTAAAACCACCATGGTCCTTTAAATGTCAGAAAATCCTACAGAATGTCAAAAGGCTTGAGTCCAGAAAAATTGATAATTCTGTTTCTGGTTGGTGGCACATAAATAATTTGAAGATATAATGTGTACATGTCGATGAGAAGGACCCGTCTTCTCTGAGTTGTACTTGAGCCAAACCAAATAGGTAATTTGAGGTTAAACGTGGGTTTTGGAGAGTAAAAGTTGTTCTAATTTACCTGGAAGCGCAGGATGATGGTCCAGATGAGGCCAAGGATGAGGCGATGGTTGCCGTCGACAATGTCGTGGGAACCCATGTTCTCCAGATGAACTCTCTGCTCCTTGAGGAACTGCAAGGCCTTGTCCACATTCTCCAAGCAGTGGATACGCATTCGGCCCTTAGTGGGCTTTGGCTACAGAGACAAAGATCGGAAAACAAAAAATGGCATTGGATTAAATTTTATTTGTTGCTGAAATAACTGCATACACACACACACACACACACACACACACACACACAAAGACGGGAGAGACTCTTACCAGTCGTTCACCAGAAAGCACCTCCAGCAGCTTAATCAGCATGCGTCCATCTCGCAGGTCCAGGTACAAATCAGAAATGCGACAGCCAACCCGGGAGAGGATGGAGTTGACCCATTTGGTGAAGGTTTTCTTCTGGACCGCTTCACGCTCGTCTGAAGGGGGAATAATGTTAAGAAAGAACATGAGATCTAGAATAAAATTAATTAATAATTGCTGATGATTTTGAAATTCTACATCCAATCACAAAAATAAAGCTTCACTTTAAACATCTATCCTCCTGGGGTGGATATAAAGGTTAAGCTGCATAATCAGTCAACTGCATAAAATGGGAAAACTCATTTGTATAAAACCATTCATATCCCAAATTTCTGGGAATTTCAGCACAAAAATGAAGCCAAACTGAGACAATTTGGATCAAATTCAGCCTTAAATTTTCAAGATATTCCAACAGTTTTTATCACAATCACAATCACAGCAGAAATCAGATTAAATCTCCTTTACATGATGCAAATATGTTATATTTATGAAGATTTCTGCATAAAAAATGGTAACCAACAGAAACATTTAGGCTTAAAATGTGACTTTTTGCATGAAAGTCAAACAAACCCATTGGAAAGTCCTAAGGAGAAGGCCAGTGGTTTAAAAAAAAAAAAAAAAGGCTGGTACAAACATAATTAAGCACGCAGAGTTAAGTGTAGGTGTATTTATGCTGAATTCCTGGGATTGTTTTGTATGAAAACCTGGGAATGACAGAGCAGAGAGATGCAGACGGTAAAAGAGCCTTCAGAAGGTTTTGAGAGGTTGAGCTCAACCCACACGGTGACACATCCTGCTGGTTTCACACTTTAACTCATTTCTCTGTGCATGGCAGATGTGCCGCCTACTCATACTTAAACCATGCATGGCACCATATGCGAGTATGACCCAGTGTTCTATATCATGTTTACACATTTAATGATTGGGGTTTCTATCTGCAATCAGCGAGGATGTACATGAAGTGCCAAAATCTACCTGTAAAATTTACACAGGATGTTCCACCTTAACCAATCATTCCAACACACTGAATATATATTCTGGAATATTCTTATTACTGTATTGATTAGACATTTGGTCTAAATTACAGAAAATTTTAATTGACAAAATTTATAGCTATCTCTTTTTGGAATGAAACCTTCAGTCCAGATATATTAAGAAGGAAAAAAGGAAGTAAGGAAGTTATATTAGAAGAAATAGGAGCAGCGCCTCAAAGTTTCCATGTTAACTATTTCTGATGAGACACCCTTCCCTCAGATTTCCCATCATGCACCATGTGCTACAGTTTCTAATCCCAAACATGACTGCAAACAAGTGCAAAGGCTTGCTTCCTTAATGACTCATGTAATAAATGATTCAAACCCTGAGGCTGTAGAGAGGCAAGGAACAACTGAAGAGGAGGAAGAGAAGGAGAGGGGATAAGAGAATGCTGAAAGGAACAGAGACGGTGAGAGGAAGGGGGAAGGAGAGAAGAAGAAGTTGAAGATATTGGATTAAATGTAGAGACGGGAATAGGAGGAGAGGGGAGGTAGAGAGGAGAGAGAGAGAGAGAGAGAGAGAGAGACTGGAGTAAAGGTAAACCAGGAAGGAGAGGAGGAAGAAAAAGAGGGCAAAATACATCAGACACCAAGTAATAGCGGCTTTCAGGTTCAGTCTACAGAGACCTGAGGAGGAAAATAGAACAGGAAGCATTATCTGCTCAAAATGACCCAGTAAGAAGCAGATGCTCTGATTCTTAGAGCCATCATGTAAAGAATTAGTGGTTATTGTATGTAAACAAGTGCAGAGTACATTAAATAAATCATGCTTCACTGTGCTTCCCTCAGCAGAACGACGGCATGCACCGATAACCAGCCCATGAAAAAGTAAAGAAATTAAAACATGCAAACAATCTCAAAGCTCCATTTGTGTTGATTTGGCACATCACAAACACTCACATCATAATCTGTCAGCAGGACAGAAAACAAAGAGAAAAAAAGGGTCCATGAAAATGATTTCTGAACTACATGAGGTGGAGAAAGACAATTATAACCCCCAAACATGCTTATGGATTCCCCATATTGTCTCACATCACAAGACCTTGACAGGAGACGGTGCACTTTGATGGTCTTAGGTAGAATGGGATGAGGGAGGATAGTCTCTTTATGCATCCTGCTGCTTCGTCTGCAGATGAGTTGTTTAACAAGCTCAGCATGACAACAGCTTTGTGCGCCTGATCCAAAGCTTTAGCACCCGAGATTCTTTTAAGCAGAAATCCTAAACCAGGACTGTGGACTTACTTTATAAGCAATGCTAAAAAACATGAGATTACGACTTTGGTCACAACAAAAATTGAAAATTGTACAGCTCCTAAAAGTTAAAGACAAGAGCACTAATGCAGGATCTTGTACAGTGCCACAACTTTTGACTTTTGATGGCTAAAAGTATGTGGACACCTGGAGCATGGTTGCCGCTTTACTTTTCCATGAGATCTTGGAACATGGCTGCAGTGATTTGAGTGAGATCTTTGCTCCATCCAACACCACTCAACACCATTTACCCCAAAGTTTTTTGGGTGAAGCAAAGACCTCACTTTGTCATGCTTAAACCGGAAAGGGCCTTCCCCAAACTGCCGCTACAAAGTTGGACAGACGAGGCCCAAAACACCATTAAATGAGTGAACCTGCATGTCCGTATACTTTTGGCTAAGCAGCATCTGTTTCACCAGGCCGGACAGCTGCCGGCGCTCCTCTCCATCCAGCTGTGTATCAGTACAAGCCTTACTAAACATTTCTCTGTTTCACATGCTTTTACTTAGTAATTTCTCATCCGCTCTTTGACTCCAGTGAAAGCCCCCATGACTTATTCATGCTGATGGCTTTTCCCTGTATAGCTTGATCTGTCTTTTCCCACAGTCAGCTCTTACTGGACATGGCCCAGTACTCCCAGATCACAGCTGTGCATGCCTGAGTCATGGCACTGCCAGCGGTACCGGTCCTGCAGGCATGATGGCATTACTTATTAAAGGCCCTATCTGCAAGTTCTCCAAGGCTCTCTTGGATGAAACACCTCAAGTCTCTATCGGCCTTGTTTACATGGTGACTGCAGACATATTTTTATCCTAATGTGTACTGTCTGAGCATTTACTACATAAATTGACAGAATGTGGCTGTAGAACATCAGATTACTGCATATTTAATTGCCAAACCTGACAAATTGATGCAAGAATAAACTAGCATACAAAAAAATGTTTAAAAATCACCCAGAAATTTTAATGTTTTTGATAGAAATTGATACTTGTATACACCAAGGTGGCATTAAATTGATTTAAATGTATAGCCAAGCTATTAATAATGTTTCAAATGGCTATTCCTGCTGGAAATGATTGATTTATAAATAATAATTCACATTAAACTGCAAATTTTCAGCAGCCATTACTCTAGTTTCCTCATGATAAAATCTTTTAGCTCATCCTTAATTAATCATAACAAGGTACTGGCATCCCTAAAGTTCAATTCTGGGTTCAAAAATGGCCAGAAGAAGACCAGAACAGGAAAATAAGCAAAAAGCTGAGATGCACAATGCTCAAGAGGATATCAGAGTCTGTAGTTTGAGAAACAGAGGCCTTACAGGTCCTGAGTTGGCTGTTTCCTTAAATAGTACACAACAAATACCAGTGTCATCTGCAACAGTGAAAAGACAACTCCAGGGGATGCTGGTGTTAAAGGCAGAGTTTCAAAGAAAAAGCAAAATCTGAAACTGACAAATTAAAAAAGTCATCCACTGTTTTTTTTTTTAAATCCATTTTAACCTTTTCTTTTGATTTTTAACTCTTTGATAGCCAGCACTGCCCAGCCTCCCCGAGTCATCTTTGTGAGAATATTCACCAAAATTACAAGGAGAAACACATTTGAGATTGTATTTTAACCCCTGAGCAGGTGGAGAGGAAGGACCCAAAGACCTGAGGGGGGGGGGNGGGGGGGGGGGTGTGAAAATGGAGCTGAGGAAAGCTGAAAGGTTAAAGGTAAAGCCGCGACAAAAACAATCAGACAAGGCAGCAAAACCTCAATGAGCATGTCAAATTCTAAGAAATGCTTCAGAAAACAGATGAATGGTTGAATAAGCGAATTGTGTTTCTATTTTCCATTTTCCCTCTCTGCATCTCTCTCTTTCTCTATTTATTACATATATATATATTTTTTTTATTATTGTTGTTGTTCTGTCCAACCAAATTCTGCAGCAGAAGAGATTCTCAGTGGGAGACTAAACTAGGAAAATAATGGCTAAATCAAATGTAAATAAAACTTAATGGAATCCAATTGCTGGATCAATGCACTTGGCTCCAAACACCTCTGTGATTTAGGAAAGCATCAAAGTTTGCTGTTCCACATATCAGTTTCCTCTGCAGTCTTTAGAATCGCTCAATACTTTGAAATCTACCACAGGCAGGAAAAAGTATGTTTCCCTGTACCTCCAACATCTCCCTCCATTTTCTCCCTCTCGCTAATGCACTCCTGTCATCAGGGAGTTGGATGGCGTAGTGCAAGCTAACGAAAATCCACAGTGATGGCAAACCACTCAGTTAAAAACTTAATAACATTGGGAGAAAAAGTTAAATCATCTGAGAAATTGATTTCTTACAGAGGTTAGAATAAAAAAAAAGGGTTTGGCAAAAATAAGCAAACAGTTTCTGATGTGATGTTGAAAGAATGGAAAGCATGGAGAACAAGGAGAAAGCTGAAATGATAAGCAGATTTGTTATTTTAAAGAAGACGGGGACCACTGGGTGGCAACGTCATGACATTTTAAGGGTTTTCACCATTAAATATTCAATTCAATATTCAATTCAACATTAAGAAAAAAAGAGGGAAAAAAAGGGAAAAAAAAGAAAAGAAAAAAAGAAGAAAAAAACAGATTTGTTATTTGAAAGAAGACGGGAAACACTGGGCGACAACATCATGACATTTTTAAGAGTTTTCACCATTAAATATTCAATTCAATATTCAATTCAATATTCAGGAAAAAAAAAGAAAAAAGAGGAAAAAAGAAAAACAAGAAAAAAGGAAAGAAAAAAGAAGAAAGAAAAAACAGATTTGTTATTTGAAAGAAGACGGGGAACACTGGGCGGCAACATCATGACATTTTTAAGAGTTTTCACCATTAAATATTCAAAGCCAAGTCAGTGAACAATTGGGGCAAAGCCACAACTTCCTGAAAATAAATAAATTACCACCCAAAACACTTCATGCCAATGGTGTGGAAGCTCTCCCCCCCCCCTNCCTCCCCCAATCCCCTCCTACCCACAACAAACACAGGTTGGGGGGTGGGATGGGATAAGACAGATAAACACACACTTCCTCCACCTCTTTGCCCAGGCTCTGTACCTTGCAGCTGTCTAAAGCGTCCCTCCAGGATGGAGTTGAAACTGATGTTGGAGGTGCTGTAGCTGAGCCAGCGAGCCCGCTTCATACTTTTGGCTGAGGAGGAAGAGGTGGAGGAGGAGGAGGAGGGGAGTCCGAAGGGAGGCTGAGGGGCAGAGGCCCGCTGACGTCTGGGGGTGCAGGAGGAGGGTGAGGAGGAGGAGGAGGACAAGGAGACAGGGGAGAGCCCTGCAGGTGCCACAGCGAGCGGGACTTTGAGAAGGGAGCCGTTCCTCTCNGGAGACAGGGGAGAGCCCTGCAGGTGCCACAGCGAGCGGGACTTTGAGAAGGGAGCCGTTCCTCTCTGGATGGTGTTCCAGGTCCTGCTTCTTGCTGCTGCGCCCGTCTGCCCTCGCTGTTTTCCTGCTGTCGGCTCTCTGGGCCCAGTGGACTGGCGGGGTGCTCCTGCTCCGGCTGATGCTTATACCCACCCGCATGGGGGCCTCTTTCTCTGGCGGGGCATAGGGCCTGCTGGCAGCCTCCTTGCTCACTGTGCTGCTCCGGATGGATGTGGTCTCCCTGCTGCTGGTCTTCAGGCTGAGCTTGACGTCTCTTAGCCGGGGTTGGCTGAGAGGGGCAGCACGCAACAGGCACGGGCTGCTCATCTTGACCCCCAAACAACAACAACACACAGCCTGGAACTGGGAGAGGAGCTTGGCACTCCACGTCTCTCCTCCTCTTTCTCTCTTGGCTCTCTGTCCTCCTTTCCAGTTCTCTCTCTGGTGCTCACTCCACCTCCCTCCCTCCTTCTCTCCCTCCCTCCTTCTCTCTCTCTCTCTCTCTCTCTCTCTCTACCCTCACTGCTGTGGCGGTGATGATGCTGCTGTGCTCCCACTCTTCAGCTCAGTACAGAGTGGTTTCTCCAGCCTCATCCATGTATACAATATGTTTTCTGGCTCCAAAGTCCACATGCTCCTGATGAACCTCCTAGACTCCCTCCCTCTACCCAAATACTCCCACACAGACTGTCATGAATGAGTGACACATCATGATGTGCTGTGCCTGATCAAACACAAAACTCTCTCATATCTCAAACGAGCGTGTGTGTTTTAGTGCTTATGTAAGTGAGCGTGTATTCCGTACGCATGCTGGGTGTATATTTCACTTCACAAGCTGTAAATCAGCACCGAGTGTCAGTCAGAGCTGCTCTCATCCCCTGCCTCCCTCTCCTTCTCTTTCACTTTCCTCCCTCCTTCTCCTGCTCTCTCTCTCTGACAGGAAACACTGATTGCATTACGGAAACATCAGCGCAACACTCTAAGACAATATCACCAACACCCACACACAAGGCCTCCTCACTTAAAGAGACAGCAGGAAAAGCAGGGAGACTGCTGCCTGATAAACAATCTGGATATTAAACCGTGCTGGCCACCCAGGGGTGACATCTCCACAAAGTTTCCTTTATATTGTACACACATCGTGGCTGACCTCACCGATGTCTGCAGCTTTACAGACACGAACATGGCATGACCCTTGGCGCCCCTTTTCTGCGGTGCTTCCTGCCATCACAGAAACACGACTATTTCAGACCTGCAGGCGGCCGCCCCACAGGTGGGTTGCAGCTTTACAAGCTCAGACAGAAATGCCGGAGATGTGAGCTACGAGAGGCAGACGGGCAGGGCAGCTGTCCAGATCGGTCAGACGTGGGACATTCTGGGAATGTGCAAATGATCCCTGTAACTTGGAGGGTGTGGAGGGGTGACAGGGTGAAAGGGGTGGCTCAGCTGCTGGGGGGTGTGTATGCACACACAAATACACATAGAAAACACCTGAGAGCACTGTAGTAAAATCACACCTCAACAAGGGTGTGATTTTATATTTTTTGAATTGTGAATCTGGAGATATTCAAGACCATTCTAAGTCAAACAAACACGAATCAGACTCACCTGCGAGGGCTTTGATGCGTGAGCGCTCAAACAGCCGGGCAGAGCTGTTGTCATTGTCCATCTCTTCATCCGAGAGGTCGAAACGGGTGTTGATATGGCTGTACTGCTGCGTGATCTCCACATTGTCAAAATCTGTGGTGGAAGTCATGGCGGTAGCCAGTTTGGCAAGTGGATCGGGGGACGGCAGCCGGCGTCCTCAGGTAGTTTGTGGTGGGAAGGAAGAAACGGCAAAATGGGCCTCAAACACTGAGGGTATAGCCTAAAACACAGAGGTGGAAGGAAACAAAGGCGTAATTGTGGATTGGCCGCACAAGACTGACAGGTTTTATACTGACCTGTGCAGAAATCAGCACAGAGCAGCAGATGTGACAGAATACAGATGTAGATGAAGATGCTAAGATAAGGCTAAGTCTATTAAGCTTTTCCCTATTGCTATGAGTAACAGATAGCAAGAGTGATAGTAATAAATGATAGCAGTATCACCCTGATCACTGAGAATCTCATTAGTGTGACTATTAGCAGTCTGATGAGCTATATTGTTAACAATCAAGGCCATCAGATTTAATCGTTACCTTCTAATAGAAAATAATAAATGACACTCAAGTACTCATTATACTCTATATTTTTTTATTTGAGCCCTAAAGCTGCATAAGATATAGTTTGTTTTTTTTCCCCCATTATGTTTCGATTAATCAATACCTGCAGGTAGGCTTATGTCTAAACCTTGCACAAGAATTAAATTTTAGCCATTTGGGCAAAATGTGGCATTGAGTAGTTGGGATAGAAATTCTGTCTAGGGCCCCTGCTGTCCCCCAGGATCTCCATTTTGTACTCGACACACTGCTCAACTGTCACCCTGCAGTGTGTGTGTGTGTGTGTGTGTGTTTGTGTGTGTGTATTCTTTGTGTGGAATGGCGGGTNCCCTGCAGTGTGTGTGTGTGTGTGTGTGTGTTTGTGTGTGTGTATTCTTTGTGTGGAATGGCGGGTGAAGGGTAGCTGCTGAGATAGCTCTATCTGTGTGCAGCATAGCTGTCTTATCATGTCGCACAGGGGGAGGGCAACCCTTCTGTACTGGAGAAACATGACGAAAGCTTCTCACCCGCTTGATTTCAAATGACGCAGCTCACATAGTTTGAAAAGTGAATGTGTGTGTGTGTGTGTGTGTGTGTGTGTGTGTGTGTGTGTGTTCATGCATTTCCTTTGGTGGGTAAAGTTATGTTGCCACTATGGTAAGCAATGCAGACAGATATGGTGATGATTCTTGTGGTAGTTTTTTTTAAAGTGCATACGCTGATCGACAAATACCAAATATTTTCTGAATATTGAGTCTTTCATGAAAGAAGAAAGTGATGACATGATGAAATGCTGCACAAAGATATCAGTCAAAATCATGCTTCCATGTTTGAAAATCTCTTCAATTCACCTTCTGAAGCTGTTTTAAATGTCTGATTTTAAATATAACTTCAAGCTGCTTTGACTTTCTGGCTCTATCAATTCAATCTATCAATTATCATTACATTATCATGGTTTTTAGTATTTATTTATTGCTTTTAATGTTTCTGTCTTGCATAAGTGTAATGCACAAAAATGATCCACCATTTCTGCTTATTTTTCAGGGAAACTTGACAAATTATCTGAGCGGTGAAAGACAATTTCAACATGTAGGAACGGACATGAATTCACGATCTGTCTGGTGCGTTCAGGGGAAGAGGCCCTCAGTAGTGTACAGCGATGGCATCCTACAGGTCTTCCTCCTCCTCCTCCTACTGCTGCTCAGTATCAGGCCTCTGCAGAGGGTTATTATCAGTCTGGCAATGCTCCACCCACCAATGGGGATCCCCTTATCACATCACACACAACCTGAACAGGACTCTCTTTAAACACTCATACCTCACAAACTAAGGAGCCTTCAGCATTGTACATTACAATCAAGTCTAAGGACGGACTGACACTCACAAACCACATCAAATTAAGTTCATGAGCTGGACTTGCAATGTATCCTTAGAAATCATGGTATGACAGTAAACTACATGTATCTTTGAGCTGTAGTGTGTACAAGCGGCGTGCACTCCTGGTTACAGACAGTCACGTAACAGAAAGGTCACAGGTTCACCGAGTGTGTACATCAAAGCAAGATGTCCTTTTGTTTCATCCTTGAGAAAGACACAGAACTCCTACCTGATCACTCAGCTGAGTCCCTATAATGTAATATAATATTGTAAAAGCCCCAAATATGATGCAAACACACAAACTGCTGCAACATAACCAGCATAGCGATGAGAAAAAAGCAAGCCACCCGTAGCTATGAGGTAGTTGTTAGAGATATGAGACTACAAAATATGATATGATATATGATACTTTTCCAGATCATAACTGGAAACTGTAACGGTTTCCAGTGCATCTGTATTCATTAATGTCAATGTCACAAGCATGAAAACTATGCAGCGATATTACGAGTCATAATAATGTTATCAGTGTTTTAGGGCATAACTTTGATATCAGGTTGATACAAAAAAAAAAAAAACACATTCTTAAATTAATGGCCAATGTTGCTTTTTTAGTTTGATAAAGACTGACACTTTCCAGTAAAGAAAACAAATATACAGCAGGACATTTTGGAATTCTCTTTGATGAGAGGAATTATTAAAGGGTCAATTGTAATTCCACCAGATATTCCAGTGCTCCATGACCTTGGATTAAAACATATTATATTTGTTTTAGCTGAAAATTAAAATAATGAAGCAGAAATTTTGACATTTCTCTGTGTATTATCTTAGTTAGCTCTTGGAAAAATGAGAAAATTTTCTTACGTAGGGCACAAGAATTACCCATTTAGTAATAATAACCTGTAACCACTATATGCAATTTTAATTGCATAACTCTGACACTACTTTCTTAATTTTCTCTCTTGGGATGAATAGTAACTCTGTTGTTAAGTAAAATCCATGCTGGTGACTCTGAGGAGGACAACACATTGGCTGGACACATTATTGTGAGCAGCACAGAGTCAGATGGAGAAGATGAAATCAGAGATGGGTGTGACCTACAGTGTGTGTGAAACAGGAGCACCAGCAGCTGGACTAAGGAGTGTGGTCCAGCAGAGAGTGTGTGGAGACTAAATCTGAGACAAAAACACAAAGTGGACAGAGATCAATATGGAGGGAGGATGAGGACGAGGATGAAGAGAAGGAGGTCTGGATGCTCAATTGAGTGACCACCAAGATGTTTAACTTTCTGAAAATATCAAGATCAAAGTAATAACTTCTTATAAATAAGAAGAAGTGATTAAAGGGTATGTGTAACTATGTTTTGCATAATCCATACCAGACACTGATTATGTACACAAGTGTGTGAAAAAAAAATCTATTGTTGTGGTCAAGTTTGTTTTGACTGGAGCAATCCTGAGCCTGATCTTGTGAAAGGTTATGAGGAATCGATAGTAAATTATTCCTGAAGTGTGTTTACATAAAGTCTCTGCTGGTCCAGGCTGTTACATGGGGACACACACTTGTCCTTTTAAGGGGAATGAGGGGAACTCATTTGTACTGGGAACATGTCATTTCTCTGTTGCTCCAAAGGCTTAAACATCACACAGCTGTTTTTACTCACTGATAAAATCTGCATTATCAGGTGTTTTAGGAACGAGAGATGATATGCAGTAATGTATAATAACATTTGGTTGGCGCTGTAAACTGAATTTAGATATAATCTAGAAGCGCACTTTTTTCTTCCAGGCGCAAACACGCAAAGGGCGATGTGTCGTTGTGCGTGCGCCTCTGCGGCCTACACAAGTTGGAAAACTGTTTAAAAAATGTAAAAATTAAACGTTAAAGGTGTAATCAAAACAGAGAGGAACCAAGTTTGACAACAGTAGGACGCGTTAGTTTAAAATAAACCTGTAGTCTGCGTCATTTGGGAAAAAAAAAAAAAAAAAAAAAAAAACGACCTTGTTTTTCTGCAGTCTGATTCAACAGGTGGTTTGGAGGAAACTTGAAACCAAATTACAAACTGCAGCAAACAGTTGTAAGAGAAAAAGAACGAGCAAAATTCGGTGATCAATGAGAGAAACTATTTGGCCAAAGATCAATAACTTCATCTAACCATGGATTTCAATTTACACTTACTTGCTTCTGGATGTTGTCCTGTCCAAAGGTGTTTATCTTGAGTCTTCTCCCTGCCAATAAAGCAATTATAATCCCATTGAAGCAGCGGGGTCCTGGTCTGAGCGGAGGTCTCCACAGCAAGAGGAGGCAGTCAAAGTCCCGGACGGGGGATGAGGGAAAGGGGCTGAAGGCTCCGAGCGCTCCACGGTCATTCCCGAAAGCCTGCAGCGACTGACCCACCCTGCCGGGTTAAAAATAAAGTGGGCGCATCCAGTACATGATCTGTGCGCGCAGGGGACGAACATTCCTGACAAGAGCTGGTGACTCTAAATGGCAGAGACACTTCTGATCTCCCCCAANCCACCCACCCCGCCAGCCCCTTTCCGAAATGTCACCTCCACTGCTGCATGTGTGCCACTCACATGCAGGACAGACTGCAGGACAGAGGAGGGATCCCTTTATTACAAATATCTCAAACCTAAGACAACTGGCATTTTCCACAGCAGAAAAAGTACAAGTTTAAGTAAAATTACTAATGGCTGCATTCCATTTAGGTGTGCCAGGCAGTGCCAGGGCCCTGTCACGGCAGGTAGAACACAGGTGTAATTAACATGAATGATGGCTCTGTTCCATTTAGTGTGCGTGGACACCAGGATCCTGACACTGGCATGCCTAAATGTTATGTAGCCAGTATTAGTGATGTCACTCATTACACCTGCTTTAATTCAAAATGCCAACTGTGCCTGATTTTTAAAGGACCATACAATCCATTTTGCATGCATGTTTGAGCCTAATATATTGAATTTTCATACACATAAGCTTACTGACAATCACTTCCCAAAGGCTAAAACTGTATTTCAGCTTTCCTGATATTTTGCAGAATCTCTTAATCTTTCAAAATCAAATACTCAAGCGATACACCCACCTTAAAAATTGATGTTTTGGCTGCTAATAGTTACACAAAATTATGAAGTCACAGTTGTTTAATTTTTTCGATAAACGCAGGTCTTCTTTTGGGACTATATTCCCTTGTGGAGACATACATTCACTCTGCACTTTTTATTGCGCTTAAATGCTAAAATTACAAAACTTCGAAAAAACCTGAACATAAGTGTTGTTCATGAAAATGGATTACCTAACGCAAGGACATTTCAAGTATCAACAAGTTGATTTTAATAGCGTACCAGAATGAACTGAAACCAATGGCAGTCTGGAAGGTAGGGATTGTTTTTTCAAATTCACCATTCCAGTAGTATGCCAGAAATGACTGTCAGTAACCTTATGAAAATTGAATATATTAGGCTCAAACATGCAAAATAGCTGGTATGGTCCTTTAAATGGAACACATATCTTTAATGTCTTATACCTGTGCTTTTCCTACTACAACATGACAAAATGTCTCTGAAAAAGTGAGCAAGAGCCCATTTTTTCGTGATGCTGTGTAATCGACATAATCAACGCAAAACGACCTGACACATAGCCCTGACATACTTCCCCTTATAATCTTGTTCTGTCAATTGTCTTAGCAAAGAAAAATTGGTACTTACGTGTTCGTCTGATGCAGAACAAAATTAACGACTCATCACAATTGTTTCTGTCACCTGATGAATATAACTTGAATATTCTCTCTTTTTAGCTTTGTTTTGTTTTCCACCAACTCCTGAGAGAAATATCTGTGTTTTTTGTAATGTCAAACCAGACACATATTTTGTCTGCCTCCTTGCTATTGGCAAGTAGCAGGATTATTGCAGATTTTTAAAAACTGTAACAGCTGCCTTCTATTTTAGGAAATGATTGGCTCGACTAGATGACACATTAAATTTGCAGTAGATGCAGTCGATTAAAAATAAATAAATAAATAAATAAATCACAAATGAGTTAGAAACTCAATTAAAATATGAGTTTGCATTTGTAGAATAAAACAAAATGAGCATAAAGGCTACATGCATCTTATTATTAACAACAATGAACTGGATTTCATAATAAAATACATTTATAACACATTAAAAAAAACCCATATATAACAATGCTTTTTACACAGTGAATAAGCACTTAAAATATATAGATACACATAAAAGGTAATCAATACAAAAAGTTGCCCCTATGTTTCTTCATTCTCCATCCCAGGAAAGTCTGAACTTCATTTTTTGTTCTTTTCTCTGTGGTTCCCCTGGGAACGTCTTAAGTAACAAACTGAGCACCACAATGCCAAAAAAGTCCTGAACCTTCAGCTACAGTAATTTATATTTTTATGGCTTCATATCTGGACACTGTCATGCCTTTGATCAGCTTCTGCATAGTTTTTAACATTATATATATATAAAAAAACAGGAGAAATAAAACTAATATGACCCTTTATAAAAGCACTGACGGCTTTGTGCAAGCAGCTGTAAACACAGCACCGCGCTTTACAAACAAATCTGAACTATAAAACATAATCGACAGCATTTCTAACAGGAAAAAATAAATACCACAGACCTCAGATTTAGAGAACGAAAGCTTATGACTCAGCTTATACAAATTTGGTACCACACAGTATAAATATTCTACTGCAGCTTCAGAGAAAAACTATGTGATCAGTTTGATCCTCTTTCTGCTTACCGTCATGTACAGAGAGGTCAAAGGTCAGGGTCAGCTACAATGCTCCATCCCTGGAGCTGGTAGGGTGTTAGTGTCTTGCTCAAGGACACTTCAGCAGGCTAGATGCTTGCTGATATAGGGGCTTGAATCAAGGTTAATCATCATATCACCCTTATAGCACCCATAATATTTGCTACAATTTGTTTTGACTACAAATAGAGTGCGGCTGAGTGGCTTCAAATCGCAGTGCCTTAACAGATAAACACATATAATTGGCTGTAAATAACTCTTAGCATGTGATTGGGTGGAGCATTCCTTATCACTACACCATCCTACAACCCAATAAATAAACTACACACAAATACCTTCCTCCTTTTGCTGCAGAACTGGTTATAAGCATATTTTCTGCAGAGGGAAGGTCACTGAGTGGTATAAAATATGCAGTTCCTGGGGAGATAAGCACAAATAAATAACAGATCAAGGCTCAACAGTAGCTGAAAATAATTCCTTATAGCTTGTGGGGTGTAGTTTAACACAGGTAAACTACTCAAGTTACTCTCTTATCAGAGAAACAACATGAGACATTTGGAAGCACCTCGCTGGCAAAAATCAAATATTTATTAAAATTTGTGCGTCAGAAGCTTCTGTAAATATTTCAATTTCTTCCACACAGGGTGCTTCTAACTGTCTTTAGGTTGTTTCTCTCCTGACCTAATTTTTATGTTGTATTTGATATTAACCTATTTGGAAAATTCACCTCATCCTATACTTACGTAGGCTAAAATAGAGCATTAAATATCTCCAAATACTAATTGAACAGAAGATAAATAGGCTTCAGACTACCTGGCTTGCAACCAGATTAACAGAACTAAATCTATTTAATGATATTAGTGGTGAGGAAATTTATAGCTTTGCAGGCTGGGATGATTAACAATAAAGTTGTAAGCTTTAATCTAATATTGTGAATGGGTCATGCCAAGTCGTTCCCTTCAGTTTAAAAGGCATTGAGACCACAGAATCTTTGGTAAAATAGCATTATGATTGTTAAAAGCATTGATAAACGATGTACAAATATAAAAACATTTCAATACAAAAAATAACTTCATACAAAAAAGCTGCTTCAACTTTGTGACTGGATATCAATATATCAGTGCTCTTAAAAGTCAAGTAAATAAACTTCAGGTGCAAATTTTAAGGACAGACTAGTCCCATGCTGGGGACAGTTTAGTCTAAGTGCTCACTGCTAATGTGTCTTCATGTGTCCTATGGCTTTATAAAGCGAGAAAAGCGTCAAGCTCAGCGATGACGGCTGCCTGTCTTCTAGCAACGGTGTTCAACAGTCTGTGAGGAAAAGATGGAGAACCCAGGTCCACCTAGAAGAGAGGAGAAGAATCAACATAAAGTTTATGCAAAGACAAGCGCTGACCATCGTAAGCGGTCGCTCCTATCACCTGCAGCAGGTAGATGATCCTGGTGACTTCCTGTCCACCACGTCTTACTGGCTGCAGAATCCAGCAACTGGGCATCATCTCCCCTCGGATAGCATCCACGCTGGGACGAGGCAGAGACTCCTCAAACACAGACTGCATTGCCAATACGTACTGGCCATCCTGTGACAGAAGAAAACACAATTAATAAAACAAGAAGTGCAGGCTGTGCCATTTGTTAAGAATACACTAACCATACACACACTGCTTCTGGGATACTGTTATTTACATTCAGCGTCTCTGAGGAAGGTGTTAAAAGAAGACGTAGTATCTAAATACCTGTTGGTGTCTTCAGAGAGTACAAACAGCAACTATAGTGTATTTTGCAAAAGGTCTGTTTTTAATGGAAATTCCTCATTTAGAGTGTGATTTTGCATACGCCTCTGCTGCAAATGCTCACTGGATCTTACCTAACGAACAGAACACAACATCTGGATCAGATTCATTTTGCAGCTGTACTCACCTGTTTGGACTCGGTGCTGATGCAACAGAAGTCCCGCGGCTGGCTGAGGTGGCAGGTGGACGGGTCTGTTAGTAGGTAGACTAAACAGAAATACAAAAAAAAAAAAGGATGAGCTAGACATTCAAACATAGTTGGATATAGATGAAAAGTGAACAGAACAATATCTAAAAACAGACATAATGACATAAGAAAAACAAAGATTTGAACAGTGTGCAGTAGAGAAATATTAGACATTTCTGATGCTCTAATCTGGGTATAAATTAAACGTACTTCAGACTTTGATAGGGTTCATAATTGCTTTGGTAGGGTAAACTCTTCCATTACAAACTGGTATTTGTCAGTAGCTCATAAAGTGATACATGCATGTATTGTTGAATAACTGACTTGACTGGCTGTTAATACACGCCGGGTTTTGCAAAAAAAATTAGTATGCATAATCTCCTATAATTTTTTTTTCCCTGTAAACTTAATTTAAAAGTTATTTCAAGAATTTTGTCAGCGTAAAAAATCCTGTATTATCTATGATGAGATCAAATGAAGACACAAATTGTTCCTCACCCAGCTGAGTGCTGTCATCTAGTGGTCGTGTCCAGACAGAGCAGACTGACTGGTGATACATGTGGCTCTTTGACAGCTGGCAGAGCAGAGTCCACAGGCTACCCACGGGCCTGTCGAGCTCCGCGGCCCCCAGGAAACTATGAACAGATGGGCTGCAGGAGGGCTTGTAGTAAGCCTGGATACCTTGTTCTGCTCCCTGGTACCTGAAAAAAAACGTTTCATATTTTAGTACATGAATTCAATTTGTGATTTTTAGAGTGTGAAGTAAAGCGCTCAACTTGCAGTTTGCAATGAAAGGAAGCTCACCTCCACCCTGCTGTGGCCTTCCCCCTTACCAAGATGCTCAGATCCCCAGAAGAAGCTAGTCGCACCTGTGGAGAAAAATAAGTTTATACGCAGAAACAACAGAAAACAGGTAGAATCATTATGACATACGGTCGATAACTAACAGCAGATGTAGTCCCATTTAAGAGTATTTTATTTGATTTCTACTCCAACTCCCTCTGTATTACCTCAGCCAGAGCTCGACCAAGAAGGCTGGATGTGATATCCTGGTAGGTTGTGGATATAGTAGAGGAGGAGGAGCCAAAGGAGGCGGTGCGTTGACGTATGCAAGCAGGGGGCGATGGAGATGAGGTCATCAGGGGCTCAAACCCTGTGACAGCAGGCTCAAGGCAAACATCTAACATGGATGTTAATATGGGAGTTACACACTGATGATGTAGACGAGGAAGTAAGATATGAATCACAGAGATGGAAAAACTATTTTGGAAGCTATTTTCAGAATTAACTAACTTCTCTTAATGTGAAATGATGTCAAAATGTATGTACAAGGTTGCACACATTGAATTTGTTTTTCCTGGGTCTGCTTTAGTGGTTTGTGAATCGCTGTCAGGTTCTTACCCTGGGCAGCCAGCCAAGCTTTCTGTGTCTTTGTCTTCACGCCCTGAGGGCCACACATAGGAGGACGTGTCCTGACCTTCAGCACTTCATCCTGAAACCTTGTGGTCTGAACCACAATAACACTGCCAATTATCATTTGTGAGCTATTTAGTTTTAAAATTACTTTGTGTTTTTAAATTTGGTGTTGCATGCATTTGCCAGGTAAAACACCAGAGAATAATCATTAAAAAAACATTGAATCCTTTTAAATATGTGGAAATTTGCATCATCATTGTACTGACCTGTCCAGTCAGGATGAGTTTGTTTCCATCTTGTAGTTGGAGAGTGTTGCCGCTATTGTACCCTGAAGTTGGTCCAGATGAAAGGCTCAGGCTGGATCCTGTGCATAGGGTGCTGTTGCTGATTCTAGTTCGATACTTCAGGTCATCCTGTCCCACACATGGATGGAAACACCAGTGAAAATTTAAGTGTAATAAATGAGAAACGATTGTTTTGTAATAATTCACTAATAATGCTTTATTAGTCATTCTAGGGTTTTATGCCTCGTTTGGTGGTCATTAAGGTAGAATCAGAACATTTGAAATTCAATTTAGTACCTTTTCTATAAAAAGAAGAGAAAATCAAGCAGCACTGAAATAATAAGACCATCAAACTAACCTTAACTCCCTGAGACGCGGCCTGCTGCTGAAGTCTCATTTTCTCTTGTTCTGTCCTTTCTCGTAGTCGTTCTCGTGCCTTTGCGATCTCTGTCCTGGCTTCCTCACGGGCACGGCCGTATTCACGCAGCAGCTGCTCGATATCGGATGGGCAGTGCCCTTCTCCTCTTGGAGGATCTGGTATTCTGTGATATAGGAAACCACAGTTTATGTGACTTCATACAGAAGTTATAGATGTTTGCCAAGAAATGCAACAAAATGAAGACTAATACAGGAATTGTCCTTTGATGAATCCAGTGTTTTACCTGGTGCTGTCTATCACCTCTTGGCGGAGCTGTTGCAGGTATTCCTTACGACGGCTGGGCATGGCAGAGACTCTGGAGGAGGAAACCGTCTCCTGAGGAGGGGAGCGAGGATGCTTACTGGGACTCAAGCTACGAGCTCTGCAGTAAGTCTGCAGACGCTCCTCCCTCTCCTGTCTCAAGCCTTCAATACTCCTCCGGTGACTAACAGGAAAAGATCAGATGGAAAATTTTGTTCAAAAAAAGTTGATTTTGAAACACTTTGTCATTTCAATCATACTACCTGACAAACACATTAACACAAATATATAAGGATTTCAACATAGAATGATAACTTATATTTTGTCTGCAAATCTGAAATATTTGAGCCATTGTCATCTTTACCTGTTGTACAGCTGCTGTTTGGTAGGAACAGGAGTTGGCGGCTCTGGCTCTTCTCTGGACCCTGGGGACAACATCTTTAAGAGTGTATCTGTCTCTCCCAGGCTGTAATGGAGTTTTGCCTCTGTCAACTCCACAGTCAGTGGTTTTGGGTTCATATTAAGATTGACTGTAGCCATCACCTGCTCTCTCTCCATCCTCAGCCTCTCTATCTCTCTGGCCCTTCTGTCAGTTTGCCCGTCAGACTCCACGTTGGAACTGTAACTCTCAATCTCTCCCCACTCGGCGCAGATATCTCTCTTGTCACAGCCGTTTGTAACACATGAGGCCAATTTTCTGGGGAAACTACATCGCTTTGACTGTTGATTACTGATGCCTGACCAGTTGGTGAACTTATTATGCATGGGCAGGTCCTCTGGGAATCTCTGGTGGGCTTGACTCGGGGACACACTGGTGATAGTTTCAGTTTTCAGGAGGACGTCTGTGTTGCACTCACTGGGTGCGAGTGACCACACATCGTCCTCCTGAGCAGCCCGGTCACAGACAGGGGATGGTTCGTAGGCATCATTACAATAGTCTACAGAATCAACTGTTGGTCCTGTTCGGTATTCCACCTGTCTTGTTGTGTAGCATACTGTGTTGCCATGTCTTGCTTTAGCCTGCTGTTCACATGGTTCTGCCTGTCTAAATGTAGGAGTCCTGCTCTGCGTCGGTAAACTATTACAAGTAGATCTCTTACATTGGGGACTCTGCAGAGACGTCATCAGGCGTTTGGAGCTGGA
Source organism: Lucifuga dentata (assembly GCA_014773175.1). NCBI lineage: Eukaryota > Metazoa > Chordata > Actinopteri > Ophidiiformes > Bythitidae > Lucifuga > Lucifuga dentata. The sequence continues at coordinate 337,139 of VXCM01000539.1, forward strand.
CTTGGGGTTATCCTTGTCCTTACAGATAATAGCTTTCCTGTCAGTGTGTGTGTATCTATCCTGTGATGAGCTAAGGCTTGTAGAGAAATTATCAGATCCTTTAGGACTCAAGCAACTCATTTCACTCACCCTCTCTAGTGATATAGATTCAGCTGATTTACTAGTAGAACAATCACAATCCTGTCTGGGTGTTTGATCGCTATCTGAAGCTGACTGTTTGCTGAGACTAATAGAAGTCACAGTAAAGCTTTCTTTCACTGAAACATAGTCTTGTGTTCCATCTTGATGTGTTGTAGGAAATGCGGTGGATTGTTTTCTTTTCTGCTTCAAATGTATCCTCGCTCCCACTGTGAGAATGGGGGATGACGCACGGTCTGTGTATTGAGCCTGTTTCTTTGAACATGGAGTTGGGATATTTCTTGTAGATGGGGTGTGACTTTCTTGATAGATGATTTTGGATGATCTGCGTGTGATCTCAGATATGGGGGACGCTGCCTCAGGCGTGCTTTGCTTTGAGAGTCTAGAAGAAGCAGATCTTACACATTTCTGACAATCAACAGCAGTCTCCACAGAAGCTTTCATGACAGGTCTTTCTGCTGCAGCAGGTGTGGTAACTCTAAGATCAGGTGAGCTCTGTATCTTTTCATCTATGTTAGCTTTAGTTTTGATCATACAGTGGACATCTTGCTCTTGAGACACACTAACAACCTCAGAACCAATCACTTTGACTATCACGTTGACTTCGTGAGATTTGGAGCTTTCACTCGGTGCTCTGTGCTGAACAGCAACTCTTTTCTCCATTGATGTTGAAGGTCTTTCCGTCTGGATCCCAATATCAACTGCTGTTTGAGTTGAGCAGTCTCTCTTGGTCAAATCTTTACAGTCGCTGTAGCAGACACTGATATGTGACAAGCTGGGATTCCTCCTTGGACTGGATTTGAGGACCTCTCCTGTTCTCATTCCCTGGACATCCTCCAGCAGGTCTGAAGTGCTGTCAATCAACTTGGAGAGATGAGCTGACATATTTTCCAAACTGGCCCATGTGAGAGATTCTTTAACATCTGCTTTGGCTTTCCGTGTTGAAGGTATATGATCGTTGCTAGTTATGTGGCGCTCTTTCCTCTTCAGAGTTGTCTGAAGACCTTGATCAGTCTGAGTCCAATTATCAGATGTCCTCCTTCTTCGAGCCTTTGTTTTGCTTGCCAGAGACTCTTGCTCAGATGAGTAAACCAGCATGATCTCATCCACCTGACTGGAGTTGTTACCACCAGGAACATCGTTACTTGAAGAGTTACTGTTCATGGAAAGATTGGCAAGGTGATTATGAATATTGAAGGAAACCTGTTGACAAGACGCATGCTCAGATGTGGTGGACACCTGTCCTTTATAATCCTCAATACTGCTAAGGGTACTAGAGAGCCCCTTATTGTTGGCGTAAGTGCTCAGGTGGGAATTGAAAGGAGAGTTTTGTCCGTTTAAACCATTGTCAACGCTGCAGCATCTTGTAATACGCTTTTCAGCACAGTTTAAAAGTGGAGATTTACAGGATAGATCAGCAGCACTTCCAAATGCTGGGTTTTTGTAGCATTGTTGATTAGTGTCACCATCTTGCCACTGGTGAACAAAAGGGTTAATGTCACTTGAGGCAAAATGCATCGGGGAGTCCGGAGACTTGTGTATATGTCGCAGTTCACTCTTCTTAGCATTCGGGATGACCATTTCTGTGTCTGTCTTTTGTGACATTGCTTGGAGGACAAAGAGATGTCTTGTTTGGCTGTACTCTTTACTACCTCTACCCTGTGCTGCATTTTTGCCCTGGGTACAAGTAGAATTTTTCTCTATTATACATTTGTCACCTGAGCTTACAATGGAGATACTGGCATTTCCAGTTTGCCTGACCTCTAGTTTACCATTATTCTGAGTCCTGGGCTTTACCCGTGTTGATGAATGCCTGCTGCGATGCAACCTAGAGGTCAAGTCATCCTCCTCATCCAATGAAGACTTGAGAGATGAATCAGAGTAGGAAAGATGATCCTGGATCTTGGCCCTTCTTAATCTCTTAGACTTTCCCTTTTTAGGCTTAAGAGCATAATCACCCTGTTTCCCACCAGACTTCATCTCCCTGTCATTGTGTAGAGGTTGTATAGAGTTGGAAATAGTTCTGTCATATTTTGATTCTACCCTGATCGCTGGAACCTGTGCCATGACTTGGTGGGTTAATGTCTCAATATTACTTCTGACTGCACAATCACCTTTGGTGTCCATTTGTGTGTGTTTATCGACTTTGCACTGTGAATTCAGTAAATGATGATATTTGTTCTTATAATTCATCTTCACCACACAAGTCTGATCCAATTTATCTGACTGGGTTTGTGTAGAGCTGAGTTGATCCTGTGCTGTCATACATGAAATACTTCTTGTTGCAGCATCTGACTCACCACTGCCATCATGGCCAGAAGTAAAGGAAAGCCCTTTCACTGTAGCATTCTCAGAGGAGGTCGTGTGGCTGCTGTGATGCCCACATTTCGACTGATGAAATCCTCCACTATAGAATGATGTGACTGACATATCAAGACTGCTTTCTAAATGTTCAGATGTCCTTGGCAAGTTATGTTTGTATGAATAATGGTCTTTACCTTGTGAACACTCACCAGTGTTAGAAGGTGTCTGATGAAGTTGTCTGCAATCAGGATTTAATGCAGGCAAATGAGAACAGCTGTTGTCTGCTTGGTTTGAGCATTTGTCATTGTTGGTGAGATTAAGAATGGCTGCTTGTTTATCCGTATCATTCACATCTCTAGATAAATCATCTTTCTCTATGTTTCCTTTGGAAACAAAGCAGCTTCTTGGTGAAGTGGAATCACCTGCTATGGACAAACTGGGTTGTAAAGTGGAGTTATCAGGTTCAGCCAACTCTCCATGGTTGTTCAGTGTCAGATTTGGTTGTGTGTTTTTGACATCACAACAATTATTCACTGGCTTCTTTGATATTGTGTCAGAAAAGATTCTTGCATTTTTATCCTTATGTGTTATTTCAGTAGACTTGGGCGTGTTGCTCTCATGGCCAGTGCTCATTTCAGCCTGTATATCTGATGCCAGCTGCTCATTTTTGTCCACTGTGTTTTCACTCCTCGCAATGTTCACTGAAGGGAACTCACTGCAGACCAGTCCTTTTTCCTGATCATTCTGTTCATCTTTCAGTGGCCTTTCTTCCTCTTGATACCCATTGCTATGGCAAGAATTAAATGTTGGTGGGATCTTTGTTTGTTTGTTTGATGACAAGGCATTCAGGCTTTGATTACGCTTGCTGACACCATAATCATCATCATCATCATCATCATCATCATCATCCATCAACAACAAGCCCATGTGTTCTTTCACCACTTCTGAGATTCTCAGGTCAATGGAGCTACTTATAACATCCAGCTGACATATGACTTTTCGCTTTTCTTGATGTTTTCTCCCAGTAGCAATGTGGGAATCTTCATCTTTCTTTTCTGCAGTTGCTACCTTTTTTGTTACATCTTCCTTTTCATCAAGATTCTGATAACTCTGTTCCAGTTTGCAGATGGGATCAGACCCTGACAAGTCCACAGTAGTTACAGTGTTTTGCCCAACAAAGCCATGAGCATAAGCAGAACCATATCTAGCTTTTACAGTTTCCTCACATTCTTCCCCATTATAGTCGCTGGTGTTGTTATTGCCATCAGGCTGAATAACTTCCTGGCTGCCAGCTGGTGTAGAGCATAATTTTACCAACTCTTCACTGCTGCTCCTTTTTGGAATTTTCAAACTACCTGTGAAAGCATCCTGCAGGCCTTTGTTCCTCTTCCTGGAATTTTTACAAGCAGATTTAACAAGTTCTTGTTGTGCAGTGTGATGCTCAGTGCTTTTGGCTTCAACCTCATGTGAAGATTCATCACTTCTATGTGATACATCATTAGTATCACAAAATTCATAATGTTGTATGACTTTTAACCTTACAGCTTCCTCATCTAGATTGCATAGCTCTTCATCTTCACTGGATGGTTTCAAGTCACCTGTTGTGCCAAACATCTCCTTCAATACTTCACTTTGGTTACTAGGACTTGTTGAGAAACTATTTGACTGTATTCGTGAGGTACACGTTTTAGTGTCTTGGGACACAGTGATGACAACAGGCACCATCTCAGGTAAATCTGTGAACACCTGAAGCAATGTAACAGCTGGTGTACTGGTAGCTTCTGTGGTTTTATGAACCTCAGTGGGTGACGCACAAGTAGTTTGATCCAAAGTGGACAAGGATGCTCCACACTTGTTGCCTGGAGCATCTACAAATTCCTTCCTCAAAGTTTCTGATGATCCTTCAAAATTTTCTACACAACATTCTACCTCCACTTGACTGTCCAACATCAAGGAATCTTCTGGCATTGTTTGAATCTGAGATTCTTTCAATTCCAATGTAGCTGATGTGCCCCCTGAAACATCAAAACTCTGTTCTTGAAGTGCTGCAGTTATAGTTTTGGTGCTGCTGGATGTGGGGGTATGGCTTTTCAGTTCACTCTGAGAATCTGAAAGGTTCGTACCTGTTGGGCTGGGACAGCTGCTGCTCTCTCCACCTCTGAACACCATTATTCTTTGGAAAGGTAGAGAATCCTTGTGAACCCTGGGACTGTCTGCTGCATCAGTGGAGGACCAGGCATCAGTAAGTGCCAGCAAGCTTTCTGGCTCCCTCACACTACAGCTGCTAAGGGAACGTGGGCTGCTGGCCGTCGTGGTCTGCATGTTTCCCAAGTCCTCACTCAATTTGCATACAGAGTCTCTACCTCTGGGCTCTGCTACTGATGTGCTGGAGGAAGGAGGCTTTCTTGTTGCACCAATTCCTGTTTTGGAGAAGCCATGGTTCCAATATGATTCTGTTGGGATTACCTGGGATTTATGCTGACTCTCACTTTCCAAAAGAGAACTGATCTCTGATGTCTTTTTGTGCAACGTGGATGGATGAAAGGTATCCGTCACTAATGAGTATGTTGGTACTACTGTTTGACTGAGTGTCTCCACTGTAGAATATTCCCCAGTGCCCTCCACAGCTAAAGAATCCTTTGACATCTGACTGTCTTCGCTGTCTGTCTCACTCTGAGCTGCTTCCTCGTGTCTCAGCTGCTCTGCTAGTACTGTCACGTAGGCAGAGGAGAGGGAATCAAGAGAGAAAAGGCTCTCACAGTCTGACGTTCCTTCATCCCTCTCTTCTTCATATTCTTTATCATCTTCCTCCCATTCAGCCAATCCCAGCTGACTTTCTACCCATCTACTGGTCTTGTTCATCAGAGCCTCTGTACTATGCCAACGCCTCTGTGCAGTGTTCTTACACAATGTTCTCTGGTCAAGCTCCTCACATGAAACAGCCGTTTTGATAGCATATTTGCCCTTGCTCATCTTGGAATCTTTCAGGTTCCTGTCTCTTTTTTGCCTCCAGTGGAATCTGCCTGTTGGCCTCCCCAGAGGTTTGGGGCCTTGTCTTCTATTTGTACTAGATGGTGGTTTTCGGAACACTTTAAACAGAGCGGTTTTTAACCTAGACCCCACTGAATGAGAAAAAGCCTTCCTGATTGTTTCTATTCCCTTGGTACCTGCATGGGTTTGACTTTTTACATTCATACCTGAGATACTCTGAGAACAGGGCTTGTCTGTTGTGGGTACTTGCGTATTTTCTTTGCTGTCTACCTGTACAGTAGTTCTATGTTGTGGCTTTGAAGATGAGATGTGCTGGTTGTTCTTGAAAGACAGGCCTCGTTTAGGGAGAAGGGGTTTTCTTTCTGGACATTCACGGCAGAGCTGGGCTTGCGGTTCCTCCTTGGCAGGCTGCCTGATGTTTTCAGAGGAGCCTACTGCACTTCTGCAGGCTTGACTTTGTCCTGAGAAGACACTGCCAGAACAACTTTGAGTCCTTTCACGTGGAAGACACTCATCCGAAACCCACTTCCTGCAGCTGACTGAATCAGACGTTGTGGAGGAATTTGAAGTCAGCTCTATGGATCTGTTTCTCTTCAGGAAATGTCTGTTGAGGTGAGCAAAAAATGCTTTAGTAAACAGTCAAAATATAGATTTAATATATTTATACACAGGAGATGAAAGCACAGCTGAAACATCTGTGCACGTTTTGTTCCCTTGTGCTATATAACAGTTGTCCAACAGAAAATGAATTAAAAGAATATATAATAGATCTGCAAAGTCTCTTTTTGAGTTATAATGGGGATTTAAGCAGAGCTTAAGCAAGTACCAATGAGATGATACAATTAAATGTGCATAGTTTTTCTGATCTGGCAGGTCTTTGACTTTGCTTGCCCCTAGACAACAGACTCCCCGGCCTGCATGAAATTAACTCTACAATTATCATACTGTACTTTAATGTGCTGACCTGAGGATAGGGGTGTGCGGTGGGTAGAGCCGGGACAAGAGATCTGCTGAGAACGAGTGTCTTCGAGAAACATATGCTCGTCCTCTGCTCTTTGAAGGGGACCCCAAGTCTGGAGACTCTAGGTTCTCAAGACCTGGAGGTAGGGCCTCTTCCAACTGCTGCAGTTCTCTCTTAGCTTCCAACAGATGACGCTTGCGAGCAATTCTCTCCAGCTGGTAGTGCAGCCTTTTACGACGGATGCGGTTCTCAGCACGGCAAAGAGCGTGATGTTTTAACAACTCCTCCTGCACTGCTTTCTTCCTGGCCCTGACTACCTGTGATGGACGATCCACTGTCTCTCCTTCCTGATCCACAGATTCCTGACTTATTAATCTCTCCAGGAGAGAAGCAGCGACAAGGTCTGTCTGAACTCCAAACTCTTGGGTGTCTGTCTGCGCTACAGTTGCCAGGCGCTGTTTCTCCTGCAAAATCCACTGTTGGACTGTTGAAAAAGATTAACAGAAAGTGGTCATAAGTGAGTGTATGTATTTTACACATACATGATATTTATTAATTCATAGAATTTGATGTAGCTATCCATTCTGCTCTAAAATGACTACTGGTTGAATTGTGAATGCAGGAGGAAATACATATGAGCTGAGAGCAGGAAAGCGCTTGTTTTTAATAATACAGAAATAACATTTTCTAGATGATGAATGGACAGTGTACTTACTCTCTTTGTGCTGCTGTCTGAGATGAGCCTGCTCCCTCTCCAGCTCTCTCTCAGTCCGTCTCTGTTCAGCCTGTATCTCCTGCCGCAAACTCTCTACATAGTGCTGCTGCTCCTGAAAATGCTGCTTAGCAGTGGGCTCTTCACCGGGTGAGAGACCTGCAACTGGCTTCCCCACGAACTCCCCTCCTCCGACACTATAAACCAGACACACAGATTCAGGACGAGACACGCGAACTAAAAAGCTGTGCCAGAGATAAAAACAAAAAGAGAAAGTAAATCAATCATTTTGTCTCTCTCAAAGAATGTTCTATGTCCATAATTTAGTGGTTTCAATAAATGTCGAGCAACTCCTTGGCAGGTTTAAACTATAAGCTATTGTTGTTAGTTTTCAGTGCAGTGTCTCAACAGTAACCAAGCAACACTTGAACCTGTCCTGTAAACAGCAAACTGAGACTGCTCAAGAGGGAGAGCTGATGGAAACATAGCGTCTCCAACAACAAAAAGAAAACATGCGTGAATCCAGTTCTACTCAACTCAAGTTCAACAGCATCTACACCAGTTGACAGTGTTCAACTCGTTCCTGCTATCAAATATGTATGCAAAGAATTCCAGAACAACTTTTATACTCTGTGCACGTACAGACACAAGGATACAAACATGGATTCATGTTATTCTGATGCCTGGGTGTGTTGTCTGAATTTGTTATAGATGGCAAAATGTACCTGTGGTCAGAAGTCAAGGGGCAGAGGTCAATGTAGGTGCAGGTCATGCCACCCTCACTGGCCTGAGAATAATCAAGAACAGATAAACACTAAAGCATAACAAACTTCTTACAGCAATATCATATCATAAACAACAGTAATCAACTATCAACTCATATTTTTTTTTACCTGTACCCACAATATCCCTCAATTGTATGAACAACAGCTCCCCATCTTCTGTTAATTATCGGTGTTATAATCTCATCATCACTAACACCACCATTTTTATTTTTAGCCGAGCAGCACCTACCCGTCTGCGTTCCCTCAGGACAGCTGCTTCTGCTGGGTGATTGAAGCGGAACTTATGCACTCCTCCCAAGGTGATCACTGTCCCTAGAGACAGGCAGAGACACATATCTTTGATGACAGGCTGTGCTGACGTGTAACAATGAGATGTGTGTGCCTGTGTGTGAGGGAATGGGGAAAGCTGTAGATGATTGTGTTTGTTCTGGGGCCAAATCTGAATTTTATACTACATATCCGAGTTGAGATGCGACTCCGCTGAGCTTTTCACATTTTATTTTGATAAAAAAAAAAAAAAAAAANAAAAAAAAAAAAAAAAACATCAAATCTGTATCATTGGTGAACAAATAAATGTAATAGTGTCAAGCGTGACTGTGATTTGTTGAGGACGACATGAGCTGACCTTGAGCCAGTCTGCAAGGCTCAGTGACCTCCCTGTCATTGACCAGGCAAACGCAACCTGGCAGCGGCCTGAGGGTCACCACACCTCCCTGGTTTTCAATCTCACAGCTGGCAGTACCCTGCAGAACTGGAAACATAATGCAGATAAACAATCACACATACTGATTGAAATAGCTGTTATGCTAACTATATTCCGCTAATTGCCTGCTTTGGGACATATAATGTTGCACCATGAATCCTATAGCCCTTATGTAATAATTAATTACAATGCATATTTTATTTATGTAACAAACTAGTTAGTAACATTAATATTCTGCTGTTTTATCCTTTTGTTCTTCTGTCATGTCCCATGATTCATGCTTTATGTATTATTTAAACATGTCATATTGCTGTATATTTAATGTGATTATGCATGACTGTGGGAGGATTTGAGTATTTGCATTCTTGTGATGTACACCAGCTGAGCAGAAATCATTTCCCCTGAGCACAAGATACAATGTAAAAAGGGGATGTCAGTATTTGCCGAAGCAAACATGGAGTCTACATGAATTATCAAATACCTATTTGTGGTTCTTCCAACTGTTCCTGAGGCCCAATCCGGGTAACCCCTTCCTATAAAAGAAGACCATGATTTTCACTTGACAGATCCAAACCACATAAAACAAGCACTGTGCAGTTTGTACATTAGCTGAGCATGCTCAAAGCACATAGGAATTGAAAAGAAAATGAAACAGTAAGAACTTCACAGTATGTCCTTCTAGGAAATATTTCTCTTCTCTATCTAATCTTCTCCTTATCTGACAGGAAAAGGATCATTTATTTACCTTGAAGTTTTATCTAATTGGATTAAAGACATTCTTATATGCTGTCAAAACCACATGTGCTCCCAAGTGGCTTCAACTCTTCACACGCAGGGCGTGGTGTAATTGTCAGGCCTAAGGGTATGCTTGTCATTGTCAGAATCAGGACAGCTTAAGCTCCCCTGAGTCCTAAACTCAGAAGTAAGAGCCTCTTATCTAACCAGGCTTTCTGTGTTTTGTCAAACGCAGGGAAAGACGGGAAATCGACAGGACAGTTGGAAGGAGAATGTGAAGAAAAGATGACAATGGAAACGCACCTTTTCTCGAGAGTTATTCTAGAAGAACAGAGAGAAATAGAAGGACGAGCAGGAGGAAAAATCTAACAGATGAAAGAGAAATTATTTCAGTTAAGACACTGCTGACAAGAGGAAGTAGAGGGCTGGAAAAAGTAGAGCAAATACGAAGAATGTGTGACAGTTTGCATCATGCTGTGATGCAAATACATATTTGCAATATAGTAAAATTTGTGCATGTGTGTAACGTGCCTGTGGACATTAAAAGAAAGAGCAAGATGCAAAGAAAGAAAAGCAGCAATAATTCTAATACCAACTTCCCAAACAACAATAATACATTTCTGCTTGTACATATATACACACAATGCATCCATTTTCCTTTTCTTCTACATACCCTGAGGTGATAGAAGATGACCCCGGTGCTGAGAACATCTCCATCCAGGGTGATAAGGTGGGGCTGGAGGGAGTTGATGAGGAAACTGGCTCGGTCTCTGTTGATGTCCATGCTGTACTGCTCCAGTAGCTCCTTCTTGTCTCTCCAGCTCTCCGACCAGTCCTTCGTCAGCTGCTCCACCTGAGGAAGAGACACAGACAAAGGCAGAGGAAAGTCACAAACCTTAATGATCATCATCTGTAGTCAGGAAGACAATGATGATACTTACAGACACACTTGTAGTAAGTACTATTACTGTCAGTACTACAACTTCAATGTTCCCCTTAAACTTCCCAATTTTCTCTTAGAAAAAAATATAAATTGATTGGAAGATCCATAAACAAGATGCCTTTATATATATATATATATAACTGCATCATTACAAGTGCAAATTTTTTAAATATTTCCATTGAATTCTAAATGATATACAGTATTTCTATCTTTGACAGCCACCATGTTTTACCTTGAGTTCATTTTGTAGGACAATGTCAGAGAGATTTCCATCCCTCTCATCACTCAGCGATGGACTGGGATTACGCTGCTATTAATCAAAAGGGTCAAAAATTATCATGATCATTGTCATCATCTGGGAAAGAAAAAATGCCATCATTTGCAATATTGCACATACAAAGTTCAATCCATACAATCTTTACCACCCAGTAGATTAGAAAGTCTGGGGAATACTTAGTTCTGCAGATTTGACAGTGTACACAAGGTTAAAAGGTCATCATACCAATTGAAAGCTGAGCAGCATGCTCTTCAGCCTGTCAATCTCCTCTCTCAGTTCCCTGATCAGCCGAACATTAGCATCCTGCACACAAATCAGAGCAGATAATTTTCCATTTAGCACATTCACATCTAATATTAAATCTTGGCAATGGACTCCAAATGGCTGCTGACCTCATTAACACGGGGCTTGTTAACAATATTTCTGGCATGGGCGGCATAGCGCAGCGTGCTGAGGGTCTCATTGTAGCTGTTAACAGAAGGTGAGACAGCTGCAACACACACACACACACACACACAAATTAGCAGTTATCAACAACATCACAAGTAATAAGAATACCAGTTTCATTATTATATTGTGGCACATACTTGCAATCATAATGGTCTTGGAGTTGCCACCCAGGCTGTCTTTTAGTAGCCAGGTTAGGACAGAGTCTCTGTAGGGGATGAAGCAGTGCCTCCTCCCACCTCCTCCTCCTCCTCCAGACAGAGAGCTGCTATGGCTGCCTACCGTGCTGCCGTCGCCTTCAGACGCCACGCTGTTGATGCTCTGGCAGCTGCTGGACATCTGGGAGTTCTGGGCTATGGAGGAGACGGAAAGAACAGGTGAAAAGGTTTAGGAAAAGTGTAGGTATGGAAAGTGTGAAATAGACAGAAGAGAATAAAGTTAGAGAAAATACAATGCAGCAGGAAGGAAAACAGAAAATAAGAAATGGATAGTAAACACATCTTATGTTACCAAGAGCAGAGATGACGATTCCCAAAGTGACCAGGGACTTGTTGATGTTGGAACCCTCTGTCAGTCTGTCTCTGCAGTAGTGTGGGTCTGCTCTCTCACTGTCACACACAACACAAACACAGCATGAAAAGTCCAGATATTGCAATGTTGAAGTTGTGGAACACAGAATGGAGGAAAAAAAATTCATCGAAGATCCACTAGGGGGCACTTTAATCAATGACTTATGCTCAAATGATGTTGACAAAAATTTCAATAAAGATTGATCTTTTAAAAGCTATTTTGAAATTAGGATAAAAATAAAAGATGTGTTAAAGAAGATTCACCTCCCAGCCAAGTCCACCAGGTTAATCTTGCTGACAATTTCTGAAGGACGGTTATTCTCCAGCATAGCCTACAGATAAAAGACAAGACCAATCAGTCTGAACTTTGCAAAATAGAGTTAAGTTTACATAAATGCATAGCAATAACAGTATGAATTACATACTAGAGGTCTGAAAAAGAACTATTAGTACATTAATATTATATGAAAAAAGAGGAAAAAAGAAAGGTTGTGACCTGTGTGTACTGGATGGTGAAAATGGCGTGGGATCGGCTGCTGGCATCGTGGTTATGAGTTGCTGCAGTGATGCGGTTGGCTATGCCTTCCTCCAAAAGGTCCATGGCTTGCTTGCAGTCTGACACGACATGCTGGGACAGGTCTGTTTGAACAAAGAAAAGTAAAATGATAAGAAACCTGAGAAAATAAACCATGAGTGGTAAGGTTTATTCGCTGAAAATGTATTTTCAGGACAATGTTCTCGTACAAAGAAAATTTTGGCATGTAGGCATTGACAGGAAAAAAGGTAGAACCACAAGACAGACAAGAAAAAGAAGAAGAATAAAAAAAAGGCAGAGCAACAAAGATGTGAAAAAGTTGGTTCCTCAATAATTTCCCATTGGATGTTGTGGAAAAAAATTATGATGACAATGCTCTACAATCCAGGGGTGAATAAGTTAAAATTAAGTGTAAAACATGCACAGCACAGAAGTCGCCATTTGCATACTTTTTTTGGAAAGTTTTGGAAAATTTCAGAACAAGAGTGAGAGTAAAATCAGTTTGATATGGAAAAAAAAAAAAACTGTGAGCACTGAATATGGTCTGCTGTATGGCAAAGAGTTCTCCTTGGACCCAAAAGGAAATGACTTCACTTCCTTTGGTCAGCTGGGATTTCTCCTGATACAGACAATGAGTGGATATGGGCTTTAAACATACGGAGGGAGTGTGAGGGGGGTGAGACAGAAAAACGGAGGAAATGGAGGGAGATGGAAAGAGACAGAAAGACAGAAAGCTTGGAATACAGCCATGAAGGCCAATTCTGGTCAAAATCAAAAGCTCAACTACGAACAAGATTTGACTAGTGACCACATACCAAAGTGACTTTTAAACTAAACTTACAAGACACAAGTATTACTCAAGATATCACAGCCCATGTGGCACATCCAAATCCATAATTTGGCCCAATTATGTGTCTGAGTGTTTACAACAGAGTGCAGACCAAAGATTTATCCTTTGGTATCCACTCCCATCCTCAGTGCCAAGTGTCTGGAATTAAATCCTTTTAAAACAAGATCCTTACATGATTATTTTGAAGTGTTTCAAATGGTCACTGGATGTTTTTAAAGCTCCCAGTCTGACTGTGAAAATTAAATATGCCAAGTCTTATGTCTGGGACTCTCAACTGGGAATCCTGGAAGCCTCTAAACCTATAGTAATTAATCATGTATACAAATCCCACTGTAACAGTAAAAAAAAAAAAAAAAANAAAAAAAAAAAAAAAAGAGGACATTTCCAAGTTCCAAGTCAGCCCAAGGAGATGAAGTATATGGTTTTGGTGGCAAACATGTTCAGCAACAGCGGTGATACCTTGTACGTAAGGTCCTTTCTCAGGGTGCTCTCTTACTCTCAGGGAGGCTCTCTTTTTCTGCTCGCCCCCTCTCAACAGGTCTCGCACACGTTCATTGTAGATCTCGAGAAAGCTGCATTTTGAATTTATTGGACAGATGACAGTAGAGAGAGACAGGAAATATGGAGAGAGAGTGAGAGAGACCGAGAGAGGGGATGACGTGATAAAACAGCTCTGGCCAGAGCCAAATCTGGGATGTTGTGATTACATGATATGTGTATAGATCACTGCAATACCCAGAAGTCCCAGGAAATAACCAAGCTTCACTGTGGAAATTTCACTGACTTATATTCATGTTGTAAAACTATCAAATTTTTACTGGTATCCAAATGTCAGGGGGAGAACAGAGAAAGCATAATTTTTGCTCTGTCAAGCTACAAGATTTTTTAACATGTTGAGGATGTTGAGAACAGCTCCAACTTTAACAAGAAACTCCAGTATTTTGTCTTTCAAGCTTAACTTCAAGTTGTGGAACTGAATCTTCTCAGGAGTAGAAGACATGCTTCAAAGCTGCAGAAGTGAGACAATCACATAAGAGTCAAACAGAAAACCTTTTGATACCTGATCTCCACTCTGCTTGAGTTCTGCCCATCAGGGAAAGCATCTTCGGACCTAAAGAGGCCCTGTAAAAAAAAACAAAAAAAAAAACACAGGAGGAGTTGAGTCACTAACAAGCTGCAGGTTACTATATATTCCAATACCTGATACTCAAGTAGACAAATATTCAGTATGTTACACTGATTTACCTGACAGATCCTGGGTGTCAAGCCAATGGAATCCTGATAACATGCACAAGAAAAAAAAATGAGATGAGACAATTACAGCAGAAATTAAGTAGACCACTTTACAGGATGTCATGTAGAATTGGGTCACACCTTTAAACTTTTTCCTTTTTCTTAACATTTGTCTATTTGCGATACAACATGATTTGGGTTTGTACTTTGAGGGATCTGCATTGTTTTCATTGTACTCATTAAAATCAGATGATGCCAAAACAGTTCAAATTAAATCTGATGATGCCATCCCCCACTCCTCCTCCTCACCGGTGTCCCCATCATGGTGTACGTCTTCCCAGACCCTGTTTGGCCATAAGCAAATAAACAGACGTTGTAGCCCTCAGAAGCTCCTGCCAGCACCGACACGCCCAGATCCTGGAACACCTGATGAAGATTAACACATACACACCTTGAAGTGCACAAATAGCCAAATAAGACATTGTTATTAATAGCTGGGTGGAGTAATCCACCTGGATTAACCTGTTCAAACACAACCGACAAGAAAAAAAAAATGTCAGTTAAGAAAGAATATCGACAATATCTGAAACTATGCTTTAGGGGAAAAGAAGATATTCTTGTGGGCTGAGGGCTGATCACAATCTAAGCTAAACTCCTTCATCTGACACAAACTCTGCGTGTCAATGTGAATGTAGATTTTAACAGAGGCTTCATGATCATAATACCGTGGCAACAAGCCAGAGACTGGGAGGCAGAGTAACTTCCTGCTGAGGTGTTTGGGTAAGTAGCAGGGAGGGCAGCTAATATTCAAGGTAAACACCCTTGCAGAAAGTCAATGTGTATCAGAGATATTGTATCAACGTGAGGTCAAACACGGTGTGGAGATTTTCAAAAGTGACTGGGTCAGGAAAATAAACCTTGTCTAAGAGCACGAGGGTGAGACCGGGGATCTGGGGAGTCCAACACAAAACAATCAACCAGGGCTTCTTGTTTTCCTTTTCCCTTTGCCTATTCTGTGCTAATAATCTTCAGACTCTGACTCGCAGAGCCTGGAGATTAGTAGCATGAGGCCAAATCACATCCACTTATTTTTATATCTTGAGTGAATAAAATGTGTACATGGATGTGCACATAACAGGTTATAGGTTGGATACATAGGTATTGAAATGGGGGTGAGACATTAAATTGAAATGTCTTGATATTAAAATTTTTAGACTGTCACAGGCTATTATTATCCCCATAAGCATCTTTATCACAATAATCAGCAATGACCATGACATTACACACCACTTGTTATGTTGCTATTTCTCACAGTGATACAGAAAGAAAAATCAGGCAGCTGGAAACATGTGGCAACAGTGTCAAAAGTCTACCACATCTAGAAACCAATCAAAGCCCACAGAAACCGGTTGGCAAAATTAGTGCCAGAAGACAAATACGGAACTAATTCACTTACAGAGCTGATAAACAGCATGTCAGCTTGTGTTCAAGTCAAATTTGTTAACGGATAACTTGATGTTTTTTCTAAAGCATCATTAAAGCACTACTGGTAGCAAAGTGGTAGAGCACATGGACAAATGATCGGTCTCATCTGTTGCTCTCTGTTCTTCCAGCTATTTGTTCTGCTGTGTTCATTGCTGAAATTTTATCAGAAGAAGTTCCTGAGGACAAGCACTTGGCAACCCCAAAGCTCTTTCAAGCAAATACAAGCCTGGGGGAGGGGGGNGGGGGGGGGGGGGGGGGGGTAGCAACCTGATCTAGACCAGACCCCAGACACAGCACATTCTCCCCCAGAACCATAACACACTCTGGGATCACTGAAGGGTCCCCTCCCTGGCCCCCTGGTTCCGTCCTGGATCACAGAGACTGGTGGGTAAGTACACAGAACAGAGAATAGGAAGGCTCTGAAAGCTACCACGATCTCCCAGGATCAAACACAGGAGAGTTTTCAACATATCTCTTGTGTGCTGTGTGTGTGTGTGTACCCAGCACCATCAGAAGAACCTAGAACCTGGATCTAAGCCAGTGTATACACTGGCTTAGAGAACTGTGGGAATAGGTTTAGGTTGGACATGGTTGAAAGCTCTTGTGAAAGGCTGGAGCCTTGAGAAAAGCTTCGCCACTCATCTGGTTGTTCTTAGGAGTGTGTGAATCTCTGTGTGTTAATATTCAAGAGCCTCAAGTTTTCTCTGACTGAGGTGAAATGTTCAACACACACAGACACATTTATCTAACCACTGTGGCCAGTTGATAAAGCAGAAACTAGTACAAACCAACTTACCCAATGTTGGGAAGGACACATTTAACTGAATTGCTTGAGATGTTATTAGATATTTCTTACAGTGGACATTTAGCAGGTTTTAACTATTAATATTAATGACGGCTGCATTCCATTTAGGTGCACCAGTTCCAGGACTCTTTTTATTGTCACAGACACACCTTTAATGCAACAGAACCATTATTATTATCGTCATTAGTTACACCTTCTGAAAGTCTACTGTAAAAAAGGATCATCAACATCACAAATGACTAAAACACAAGACAACAGAATGTACAGTATAGAGCAATTTATTCCCATTTACAAATTGTAACATTATCAAACATTCCCCAGTGTTTTACACTAAATGCAGTGCAACAGTTATCATATTTTTTCATTTTTTTAGATTACTGGACCATTTACATTAAATTGTAATTCCAGACATCTATAAACACACACATTTTCATTCAGAAGTATGACTGTAACAATGTGCATCAAACAGCCACGTGTAGCCAAGTAAATCTACTGTTACATCAGCAGCCGAACTGAACGACCTTATAAATCACCCAAAAGTCACTGCAGCTGAGTCACCATCCAACACATTATTCCTATGCAATTATAACACTTTTAAAGGCCCATACGGGGGTTTGCATATTTGAGCCCAATAAATACTACCTGCATAAATACTACATTACTGCCAACCATTTTCCAAAACATGCTACTGGAGCAGTACATTTATTAAATCTTTCTTACCTTCCATGTAGCCACTGGTTTCGGCTTATTCCAAAAATTTATAAAAATCAACTTGTAGAGATTGAAACATGTTTGAGATAGGTGATCCATCACAGCAAACAAGACGCCATTATTTTTTGTCAAAGTTATCTAATTTAACCAATCAAACGCAGAGACACCGTACATGCAAGAAAATCTATGGCTCCGCTTGGGAACATAGTTCTGTAGAAGTTCCTGTAACGTAATCAATCAATCAATCAATCAATCAATTAAAGCTTTGTTGTCAAACCATATACAAATACACAGGCAGGATGAAATGCTGTTTTTCCAGGAGCTCCTACAAGAAGTGCAGTAACAAGACAAAGAGCGTAGACAGAGAATAGTGCAAAAGAATGCAATAATACAATAAATATCTTAAACTTTAATTTTAAAAAAAGGTGAAATATATATATGAAAATTCACCCCATAAAACATTTATGTACTGAATTTTCTTCATGTGCATCTGCCAAAATATCCACCAATACCAATATATTTGTGATAAGCCAATATTCAGCAATAACATCATCTCTGAGTATATATATCAGTCAGGCTCCAGTCCAGATAATCTTAGACTAGAACCAAATAGATTTTTTGGTTGAGAAACAAACTGAAAGAGCAGGCACCTTATGTAACTGTTCAGTAAATGATCGTCCACCACAACTATAAATGTCAAAGTGTCAGTCCGCTGGAGTTCGGACCACCCAGCGACGCCCCCCTGCCTCCTGGGCTCAATGGAAGCTCAAACATGAAGACAAAGAGCAGCACCGCCCCTGTCTTGCTCTCATCCTATTATTCAAAAACAGAAACAAACACGCTCTCCTCCCTCAAACACAGACAATCAATACAGCCCTTGTTAAAGTTGACCCTCTTAAATTTACTCCAAGGAGGCAACAACAAAGGCTGAGGGTCCATCAGCACAAAGAGAAGGAACTTCACTTCAACCACTCGCCACTTCTCTAAACTCACCTCCCTGCACAATATTCCTATTATTCTGTCCATTTTTAGCATTTTTGCCTGTTTCTGTTTACCACAAGTCTGCAAAATCCTATAAATGACCTTTGAATGAACAAAAACAAACTCAAGCATAAACTTATTTCAACCTTTTGTGAGACATAAACAGTCAAAAAATTGCTTAATGGTGTTTGTGTCATTGTAGTCTGGTTTCAATAAGGAAAACATAAATG
Organism: Lucifuga dentata; assembly: GCA_014773175.1. Taxonomy (NCBI): domain Eukaryota; kingdom Metazoa; phylum Chordata; class Actinopteri; order Ophidiiformes; family Bythitidae; genus Lucifuga; species Lucifuga dentata. The sequence goes on from VXCM01000539.1 coordinate 355,534, forward strand.
AACGCAATGTCCTTCTGTCACAACCTGCTTCCACAGACTGCAGCACCCTGCAGCATTAGGAGGAGTTTTGGGTGAACAAAGCAATGAGGTAAGAGACAGATTACATTGTGGGAATGGAAACAAGCTCCAAAATCAAGTTTGCAGGCTGGTCACTTCATACACTGTGGACAGACTCTGCACGCATGTGCCCACGTATGTATCTCATCTCATGGAGCTGCTGTCTGATCACTTCAGCAACTCAGAGGAAACAGTATAAAAAAAACAACGTGAAAAGCTTAAGAGTTTGCTTCCGTTTCTGAAAAAGTATGTACCACCAGTCTAACAATGAGAGAGGAAAGCAAAATATAGATTGCATTCTCAACCAGGAAATGCAGGTCAGATTCATCAGGCAAAACAGGAGACGAGGAAAGGGAAAAACCACAACAACTGATGATGTTGTGGGTTAAAATCTGATACATGATTATTTGCATGTCAGCTGCTCTGTCCATGCAGCATAAAAATGCCTCATGTATCTCCTGCCAGACCTGGAGCAGATCTCTTCAAGGGGAATGAGGTGTCCTGAAAAACAAGGCACCAGCTGGATTTCATGCCAGAGATCTGGCCCAAGATAAATGCTGTGTTCCATGTTTGTTTTGGGAAAACATGGGAAACTTTTTTTTTTCTCCCCACAAAATCGAGCCTAGAGCCTGTGTCCTGTAAAAAAACAAAGAGGTGAAGGAAAGCAGTGAAAAGAGTGTTTACTGTGATAGAAGAAGGAGGGGGAGGGGAGGAGAGAGAGAGAGAGAGAGAGAGAGAGAGATGGTGTAATGCCTGTGTAATGAGTTTAGTCCTGTAATCACTGGCTGGAGAAAACGCCAGTTTTATGTGGCCTGCTCAACACTAAATCCTGGAGAAGTATTTACTGATGTCATGTGTGTGTGTGTGTGTGTGTGTTGTAAGAATGTCATCAAGGGTGATGGCTGACAGCCAGTCAAGCTAAGTGAAGCACTTCGCCACATTAAAAAAAAAACTTAAGCTTCTCACTGCCTTCGCCAGCTTTGACGCAATCAAGAGAACCCAAATTAATTTTTCCCTCCCCAACCGGGAGATGCTGAAAAAATATGCAAAAAAAGAAAAAAGGAAAAAAAAAAAGAAACAAACTCCCCCAAGCAATCATTATGTCCTATAGATGAGCTTCTCTTTCTCCTCCTCCGTGCCCAAGATAGGACAGCTGCAGAAGAGGCTTGCTCGGTTCCCATCGTACACTTTCCAAATGGGTTACACAAACACAACAACTGGACCGAGCAAATCTAAATGCTTTTGCTTTTTTTTAGAGGAATGTCATTGGAAATCCTTGTCCTGACTTCCTGTGAGGAATCTGAGTTACAGAATCAGAGGTAAAAACAAAAAAAAGAGAGAGGTAGAAAAATGAAAAGAGAACAAAAGAATGGGAGACAGAATCATGTCTAGCAAGGGAGACAGAGAGGAAGCTGTTTGGCCAGAGTTCAACAACGCTCATATTTGTCACACTCGGACAGAATTTGTAGGTCAAATTATCATGTGAGGGCGGGGAGGTTGCATGGGAGGGAGGAGGGAGAGATGGAGCCATGCAGCCTGCTCTTCATTACCCAGGATTGCCTACACATGGGATAGAAGGAGGGTGGGAATGAGAGAGAAAAGAGAGAAGAGGGGATGGTGAAAAAATGAGGGGGGGGTCATTCTAGCAGCGCATTCCATTTTGAGTTATGCGCTGTAGCCCCCCTAACTGCTGCTTCTACTGACGGTGGGGCAAAGGCTAGACTTAAAACAAATAAATAAAACCGTATCTGGAGAGAGTTTGGAATTCTGCCGCTCCGCCCACAACGCTTGTTAAAGGAGAACAGCAGTGTGGAGTGGAGCTGTGTGTCTTTACAGCAGGCTGGGAATGATTTCTCCAGGCATGCACAGCAGAACGCTGCAGCAGAGCTTCTGCTACACTGCTGAGGTGCCAGTTGGTTGGGAGTTTGCCAAAAAATCTACTGCTACTCTTACATGATTTTATTTTTCCCATGCATATTAAAACAAGGCTGCATGATATGGAGAAAATGTGTGCATGTGATGAATGTCCAGGATGCTGTGATGATTATATCAGGTGCACTTCAACAAAGATTTTGCCAATTTTCTGTCTTTCCTGACTCAGTGTTCACTTATTTAGTGTTTCAGCACATCACACATTTTATGATGCATTTTTTTTTATCAAGAATGTGTCTGAGATGAGCCAAAGACAAGACCTGTACTTTATTGCATGTTATATTAAAATACAAATGTGTGTGTATGTGATCTCAGACAAATGTTGAAGGCCGAAGAAACTTGGCTTCCAGGGATAAAAGGAACTTATGTCTACCATGTTTGTGAATAAGGTCATTCTTCTGAGACTCTTTAAGATTCATTTGCTAATTCTACTTGACCTTATATGACTAAATTATCAATTTGAGTTGGATTTTCATCAGGCCATAAACTGAAGATCCATCTTGAAACAATTGAAATTACAGTGTGTATCTGCTATTCCACTTTCTGAGGCTTTATACCTTCATCCTGCACCTCGATGATGTTTGTATAGATGCTAATTTCTCCGGCTTTCTCACTCCTCTTATCCTCTGGCATCGCTGACAGAAAGCAGATTTTAATACATGAATCACAGGTGCGGGAGCTATACCTGTAGCTACGTGGCCCAAATCTCATATTTCTTAATAGAAAGCATGTGGTTTGTTTAGTGGGTGTGTGTGTGTGTGTGGTTAATAAAATCCAGGGGGAACTGGAGTTGCTGCTCACGTTGCAGCTCCATGTGGAAGATTCCTCCAATACACAGAGAAACTATTCTTCTCCCAGACTGCAGCACCACTGACACATAGACCCAGAAACACAGAGAGCATAATCAAATCATCCACTGCATCGACAAAGAGGAGGAGGAGGAGGAGAAAACAGAGGAGGAGAGGGAAAAACCCTAGCAAGCTAAATCCATTTGGCAATAACAACTCGGCATTGTGCTCCGAGCTGAATCCTCAGCAGTGACGTCTTTGTGCTGAAATTTAACTGCGAGAATTAGTGAGGCAGCTGTGATTTTGGCAGAGGTGGCTGTAGAGACNCACCTCCACCTCCACCTCCTCCACTTTCTCTCCATCTCTAATCATTTTCCTCTCATTCCCCCTCTCTTTATCCAAACTCGATCCTTTTTGCTTATTCCCTTTTCCCATGCATCTTAATGTCAAAGTCAAGAATCAGGCTTAAATGGTTTTTTTTTTTTATGATAGTGGAAAATGCTATTTATTAGTCCCATATCTATGACCAACACAAAGCCAATGTTTAGACAAACATCCCCCTTTGCTCCTGCATTAACTCAACAGCTGGATTTCATTATGCACTACAATTCTGTTTCTATGCCGTTCCAAACTCCTACCTCTCCTCACCTAACAGAGTCCTTGTCCTTCGTCTCTGCTGAAAATAAAAACAGAGTCTCTCACCCTGGAACACCGTGCTATTAAAAACTATGATTTCTTTTTTCCAGTGGGTGACAAGAATGTAAGCAAACCTTGATCCTAACATATATTTGCAGATATTATATTCTTCTCTTTTCTCTCTCCGTCATAACGGTGTGTATAAAGACAGAATCCTCCAGGAAAGGACCGGTGATGCATGGACAGCTCCAGTATACAAAGCAGCAGTGGGGTGGGAGTCCACTCTCTGAGGGGCTCTGGGTGTGGTGGGATAGCACTGGACTGGAAAAGCAGGAGTTAAGATCTAGTTTCTCCCTTGTCTTGTTCCACCACAGACTCGGCCTGTCTCAGTCCAGTGGAGGGGTGTAGAGTCAGGAGAATTTAGATCAAGTCCCTCTCTCTGTTCTGATATTTAAAAAAAAGTATGATGGAAACAGAAACCATGAGAAAAACCAGGACTGGCAAAAACAAACAAACAAAAAAAAAAAAAAACACAGAAGCAATTCACTAAAGTAAAGAGTGTGTTTATATGTGGGCAAATGCAAACCTGATTAAAAAGGAAATCTCACTCTTGTGTAGTTACCTGAATGCAATGCTACTATGGCAATTGAGGCGACAAAGCAGGCTGGGAAATAAATAATCAACTCCTCCATTGCTGCTGAATTTTGCTGTCTAAGTGTCTAAGTCTGGATACCCAACCAGCCACTTAAACAGGCTCTAAAGTTCCAAAAAGCAATTTGCCTGGTAAAACAATTAAAGTGGCTCTTAAACTTTCAAGTGCACCTGCAACAGTGTTCCATTAAGCTGATTTCCTGTCCTGCGATGCAAATACAAACATATGTGTTTGCATTGCAGGGCAGGAAAAACTCCCAGACGTGTACATTAAGACCACCGCAGAAACATTCTCCCAACGCTTAATTTAATATTTTAATCTGTGACGCGTGATCAGTAAAGGTTGACATGGTTGTCTACAAGATTCTTTGTTAAAGAGACAATTCTGCTGCTGGAAAAGAGGTCGGATTAAATGCCCTGCCTTGTCCTTTCGCCCACCAGTCACCAGTGGAATGTGTGCAGCAACCAGGCCACTTTGACTGGACACAATTCTGCTGAGGAAACTAGAGTGAGAGAGAGAAATAAAGGAGAGAGGAAGAAGTGCTGTGTTGTGTGTGTGTGCTCTGCGCTGTGTGTAGGCTGTCATCACAGCTGTGTCTTTTTCAAACACACACAAAGGCAGCTCTGACAGGAGGAGCGTCAGGCGGTAAAGGAGTGGAGGAAGAGGGAACCACAAAGACAAAAGGATGTCAAATGTAAAACCAAGGGCGCAGCTTTTGTGCTAAACTATGACAAATAATCTTAATTATTGTCCAAATATGGAATTTGCTATATGAAAGTGATTTTTACGCGTTTCCTATAGCAGATTTAGGCACCACTTCTGCTTGATTTTGAGCTCTTCTCAGCTTCCAGCGACACCATCTAATCAAAGCAGCACAAAGATATCTAATCACCCAATCACAGCTGGGACATGAAAGGCGAGCTGACTCCAGCCATGTCATGTCCGTGGCAAAAAGACTTCTGGGTATCAGATGGAGTTGATATCTTATCCCCTGAGTGGCCATCTGTGTAAAACATACAATGCAACACACACATCACTCTTGTTGTGGTTTGTCTGCACGGATAGAGTTTCCCTTGGGCTATTTCATGGTACATGAGTTGTGTTTGCCCAATGTCAACTTGTGGCCAGTGCCTGGATTGGCAAGTTAATGGGCTCCACCCATAGGAGGTCATGTGTCAAATAAATTCTTCAGGTAAAGTCACACAAAAGGCTGCAATCCAATTATCAGTGACTCAACATGTAATTACCAAGTGATCTCACTCTCTGCATTTCCACTGACTGCAACAATCTGATATTAAACTGACTTAGAAAACACTCTGAACCAAAAAATTGTCATGTATGCAGTATTTTCTGATTATCTTCACCCAAATGCAGTCAAATGTTCCACGGTAGACATAATTTGTGCAGGATCCTCTATCTGAATCCACTGTCATGTATAAGTATGTCAGAATGTCTCCGTTTATTTTGCAAAAATTTGCACCAAGACAGCCACAAGCATAAACCACAGTAGCAACATGAGAGAATGAAGGGATTAGAGGTTCAACAGTGGATGGAAACTGAGGGTGAAGCGCACTGGAGGGGCCTCTTCAGTCATTATTCGAACAACGCTCCAAAGCATGTCAACTGGAAGATATATGGAGTCCTTCTAAGTAAACAACCCTTAATCTGAATGCTATCCTATTTAGATTCAAAGTAATGCAGTCCGTGTAAGCATGCAGGTAGATAGCGAGGGAATAAGTATGTTACCTCTTCCTGTGAAGCATAGTGGGGGTCCGCAGGGTCCACTGACCAATAGCAGTAGTCAAAACAGAACTCCAGAAGTTTATCCCTGGAATCGACAGCTCCATCTGTACGTCCATCCAGCTTCAGGGAGACGGAGAGGAAACACAAGTCACTTTTCTGCCATGCTGTTTTATTCCTATTTGATATGAACCTGAATGATTAATAGTCATAATAATTATACAGTGGAAGGGTAGGAGAGCCTCTTGTTAGTAGTTGCAATATTGCCGTATTTGCCATGTGCAGCAATTTATTTTTGTGCTGTTGCAGAGATCGTTCATTAATAGATAAAAGTGAAGCAAAGGCAAACGAGCTGCAGAAAAGCCAATGATTACCAATGATAAATGCCAGGTAATATAGTCATATTTCATGGGAATTCTATGGTGTGAAATTACCAGCAAGCTGTTTCCATTCATTAGCAAATCCAATCACTCCTCGCTCAGTTCTTCATTAGCCTCGCTGCATTAACAATAACCAACTTTCTGCTTATGGAGTGATTCCTGGACTGTGGAAAGACAGCATAGCAGCATTTGGACTTACCTCAGCAAAAAAAAAAAAAAAAAANAAAAAAAAAAAAAAAAATACAACAGCTGAGCATCTCCTGGCTCCTTATTTCTCACTGTCTTAAAAACACATCAGATACTTACACAGAGTTTTTTAATTTGTGGCTCCAAGAGCTATTTTGTGAAATCACTTTAAGTACACACACATTTGACACATATCTCTCTCCACCTATTAGTTATCTTCATGTCATGACGCAGCCTAAAAGTTTTCTCTTCTCCGTCTCAAAGTTTGCATTTTAGCTGTAATTTTCTGCACTTATTTCACCCTTTTAGCCAGGGAAATAAGCAATAAATTAAGGTTGGCAATGTCACGAAATATATATATATATATATATATATATATATATACAGTAGGAAGATAGAGATTTATCAACCGGTAGAGATTTTACTGTGCTGTTAACATTGAAGGAACAATTCTTTAATAGCTATACCTTTAATGTGTCTGATTGGAGTAGGACATTACTTTGAGGCAGTACTGAATTTAGAGGACTTTGACAAACCTGATAAAATATCTTGATTTGCCATATATTCCTTTTATCACTTAATTTAAATTACATATATATATATATATATTGCTATCTTGAAATAAAATTACATATACAGTGTTAGAAGATTTTATCCATATTGTCCAACTCGACAATGAATGTATAGGTAAAGTATAGGCAATGTATAGGCTGCTTGGTAAACGTGTATATATAACCAGCCCTTAGTTAAGTTTAAATAGTGTAGAGTTTGTGTATAATATTGCACTTCAAACACGTCCATGTCAACTGACTCCACTGAGGTCATGTAAATAACCTTTTGCTTCTTTGGAGCATTAAATAGACTAAGCTCTGGGTATTAATTTGTGTCCACCAATTGGCTCGCCTGAAAGCATGACTGTTGAACTCCTCAGCACTGTTGTTGAATTTGACAATGGCCTCTCAGCGAGAGGCATTAGCCAAAAGTGACACCGGCCACAGACAAGACTCTCTAATGCTCCTCCTAACATGACTATTTCTAGTCATTGTTTTTCATTCTCTTGTTTCGTATTTTTATTTAGTTCAGCTGAGTGGGTCTTTACAAATTTTGCTACGTGCCATTTTCAAACCTTTTTTATTGTCTTTTAAAATCCATCCTGCTTTTCTCTGCCTCAGATCCTCCAAAATTGTCCCACTTTCCATAAATAATTATTCCCATGGGACCAGAAAGAGCCGAGGAGTCCTGGACAGAAGGAGGCCATATGTGGTTTGTCTCTGTCACATCATTTGTTACAGACTTCCTCCTCCCCCACCTTCACTCTATAGTTTTACATTGAACAGCCTCAACCTAAACAAAAAGTAATGCTGTATATGTATATCATTTGTAGTGTACTGTACGTATATCATTTGTAGGCACTTTTAGATATGCAATCATGTAAAATCTCCTATGTTTTTTTTGTCAGCAACTAGCGCAAAAAACATACCTCCTTAAAAGCAGCTCGACCAATCTGACGAGGCTTTTCAGTCGTCTCAGCAGGTTGGTAATTTAATGACAGTCAAACTATCAGCTTACGAGCCTTTGCTGCTGATACAATTATTTCCAAATCCTAAGAAAAACATCTTCTTACATATCCAAAAACTACCTTGTCAAGCCATGTAACCAATCTATAAACCAAAATTGAAAATGTTGTTTGTCTTGTAAATAGTAGAGCTATTATCTCTTAGGCTGGGATCAAGTTTTCCTCTTAAAACACATCACTCAACATCATATTATAATTTTCTGTGGTTCTGGAGCTACAATTTCCACTCAAAAACCATTCAGAGTAATTCCAGTCTCTTAAAATGTGCCTGCAGTTGTGTTGCTGTTTGTATTGGTGTGTGTACTGTAGAGTATCAGAGTGTGGGTTTGACAGAAAAGGTTCCTCAGTACAAGCGTTGAGGGAGCGAGAGAGAAAGAAGGCGAGACCTCAACACTCATCTAATAAACAACGACAAATCAAGCAGGAAGAGGCCGAACCGAGGCTATAAACATCCTGTTGCTGTGATAGATGCTCTCTAGACACTTCTCCCACTGCACTGGAACTTACACATCTTCACACACACACACACACACACACACACTGCAGATTTTTGTACACTGACATACTCACCTTTACATTCCGGATCCTCACAAACTTTTCCTCCACCTGAACGGCTAGCCGTCTTCCATCCACACTCTCCCTGTGGGCAAGAAGAGAACAACTGGTTTTACTTCAGTCAACTTAATAAGCTAGCATGTTAGGAACAAGTTAACGTGATGAATGTTGATGAGAGGCGAGAGCTTGGATCACAGAAAACACAGACACATGCTTCCACTAAAGAAGGAAAGATCTAAGGGAAACCATCAGTATTGATCAGTATCTTCCAATCCAAATGCTAATTTCAGATTTAACATAAGCTTCACTTTGGACACAGACAGGATCGTGCTATTACAGCTTCAAACCGGTTTGAAAGCCTTTATTTTTTTGCCATCGCTGATAAAACTGAGTGTCCAGACAAATTTGGGCCAGTTTCACTTTACATGCAGCCGTCACATGACAGTTACGACAAAGAATCTTTTTGTGTGATCCATGAAATCACCACAGTGGAGCGCTGAATGCACTGACCATTTCAGATTCAAATGAAAACAGACCCTCGCACTCTCCAGAGGCTTCCTCTGATGAAGCAGCTTGGTCTCGTTCCATAGATGAGTGTGTGCGCATGTGTTGTGTGCATATCCAGACTTGTGTGTGTGTCCATGTGTGTAAAACAAGGTCCACTGTGTGTGTGTGTTTCAGCAGCTGGACCAAGCACATCTGATGCAAGACAAGTGAAACTAGAGGCAACTCATCGCAGAGTTGAGTGAATTTCAATCTCCTGGAGAGATAATGAAGGCAAATGCTGCTGCAGCACGAGCTCTGCGTCTCTGCGGTGGGTTCGAGGCAGACAAGGAGGTTGTAATCGTCAGCTCTCCCTATGTTTCACCACGTGGGACTCATTTTGCCAACCCCAGTATTGGCCCAACCCAAAACCACCAGCATGAAGAAGAAAAGGAGGGGGGGATGGAAAAATAGCAAACCCCGCTAAAACTCTATTTTGATACAAGCCTAAACGAGCAATTTCACAATTCAGCCGACATGTTTCTTGCGCATTGTGAGAAGCTTCCTGTGATCTTTGAGAGGCCCAGTGAAGCCTATTGGTCAACCAAAACAAAGACCAACACACATCCATGCCCAGTCCAAAGAGGAAATCAGCTGGCCAGGCTGTCGTTAATGTTATCTCTGTGACACAGCAGGTACTTATTCAAATGTACAAGTAAATGACATGAAATTCATCCTCCAACCACGAGAAAAAAGGACTGTAGGACTGTCAGAACCAGAACAAGGAAGCACAGATTTGCATGACAGTGAACATTAGGTGTAAGATTGTCTTTTGTTATGTTAAATAAGGGGAAGACAGATTGAAAGAATCATTGTCCTGGCCTTCACAGCTTGATTAACCTTTTGTTATGATACTGTAGTGGCCTTTAGATAAAGAACCCTTGCCAAAAAAAAAAAAAAAAAAANAAAAAAAAAAAAAAAAAAAGGCCTACAGTAGTTCACTTTAATTTAATGTATGTATATATATATCTATATATATATATATAGATATATATCTCCACCCCCTGAAGACCTGTTATTCAACATGTTGTAGTAATTTGGCCCAGAAAGTAAAGTGGTGTTCCAGTGGAGTGCAGTAACTTTACAACCTGCCTGTTACTTTTTGCTGCTGCAGTAGTGGATTTCACAGCATTGTAAAATAGGGGGAAACTTTTCCATGAATGCTTCTAACCCATTAGCTCTCAATTCTGGTCCTCCATAGCATATTTCTATCTCTCCTAGCTGTACCAACACCCAATTTGCTAAATTGGGTGTGTTTAGCAAATCAAGATCTGGAAGGTACCAATTCTTGATTAAGTGGCACCTGAGTTAGATAATCAGGTGTGTGTAGAGCAAAGAGAGATGGAAAATATGCAGCGCTATGGTACTTGGACCCAGATTGAGAACATCTAACCCAACATGGATCAAGAGTCAGCTAAAAATTAAAACAACACACTGTCATCATTTTGTCATAGCCAGCCAAATGCACAAGAGAACAAATGGCTGCTTAGGATCAGCCTTCAAGGGACGCCAAAATAAACAAATTATAAATATGAAATCATCCTTATGTTTTCTAACTTTTAAAAACAATAATGTATTGTATGTAAGTGTAAATTGTTTTGTGTTCTTTCATAATGTTTTTGTATTTGCACTTTCCCTTAAATGGAAACTGTGCTAAAGCAATGAAGTTGTATATCGTAACCTTTATTTATTCAGGGTTAGCTCACTAAGCATCAAATGCTCCTTTTCAGGAACGCCCTGCTCACACACATTCACACCTGGAAGCTGACCAGCACAACCATGGACTTCTCTGCTGACCACTGAGCAGCTCCACTGGAGCATTTGGGAGTTAGGTGCCTTGCTCAAGGGCACCTCAGTGGTGATAATTAAGGAGGGGCAGGCGCTGCTCATTCACCTCCCCACCCAGATTTCTCCTGCTAGTTCAGGGATTGAACTGGTGACCTTTCAGCCACGAGCTCACTTCAAAATTAATTGATTGACTTCGTAATTGAATTAATTTACAATTTAAGTAACTGTAAATTTAAAGATAACCAGAGTCAATTTCATTGTTTCAATGTAAATATTTATCAAATTAGTCTGTTTTTTTAACTTATGTACGCATTGCTTTCTGAATTTATTACAATTCATTAACAAATTCACATATAAAGTGTTCACACTACTTATTTAGGACATTTTATTGTTAATTTTCCATAAAAAAAAAAAACTACATCAAAATTCTGTTTTGATTTCACCTTTGTACAAATAAGTGCAACTATTTATATTGTGTGGGTTTTTTTTTTTTTTTTTTTTTTTAGTAAACTATGGTCAATGCTAGCATCATTCAGGATAACATTATAGAAACCACTGTAAGTTAATAATTACTATACAGTTTCCTCTTAGATGTTTAAGGGGAAGCAGAGGGGTGGTGCTGGGGTCCTATTCAGGGCCCCAATAAAGTCTGGAGCAGCCCTGCTTATGGTGTATGGAAAATGGTCAATTAGCGAACACCTATAATTTAAATTTAGCAATAACTAGCTCGATTTTAATGTACCCACCATAAGTTACACCCCTCCTATACCATCTGTTAATACTGACAGCCACAGTTGTCATTGTTCACCATGTGGCACTTGTTACTGCAGTGAGTTGGTAAGTAGCACTTAGCTTAGTTAGTTTCCGGTGATAATTCTGTCATCAAAGAAAATATTTCGCACTATGAAATTAACATATGACAAGTTAGCATTAGCATCTCGTTTAAAGCGACCAGTATAGAGATTCAAACACTTCCCGAGGGTGGCAACACTGACAACAACAGAGATGGAAGGTAACACACTCCAGCTAACTCAACATTTATCCATTAAACAGTTTCAGATTTGTTTCATTATCAAACGTTTTAGATTTAAGCTAAAAGCTAATTCGAACTTACCTTGCGCTGAGTGGACGGACTCGAATGGCAACTTTAACATTTGCCATGATGCCTTTACGCGCAAATCAGCAGTGTAGTCTTGTTAGCTACCCATGTGAGCACAGTTTGTCTTCTTTCATTTTTCATCTTTATCCAAAAAACACGGGAGCGCCGGGGAAACCGTCTGACCATCCGCTGTTCAAGCCATTCCTACCCGTCAAGTACTGAGACTCCTGCCGCTTCTGTCCCAAACTCTACGGAGACTGAAACTTCCTGCTGGACAGGAGCAGCAGGAGGAGGAGATGCTGCTGGATACTCCTCCTACAATGGGATATTCAAATATATTTTGCATGTCTGTTATTATTTAAATTCCTTCACTGTTTTAAAGAGTTAGAACCAAATGTTTTTGTAAAAATTGGAAAAGAAATCCTAAAAAAAAAAAAAAAAAAAAAGAAGCAGGCATGAGTGTGGTGAATTTGTATCACCATAAAGTTTGGCAAGTTTTATTTTGTCATTAAAAGTTACATTTTAATCAATGTTAAATTTTTTTGTATAAAGCCCATATAAGAGACTATTTCACATTTTTTAGAACTACAATGTGATTTTTAGAGTTAGGATCAAATTGTACAACACAAAACAAACGTTTCCACCAGAATACATCTTTATTATTATGGTTTCATTTTGTTGCAGCATAAAAATACTTTATTTTAAAAGCAGCAGAGAATAGAGAATGTTCAACGTGAACTAAAGCAAATCACAAATGCAGTATTGCATTCATGAAATAAACATGCAATCACTAGTTGTGGCGGTCAAAGGCATTGTATGAAAAGTGCGGTACTAAAATAAAAATATTTTCTCTGCTGGGTCTTGACATAAATTACACTGTCAACCCATTTTACCAACTGTGTAAAGCACTGTTAATCTATGGCTTTCCTGATCAGTCTCTGTATGTTCTAAATACAAACATTGTTGCAAAACAAAGACTCTTACGTTTATTAGGTTTAATAATAATAATCTACGATGGTCTTGACTGTATTAGAAATGCATAATCATTTCTATTTTAAATTTGACAAAATCATTTTTGTGTTATTTCCCAGGTTCCTTTTATACCTTTGTAAAAAAAAAAAAAAAANAAAAAAAAAAAAAAAGTGAAGTCTGACATTCTGCAGTGCCTATATTGAAGCTGGTTATTTTATAGCTGTGAAGTGTTTTGCAGAAATTGTTGGTCATCAACAACAAAGTCAAACAAAACTGTCTTTCCTAAATTTCTGTAACTAATCACAAGTTGTGATGGGAGCTCGAGTATTATCAATTCTGTCAAGTAGCGCCCTCTACTGTCTGCTGTGAGACCTGCAGCAGGTCCATGTGGCTTTGCAACTCCAGCAGAGGTGAGGGATTGACACTCTGTGACTGTAGATGGAATTTCTCTATCAATTCCTGAAAGAAAAGAGGACACCAAAGTGAGGAAAATATAAAGAAAGCAAATAAAATAGCCAAAGAAAATGTATAACAGGAGTTTTGTCCACAGAAAGCACGATGATGAATGCAATGAACCCTCACCGATGGCAAGGCCAAGTCTGACAGCTTCTTCCAGTGAGATATCACCTCTTCCTCACCCAAAACGCCTTTGTCAACCAGCTTTCTAACCAGGAACAGGTAGTTGTTCCACTGAATAAATAAAGCAAAACAAAAATAAGCATGAAAAAAGGTCAAATACACCAGAATCAAACAACCTTCAGGCAAAGCAAAAAATATACAGTATATATACAATATCCGGTTAGCAAACATGCATTTATTTGAGTATGATGTTGTTAATATGATTTTGTATTTTATAACAGATGTTAAAAGCAAGATTCAAGTGAAAACCTGAGATCATACACAATCCAAATGGCACAAATATACTAGATTTAAATTAAGTGTATATTCCTGTAAACTTATAAGTTTAATCTGATCATTTAATCATTGTTTAACACTGATATTAATCTTTTTTTCATTTTTGTCATGTATTTAGGTTTGATGTATGTGATGAGTACACTTTGTGCTTATCGGATCTACACTGGGCCATTCTGACACAGAAAATGTTGGAGCATTCGGTGGTTGTTCAGAGTTAGTAGCATTTGTAGCTGTACCTCAGAGTCACTGGCCCTCAGCACAGCAGTGACAGTGAGTGGAGTGAAGAGGAGGTGGAGCGGTGCGGAGGAGCAGCAGTCTCTCTCCACCAGCTCAGCGAGCTGCTCCAGCACTGCTCTGACAGGAGGCTCCGACCCTGAACCATAACCCACAGTGACCCCAACGCCTCCTTTGTACAGTGGGAGGCACAACACAGGCAGCTCTGCAGACACTGAGCAGACACACGGACATATTAACCAAACAAGAAATAAATACAGATATTTAAAAAGCACTCATGGAAATTAACAAAAGAAACAGTTTAAAAAGAAGCAAACCAAACACCAAAATATGTCAGATGTGTCTTAATGATAGTCTGCGCCTAATTAAGAGTTTATCATTGACAACGTAGATGTTCTTACCGAGTTTGCAAGCGAGCAGGACAGTTGTGTTCAAAAGCATCTGCTCTGACACTGCAGTTAAGAACTGAGTGATACAAAGATCAGCGATCAATTGTTAGTGAAACAAAAAAATCACTAATCAATAAGCACAAATAACTTGTTTTGTTGCATTTGTGTGAGTCTAGTGTACCTTCCTGCAGGCCAGTGTGTCTCCCACTTTCTGCAGCAGTGTTTGCAGCTGAGAGACAGTCGGCAGCTCCTCGTCAGTCCTGGGACCGACTGCTACGCTCAACAACTCCTGAAACCCATTAACAATCAATCTCAAAGTTAAAAAAGAAATCATCCACTTTTACATCTTTAATGATCAACACAATATAAAAACTTTGAAAGTGAACTTTGACTAAAGAAAGACAAAAGGAAACTTCAATATGTCCACTGATGTACCTTTATCTCAATAAGGACGTCAGAGGGCAGCGAGGCACTGTGGTTGCAATGTGGAGGGCAGGAGATCACTCTCTCATTCCCCTGTTTTCTCTTAGGGGTGGTTGATTGTGCCTTTATGACCAATTCTTCTCCACCCACATCCTCACAGTCTGGGGCCACCGGGCTAGCCAGAGCCTTCATCACACGATCGTACCTGCTCTTCCATTCTCGCCTTATCAGTGCTAACGGTGAGACAGTGAGAAAATGGGAAGAAAAGAACAGGTTCTCTTTATCTGTAATATAATGTAATTAAGTGTTTGATTCATAATAAACTGACTAAAAAGATGCAAAAGCAAGTATAGTGTTATAACCAGCTACCTGTAATGTTGGCAGAGAGCCAGCTGCAGGCTTTCTCTGTTGCGAGATGTTTAGTGATGTTTTCAGATGTGATCAAAACCTGCAAAGACATACAGTCATAAACACAGAATTAGACCATCTCACAGAGGCTTTCATTTTCTTCTGTGTTTGATCTCCTTTGTTTGGATGCTTTGTGAATTAATTTGAAATGCTTCAGTTTTGTATGGTGATCTATTCAAGACTTACAGCAGGGGAGGTCTCATCAGGCAGTAGAATTCTTATGGCTTCAGGACTCTTCTCACTGCAAAATCTGCAGAGTCACGCAGGAACTTAGTACTAATATATTAAATCTGATCTGGAGCAAAGATTTTTAGCGGTTACATGTAGAAGAAGTTGTTGTACCTGGTGGCTCTTGTTAAAGCCTCTAAGCCTGCATCACACAGCTGAGCACAGATGGAGTCATTCAGTTTTGATGGATTGGAGTTTGGCAATTCCAGTCCGTCTCTCAGCATCTTCTCACCTCGTGCTACTAGCTCACTCACTAATGTAGCCCTGTAGGTCAACCACACACATGCATAATTAAAAACTCACATAATACTCTAATTTTAATCATGACTAAAAATAGACTTAATACACAAATTCCCAACCCCTCTACCAAAAAAAAAAAAGCTCCATGACACCAACTTCATATGCTTGACAGCATTGGATCCAACCCTTTCAGCTACAAATTCCACAGTGCGACGCAAAGACGGCGGCTGGTTGTGAAAGAAAGCCTGCTCCAGGTTGACCTATACAACAGGAAATACAAAGTGTATTTGGTACAAATACACAGAAATTCATTTGATCTCTCTATTCCCTCCCTCTCTTGTGGACTCACCTGCAGTTTCTGCTGTGACCTGTTCGTACTTGGTGTATCCCTGAGCTCAGCAGACGTGGGAGTGATCTTGCGGATAATTCCTCCACTCTTTGCTGTGCTTCCTGACACAAAGGCAGCTAGGAGCTTACGGAACTCACCTGATCAATAAAAAACATGACAGAACATCAATCCACAGTTTATAAAAGCGCATATTTGGGGTAATGATGTCCAATTAAAGTGTGATCTAAGCTCTCCTCATCTATGGAGTACATTAATAATACTGCTAGTTGTTTGGCAGTTAAAACTTGCTCCTTATTATAAAATAAAAAGATTGAAGTCTGCGTTTACTTTCCTTCTTTACCTTAAGTTGGGGTTGCTTCAACTGATCGAAATGAGTCAGTGGTTTAGGATTTGAAAAATATGCTTTAAACCTGACAGCTGTGAATGTGCCCTTAATCCTTGAGAGGAAATAACAAACAAATAAAAATACAAACCCATTCTACTTACCCAGAAATGGACAACATGTATAGAGAAGCTGCTGGTCCACCAGGGGAATGTGGTCCTAAAAATGTAAGGAAAGAAATAACACTATGGAGAATCAACTGTGGGGATTTTATGGACAAATGTCCACTGGAATGAATATTTTACTCACAAGTCCTGCAGCATTTGTGTCGCTGTCCTCCAGCTGGGACGCCTCAGCGAACTCACTGGTGAAGAATATGTCCTCAGGAATCACTGGGATCTATAAAACACAAAGTTAAATTACTCATAGATTCTATCAAAGAGATGAAAAAATAAAAAAAGAAGCCCTGTAGGTTTTTATAACACAAATGTAGTGTTTTTCTGCTCACCAAACCAAACAAAAACAAAAATATAATATTACAGTTTCATCTCTCACCTGGAAAAGCCAACCCAATACAGCCACCATGAGTAGCTTGTTCAGGTAACACATTTCTCCACATCTGCCCAGCACCATTCTCCTAAAAGTGCAGAGAAACATATTACACTTAACTGAAGGGCAACATCAATGTGTGTCCAAGACTGTGTAAATATATTTTAAGCTTTTTATTTGTATAGAAAAGTTTCCAGATCAGCTTATTTTTTGACTTGGCTAAATTGCTTAAATGGCGAATGGATTAGAAATGGAGACGGACCTGTACAGGAGCAGCAGTGTGCCCAGTACAGTCCTGTAGCAAAGCAGCAGGGGACCTGTAAAGTCCAACATGGAGAGAAACTCCACCAGCCAGGGCACGGTCAGCACGGTGCGCTTCCTCTGTATGCTGTTACGCAGCACAGCACACACATCCAGCACCAGAGCACTCTGATGGGACAAGAGAGGAAAAGATTGAATGAAACAAAGCGTCTGGAAGCAAATGTGCATTGATATCTATGTAGATGTGGCCTATGACAAGCATGGATCACTATACTTGAATAGACAGAGACCCTAAAACATGCTTAAACCTAATACAGAGAAAATCCATGGAAATGTTCACTTTAGTACTTCCAGGACTGCTTATTGAAAAATAGTTTCTAGCAAGTGCAGGATAATATATTTTATTCTATTGTTTATAATGAGTGCCAGAAAATTTGAAAATGAAACAGAAGTGCATAGAAAGTTACATGTTAGTTCATGAACATTCGTCCTGTGTTTTCTCACCTTGCTGCGGAGAGCTACAGCAGTCTCCTGAATCTCCCTGGATGGTTTCTCAACTGTTTGGTATGGCAGAAAGGAAATAAATCCCAGAAACTTTGCCAGAAGACGAGCAAGGAGCATCACTGAGGAGAACCGCTGCTTCTCATCCTGATGGGGAAATGTGGAGAACAAGAGACGTACACAAAGCTATTCAGAGAGGATTGGTGTTACAGACGGAGATCAGGTTATATAATCACACCAGAGTATGTCTGTACATTTAGGTTTACAATTGAATAATCTCTGTCTTTCTTTCTCTCAAATACCTGTTGCTCCATGTCTCCATCTTCCTCCTCTCCCTCCCCGATGGAAGCAGCAGGGCTCAGGATGGAAACTTCATCCAGCTGAAGGAGCTGCTGACACAGGCTGTCCTGCAGGTGCTGGTTTAGCTGACAGCTGGGACACAGTGTTTCGGACATGTTAGCTCAAAGAAAGACAACAGACATAAACACCAGAGGCTGATGGCCCCATACCGATTTAATATTTCTAATGACATGGTACAAACTGTGGCATTTTTTTTGGATGTGTCGTCTCACCAGCTGGCTGTCTGCAGGAAGTCCTTGAAGAACTCCTGGTGGCCGGGAAAGGATGGAGGAGGGCACGGGCCAACGACTCCATAAGGCTGAATGAGACGCTCCTCCAGACGCTTCAGGCGCCCCAAGCTGTCAGCTCCCAGCATGCCTAGCAGGTCGGCATCAGGAGTGTCCCCGGGAGAGCTGTTCACACGGGGTCCTTTACACATCTGGAGAAAGAAAAGAACATTTGAATGAATTTAGGTCCCCCCCTTGTGTTTTTGGCTAAAGGGAAAATATCTCACTGAAGGGAAAATTACAGAAATTACTGCTTTTTTTGAACAGTGCGTTTAGTGCTGTCCAATACTGAGCAAGTGTGGATCAGATGCCACATTCTACCTGAATGAGCTGCTTCAGGAACAGACGGGCAAAATGTGAATGGTTTCCTGCAGAGGTCAGTTGACTCATCATAACTCTAAAAAGGAAAACAGCACAATAAAGGCATAGGACAAAACTAGGCTGGAGATATTTATCTTTCAGTTCTGATTTTACACCTGGCTCATATGGAAAAAATAACAAACCTCTACATTTGGTTTGTTGGACTTGCCTGATTCTGCTCCCTACAACCGCGTCAAAGTTCCATCCAGGTTCCTTGTGGAAATCCTCCCACTCTCGCAGCACCTCATAGAAAATATCTCTGAGAGGAAAAGTAAAAGCGCAACTGATGATCAAGCATTGTCACTGTTTTCATATGTGAACCATCCCCTCATCATAAATGTGTAACCACCATGTCTAATACACATCTATCATATTTTATCTAATCTGCCATTTAAAAGCGATTGAATAAAAATGGGGCTCTTCATCTTAGAAATAAATATGCAAGAGGTCAGCATATCAAAAACACTAAATGTTGTGTTATACCTTTGTTTTTTGAAGGTGTGGAAAGCCTTGTCACTGCTGAAGTTGGAGCGGTTGTCAGTAGCAGGCTGGAATGGAACTGAGTGGATGAAAGTGGAAACTGAAGGAGAGAGCTAGAAAGAATAAAGAAAAATACAAACATGAAAAATTAGATACAAAGAGATCAGTATTATTTTCAATAATAATGCTCAGGAAATATTAACCATGTATACACTCCGTGTGTTACCTTGGCTGTGCTGGTGTTCTGAGCCTGAGTCAGTTGGTCCCTGAGAGCCGGAGAGAACAATGCCACCCTTTCATTTTCTGCCAGCAGACGCAAGGCACACTTGTCCAAATGAGCTACCAACCTGAGACATGATAGGACACGGTTATATATTTAAAAAAAAACAAATCAGAAACTGAAGGAGAAAAGTTAGAAGAGTTATGAATTTCTATGAATATGAGGAAATGAGGCAAAACTGTGAAACAAGAAATACAGAGACTCACTGAAACTGATCCTCCAATACCTTCACTGCAAAATGCACACAATTGTGTACCTGTCTCAGGTAACCTCGCTCTAAAACATCTGAAAAAGAGAAACAGGAACAGAGCTGCCTTAATTTTAATTCAAATTAAGTTTTAAATCATAATGTTATGCATGAAAATGTAATGTTATAGGCATAACCAGACATAAACTAATTATCAACCTGAATTCACTGCACACAAACTTTCTTCGTCGTTGGCATGGGGAGGGGACCGAGATGTTAACAACTGCATGACAAAGAAAAGCTCCAAGAAAATGTTTGGCACCAGGTTTTCTGTAAGACAAAGAAACAAAAACTCATTTTCATCATCATCAGAGCGGCTTAAGTTAGCAGAATCAGTGACCTTTAAATCAGTGTTGCCCTTTATTTATTTGTTATTATCTGTAAATACCTTTTAATGTCTTAAGAAGTGCTACACACACATGTTCGATTACAATTTTATCCTCATTGGTTTCTAACAGAACATTAGCCCTGCCTTGTGGTCATTTACCAGAAATGCAGGTACAGTAAAGCTCTGCTAGAAGATCCAGTTCCAAGGTGAAGGTGACTTTGGACGGATCAGGACAGGTCATCTGGAGGTCGGGTGTTACTTTAGACCCTGTCCTAAGCCCTGACATGGTTGGGGTGCAAACATCCAGAGAGGGTGGCAAAGAGGAGCCGACTTGCTGGGCATGTTTAGTCCTGAAAACAAGAAATTATTGATTTTGTAATTCAAACATAATCAGAGTGACGCAAAATAGTGATGAAAAATAGTGACGCATTGATGGCAGAAAAATGAAAGTGGTGAAAAGAATGAAATTTGATAGTGAATTACAAATGCAAAACCCTGTAGCAGAACACCTATGTCATACTGAGTTATAGCCTATTTACTCCTAAGTTAAGACTAGTTTAGCGTTCCACCAATCATTTAGTGATGCATCCCATATGTAAAAAGGGTCAGGTCACATGTATAAGCACATGCCTTCCTTCTTTTTCTAACCCTAACTACTACACCTGCTATAGCAAAATGTAAACTTGTGTGTCAGAATGAATTAGAATCATGGCTTGTGTCTACTTACTTCTCCCTCTTTAGCAGCTCTCTCTCTTCTTGTAGGCTTAGAGAACTACCCACTGTTAGTGTCCCCTCCTGGGCCTCCGTCCCTAATGGCAGACTGGAAGATTTACTAAATGGGGTGGAGGTGAAGCAGATCTTTGGTTTGGAGTGAGGCCGCTCTACACTGACTGGTGTAGGATTAATTCTTCTGGATGGTTTGGTTACCCTGAAGAACATTTAAAAGAGTTAGACAAATTTAAACCTAGATGGTTAAATTTATGTTGAATTCTGATTAACTGAGGCTTGTGTCAACTCACGCAGGTGAAGCAGGTGATGATGACCCAACAGGAGGGAAATCCTCCAAGTTGTTGAAGTTGAGCTGACCCACAGATGGAGGTGAGATCTGCTCATTTATCCTGCTGTACCCTCCTCCTCTGCCCGATTTCCTCCCTCCACTCTCCCACCGACCAGTCTCATCACTGTGATATCCTCCACGTCTCCCTTGTCCCCCCACTGCCATGCCACCACCGCTCCTCTTGCGGCCTTTCTGTACCTGCATGTTGGGGCTGTGCTGGAGGTCTGGAGGAGAAACCATGTAGTCCCCCAAAATGACCCTCTGACCAGGGCGCCGCTCAGGTCCTGAAGGCCTGGAGGCAGGGCTCCATCCTGAATTAAAGGAGGGGCTGCTGAAGGCACTGATCCCACTCAGACAGTGAGACCCAGACTTGCCTGCAGTATCCCACTCATTTCCAGGAGACACAGAGGGGGCAGGGGAAAACAGCTGGACTCGGCTGGCACTCCGAGAACCAGCTCCACCTCCAGCTGACCTGCATCCCCTCCTCTCAGAGAAGCCTTGAGTCTGTGCAGCAGGCCTGGAACGACTGGGGGTTTTAGCAGGCGTTGCAGGGCCATGAGTTAGGGTTTGACTGCTCTGCTCTCTCAGGAAGTTTAATAGAAAAGGAACAAATTCTTGCTTCTGGACTGTCGATTCTGGTTCACTGAATGTCAGCTTATTACCATCCTGCTGAAAAGAGATGTTACAGTGTGATTATAACCGAGTGACAAATGCGGCATAACCTAGTTATTTTATCTTGAGCTCGCTGTAAATCGAATATCGTTCATTCACCATTTGAACCCATGAACGATATTCGATTTACAACGAGTTCAAGATAAAATAACTAGGTAAATTTATAGCTGTAAAAATTTCTGCAGAAAATAGCCAGTTAGCTAACAATGCGTTGGCTAACATTTGTTGAGACGCTCAGGTATTTTCCAGACAGATGTACCAAGTAGGTAAGTTAGCATGAACTGTTTCAACTTGCACCCCAGAATTCTATTGATTAGTAGAAAAGATGCCAACGTAGCGTCTGGAGTCCATCCACTCAAAGCTACGTTAGCTAAGCTCGCTGGTTTACAAGCTAAAAGTTTTGTTTACAATTAGTTATGAGCTTTGTCATTTCATATTTCATGCTGTACAATGGCAAGTGCGCATCAAATATTGCATCCATGTGTTTCTCAATCATTCTACACCTACCTCAACATTTTTAAGCCAGTCTAAAACTGTGTTAATATCCACTTTCTTTAGCAGAAGCGATTCCAAAAGAGCCGCCATTCTGGCTGAGAGCTGCGCGGCTGAAGGACTGGAGGGAAGGGGGCGGGGTTATCGTACGCAGGCGCATACGTAAGGTCGCGCACAGATGACACGTGATTACAGGATGACGTTATTGTCACTTATTTTTTTTTTTTCAAAATGAGTTAGTGATTAAATTTGTATAGATGTCCCTTGATGTACTTGAAAACTTGTAAATTTGTTACATTTACATACTATGTATTTTTATTTAATGTATCTTGTTTTACTTTGTTTTATTTTTTAATGTATGTTCTTGAATATTAACTTGAATATTTACTTTTAACCCCTTAAATGGTGTAAATTTAGTTATTTAATTTAGGTTGCCAATTTTAACATCCACAGCTAGTTGAAAATTATTAATACCAGACCTAAAATGTAAAACAAAACTAAAATATATATTTACATATTCAACTATGCTGTGCCTGAAATGTAGATATTACAGAATGAGGATTTTCTAGACTTCTGGATTTCTTGCACTAATAGGCCCAGGGGCAGATCTAGGTTTAGTGGAGATCCAGGGCTTAGCCCAGATCTCCACTGGAAAATCCAAGCAGGTAACTTTAGCTATCTACCAAAGCTATTAGCTTTGGTTGATAGCTTTTATATCTGCCAAAGAAATCTAAATATAAATTTTTGATACATCTGTTTAAGAAATGGCATGGAATGGAATCATGCTACATCTGTGAACAAGGAATATTATTGAATATTAAGTTAAAAATCTTTTTAAACGAAAACCTTTACAATATTCTAAACAGCGGAGCTATAGGGTGCTTTATGTCCGTTCCGTCCACCAGTTCGTTTTGACCAATCTGTTCTCACAACAATATGGTTCCAACCTTGGTGATGAATTTGGGTAATCTGCAAAAATTACTAAGCAGCAGCTCAGTAGTTAAAAAAATATTTTTAAAAAATACTAAGCAGCAGCTTTTTATCACGGCAGCATATTACTGCCACCATGACAAAAAAAAATTGCCAAGTTTCTTGTTATAACGTGAAAAGTTTGTTGTTAACGAGAAACTTTTCACGTTATAACGAAAACTTGGCAATTTTTTTTTTTTGNCGCTGCCGTATTTTTTTTTTTACTAAGCAGCAGCTTTTTTTCTAAGCAGCAGCTGTTTGAATTCAATAAATTTTATAAATAAATTTAAATTTTTATTCATTTTATTTTTATTTTATGAATAAATTCATTTTTATTTAACTTAATATTTGATTTTATGTCTTTGAATTGAATTAATTTGCATGCATTGATATTAAAAGTGTTTGTTTAATTTACTTGAATGAAATGGGCTATGTGCACACAGGGGTGCTGACGTACTTCTGGTAAAATCTCAGCCAGCTTTTTTTTTTCTTTTTTTCTTTTAACAACGCTTTATTGAATAATCAAAGTCAATTAATGTACAACAGAAAATGGCGTGGAACCAGTGAAAAGAATCCAGTTGATATCATAGGACAGGCACGCTGCNGTACAACAGAAAATGGCGTGGAACCAGTGAAAAGAATCCAGTTGATATCATAGGACAGGCACGCTGCAATACAAGCAATAAAAATAAATATTAAGGTAATAATAGAAAAGGAAAAATAAAAATAAGAGTAAAGCAAGTGAAAAAAAATTTTTTTTAAATAAAATTGGGAGCTAGGGGTTCTTTGTCAGTCCAAGATCTTCTGAAAGATTGTATAGTTTTACAGCATTTTTCTTCTCCATGAATTTAAGAGAAAGAAAATATTGACAAAGTTCTTTGTGGAATGTGTAGAAACTTGGGGTTGTTTTCAAGAATTTACTTTTGTGTAAAAAGAATTTGCCAAGAATAAAAATTGTATTGACTGCCAAATCTTGAGTTACATCTTTCATTAACACACCAAAAATCACATTTTTCTTGGTTATTTCTGAGAAATTGGGAAATTTAGGTAGCAGCCAGTAATGAACATCCTCCCAAAAAGCAGCAGAGAATTTACATTCATAAAACAAGTTATCGGTTGTTTCAATTTGTTCATCACAAAAGGAACAATTGCTATGATCTATACTAAATGCGCATTAAAAAATCAGCAGAGGGATATATATCATTAATAATCTTAAAATGGATTTCTTTAACTTTTAGTGCAACTGGATATTTAAAAACCTTTTTCCTTAATGTCTCTGCTTCCTTCCTAGAAAAATAACTAAAAATAGAAATTCTGCTGGTGGAGTATGGATATAAGACCTTAACAAAGGCTTCTCTGATTTTACAGTTGGATAATTTTTGATCTGTAGGAACATGTCCGTTTATCAGAGGTTTAGGGAGCTGTGGAGTGAGACCATTCCGATACAAGCTTCTACACATTTCACTTACAGTAGGTGGAATAGCTTTGACAACATTATTGTACTGTTTTTTGTCATATAATTGAAATTTAGAACAGAAACTTTTATAAGGCATAATGTTTCCATCATTTTCCACCAAGTGCAATATAGACCAAATTCCTTTCTCTGCCCAATTTGGGTAAAATAAAGATTTATTTTTTAAAAGAATATATCTGCAGTTCCATATTGGAATGTTATGAGGGCTAAAGTTGTGTTTGAAAATCATCTTCCAATAAAATAAAACTTGTTGATGAAACGCAGATAATTTAATGGGGTGTTTTTTAATTTCAAAGTCACAACTAAGGAGAAAGCTGATGCCACCTAAATTCTTAAATATTTCATTAGGTATATGAAACCAGAAGCTATTTTTATTTTTTAAAAAGGATCTAAGACAGTTTATTTTAATAGTACCATTAACAGACTCAATGTCAATGGCAATGTCAATAGTCCTCCCTCTCCATATTCTTTAACCATGGTACCTTTTCTGATGTAGTGTGTTTTTTCCTTCCAGATATAATGAAAGTTTGCCTGATTTACAGCTTATGTTGCATTTTTTCTCCAGGATCAGATGGTTTGAACAACAAACTTCTACAGACACTTCTGGGAACATCTCAAAGAGCTT
Organism: Lucifuga dentata; assembly: GCA_014773175.1. Taxonomy (NCBI): domain Eukaryota; kingdom Metazoa; phylum Chordata; class Actinopteri; order Ophidiiformes; family Bythitidae; genus Lucifuga; species Lucifuga dentata. Next base: position 380,867 of record VXCM01000539.1, read on the forward strand.
ATCTTTAATATGTTAAAAGCAATATCAGAAACTCTCACTCTTCTAACAACCATGAAACAAGGAATCATCACTCTTATCCCAAAACCTGGCAAAGATCCTAAATTAATTGACAATCTTAGGCCTATAACCTTACTCAATAATGATTATAAATTACTAACTCATATTTNAATTGACAATCTTAGGCCTATAACCTTACTCAATAATGATTATAAATTACTAACTCATATTTATGCTAACAGATTGAAAACTGGAATTACTCAAATTATTTCAGATACACAGTCAGGCTTTATTAAAGGACGCTCAATCCATAATAATATACGGCTTGTTTTGGACTTACTGGATTATAACTCTTTAATTGACGATGAAGGGTTTATCTTGTTCTTAGACTTTTTTAAAG
>VXCM01000539.1:381610-407692 GCA_014773175.1 Lucifuga dentata
AAAAAAAAAAAAAAAAAAAAAAAAAAAAAAAAAAAAAAAAAAAAAAAAAGTTGTTTTCTTCTTCTACTCCTCTTTGACTCGTTTTCTTCTTCTACTCTGCTTTAACACATTTTTACTAAAAAATAATAATATAATTTCATTTTTATTTAACTTAATATTTGATGTTATGTCTTTGAATTGAATTAATTTACATACATTTACATTAACAGTGGTTTGTTTAATTTACTTTGATTTAAATTTTATCTAACTTAATACTTTATTGTATTATATTTCTCTAAATTTAATTTAATTTTGGGCAATTCTTATTTAAGGTTGTTAATTTAGTTGAATGAAATTTGATTGAATTTAATATTTTATTTTATTTGACAGACATCGGAAAATCTTGCAATTCTAAAAAAAAAGAAAAAAAGATTTATACTTCCATCTTGTGGACATTTGCACATATTACATCTGTTTTACATCTGTCCTTTTATATCAACCAAAGCCTTGGTAGATAAATCCTTCAGAAAATTTAAAACACATGATTAAACAAAGATTCAGGGCTTTGTGGAAAACATCCAGGGCTTAAGCCCCATAAGCCCGCCCCTAGCCCCGCCTCTGAATAGGCCATATAGTGTTCTTAATTTTTTGCACTGAATTAAAATGAATAACATTCTTATAAATAAAAACTTACAGACCATGAATAAGTACACACCATAGGGTTTATGGTACAAACAATAACTTGTAATTTTTGCCTCTTCTAATGCCCACAACTTAAGGACTAAAGACATAGTCCATGATGACATATTGTCTGCATGCTGAATGAGTATTTTATTTATAACAGTTTATAAAAATAAAATACAAAATAATTTCAAAACAAAAAGAAAAAAACACTGTACAAAGCATTGATATGATACAAATGATAAAATAAACATAAATAATTACAGTTATATACATTGCAAAACTCTCACTTGTTACATTCTTTCCTTGGGACTGTACAGTTACATTTCAAAACCATGGCATACATTACAACAAAAAATATCGACCAATAAAAAATTCCAACTATTTAATTCAAAACAATGGATGGGCAATTAGTAAATGTGACAATAAATAATTTCTGTTAAGTATTTATAATTCATGAACAAGTAATCCTATGTTGACATGAGAAGTGTACCAGTACTCACCAAAACTTTCATTAGTTTCCACCTTCAATCAAAAAAGTAAATTTGTTCTTTTGGCTGATGGGTATTTGCAACCATACATACCTGCAAGCTACAATAAATATGACACCTTGCTATCAGCAGACTACTCAGAAAAGTGACAAACATAATCTTCTGGAAGGTAACACTAAAAATACTACAAGTACACATTTATGTGCAATAATAATAAGAAAAATCATGAGAGAAAAACTGATTATCTTTCTTTAAAACCAGCAGCACTGCTTAGTGTCTGATCCCCTTTAACTGAAGCTTGTTAGTTTCTAAGTTATGGTTTACAATAATGAATTATTTATATAATTACAGGTATATAAAGTCTGCGCAAGAGCGTTCCAAACTTTGAAAAGCTTGAAATATGTTGAAATTTATGAGTTGTGATGTTGAAAAAGACATTTCAGAGGACAGATTCCACAAGCCCCTGTATGAAAGTATATTATCATCCTAACAACAAATCTTGAATATTACACCCCTAAAGTTTTTTCATTTCCACACAAGAATCTCTCCAGTATAAGCACTATCGGTCTAACTGAAGTTAACGATCATTGCGGCCATTTATAGACAGATATGTGACAAAACGTTCAGTTTCACCTAGAAGTGGAATGATCTTTGACACAGACAAGGCTCAGTCACCCCTCACTGTGCACAGAGGGGGAGAGAAGAGATATTAAGGCGGCTGATTGACTGAATGCTGTCTGCCTCCAGGATGAGTCATCACAAGCTGCAAGAGCTGCATGAGTCAAACAAAACTGAACATTTTACACCTACAAAGCCACATGTCCATTTAAACTAATCACACAAACCACACCATTAGCAAAATATTTGGCAATGTGTTTGTTTTTTCACTATCCAGGTCACTGGAATCATTCTTTTGATCCGTGTGTGGTTTCCTATAATACAAGTGCTTAAACGCAGAAAGTGTAATCTCTTTTTCATGTAGGTAATTGTTCTGATGCTAGTCGGAACTCGGCTATGAAAACATCATATTTTGGCTACAGGATCATCCCAAATCAATGCAGGAAGTGCAGAAAGTTACAGTATGGGAAGAGGAAAGTGAAAGAAAACTGAGGTTGGTCAGAAAAGTTTCATAGAAATTAAATTGCTCATCCAAGAAAGAAATCTCTGGTCAGTTAAAGTCTTCAGAAAACATACAAAGCGTGATGGGAAGTGGTAAGCTGCTTTTGCTCATTAGTTGGTTGTGATTTTTTTCTATGATGAGCATGCAAAGAGTAGCATTGGAAGCTGGAGTTATTTTACAGTATCTTACAAGCAGAGGAGTGGGAAGAGAATGTGGAGGAGAGATTCAGTGAGGAAGCTTAACAAAATTAACTCATACAATGATTCCTTTGCTTTGTGCACAAATACATATGTTATTTCAGAAGACATTCATTTTGGTGTGAGAAATCTATATGTGGCCTACATTATTAATAGCATGTGACGTGATTTCTTGAAGTGTGAAATTCACATTTGTTTTTATCTCAAACACTGGCCCATTATTAATCTTACACAGGACAGCTAAAACTGGTTTTCTTCAAAATATTTCCTTTTATCATTACAAACAGTAGCATCTCTGTCTTCAAGTAAACTGTTGCTCATGTTGTGTCTGATTTATAGACATTTGTGCTGCTACCTTTTCTACATAAATGAATACTGATGAAAAGGGTTGTCTTAACCGCTGGCACAAGTCTGTTTTTGGCTCCTTTTGTCATAATCGAAAATACAGTAAAGTAAATCCTCAAGCTGCCCAAGGTGCCAAGGCACACGCTGAGACAAACATCCATGTCTGAACATTACTGATCAGTGTTTAAGAATAAATATACTTCAGGTTGTTTACTACTTGTACAACTATTACTATTACAACTACTACCGGAAAGAGATTGAGATATACTGTATGTGATATTAATGCATCAGTTCTAAACTAACTTCACAATTTTGATCTGTAAATCCTTCATTCAGTGTGACATTTAGATTCCATAGTAGGCACAAAAGGTGTGTCCTCACACACTTTACATGATTGTATACAGGGTCACGTCAGAGCAATCCCTTAGATTAAACATTTAAAATTAGCATGAGTGACACCGAACCATTAATCCACTATCACACAGAGGGTAGGAGTCATTGCTAAGCATTAAAATAAATATTTTCATAAATACAACTGTACATAAATTGTAGCTTTATGCACTCACATAGAGCACAAAGTAAAAATTATACTCTGCCTGCAATCTCCAAATGCAGAGGAGTTAACTGAATCAGACCCAGGGCAATATTTAATTAAGTAGTGATCAACTATACAGATATTTCATCAGCATAATCCAAGTGTATTAATCCTAATAATAATAAATTACTACGTATTACGGTGCAGCTTGTATCAAAGACTAATAAACAGGGAGATGATTTATGTACCCACTGGCCAAAGTTTAGATTTTTATTTTTTTTGACAATATTTCCTGTATTAGGAAATCACAGTTTAATTTCACAGCTACACTAGTTTGCTTTACAACGTGGTAAACTATAAATTGCAAACCCTGACATGTCAGCATCCCCTGTCTGACATCATAAACCGGGCACATAAATGATTAAAAAAAAATCATATGTTCAAGCAGAATAGGTGAAAAGAATCTTATGAGGTGGAGAGACACAGGTAAGATCCAGGGAAAAATTAAAAAGTAACTCTGTTGACTACTTATTTTTGGGAAGAAAGGCTCAGGTTTTTAATCCTGATAGTGGTCATCCATGTCCTGACTGGAGTCTTCCCATCCTCTGCTGTGGCTGGAAACCTCGTGAGCAACTATCTGCTCAGCTTGCTGGAGCACTTGCCCTCTCGGCTGCAGACTTTTCCCCTGGACAGGTGGAAGGGGCTTGTGCGGGCCTGGCGGCTGCAGCATGTCTCCTGGTGGTGGGAGTAGAAGCGGCGGGGAGGTGGTGAGCCAGAGAAGCTGGGAGGTGAGTGGCTGCGTCCCAGGCAGGTACCTCCCCCTCCGCCACGGTGTTCGTGGCGGGAGGGAGAGGAGCTGACAGAGCGCTGTAGGGAGGAGGAGCTGCGTGGGGACGCGCTAGAGCTGCGGTGGTGGTGTGGGGAGCTTGTTAGACTGTAAATCCCCATCCTGGAGCTCCCGTGCAGAGATGAGGAGCGGTGGTGAAGGGGAGAACCACGAGAGCCATGCATCAGCTGCGCAAGGCATGTCAGGAGGTCTGAATCACTGTTGCTGCCAGCTCGGATGCGGTAACGCCTAAGCCTACATGGGTACAAAAAGCAAGGCAGATTACAAATAACTCCAAAGTCATACATTCTCAAGCAAACCAAGTTAATAAATTAACAAAATCACAAGAATAAATCATCAAAGTGAAACTTGTTTAATTGGTTGGATTTTTTTATCGTCATCATGCTCTTTCCTTTTGTGCTTTTAAACCTAAGACTCTAAGAGCAGCAATGGTCAAATTGTGATGGCATGCCCACAAAAGCAAGCAAGCAGGAACTACAAATTACCTTCCCTCCACTGTGGGGCGGCAAGGTGGCTTTCCAGGAGGTGGGCGAGGTGAGAACTGGGCAGCCAGATGCTCAGATGAAGAAATGTGATTAACGGGACGAGGGATCCTGCTCTTGCGGGACAGGGGGCTGGAGGAGGAGGAGAGGGATAGAGCTTCATCTCCCTGGCGATCAGAACGAGAGCCTATTAGTGAGTCCTCATCCTGAGACCGGTCAGAGGCTGAGGACAGTGGGTCCCTAGCGAGGGAGGCCACCATGGGCCCACGTCTATCAGAGAGGGATGGGGAGGCGGTGGGAGAGGGGACTGGGCCCTGGTGGCTGGCCTTCTTCTGCAGGAGTTTTTCCTTGGCAGATCCTGGAGGAGGGGGCTTCAGCAGACTGGAGGGCTCCAACACTGGGATGCGACTTTGCCTGTGGCTGGGGTTCTTACGGGGGATGGTGGGGGAGGAGGAGGCTGGGCCATTTGTTTGCTTTGTGGTCTGGTTCCCTTCTCCCCTCTCCTCCCCCTCTAGCAGATGCTGCTGGGGCTCTGTGGCATGGGGAGTAGGGGCAGAATCATTCTCAGGGTCTTTCAGCTTGGGGAATGCTCCATTACTTAAATCCCTTTGGCAGTTAACCGGAGGTGAGAGGTGGCCATTGGCAACTACAGGGCTGTGAGGCGAGCGAGGAGAGTGAGGGGAGGAAGGCGAGCGTGGAGAGGGTGAACATGGAGAGCGGGGTGAGCGAGGGGAAGACACACGGCTTGGCACAGGGCTTTCAGCTTTGGTGTGGCTGTCTCCATTGACCGGAGTCTCACCCAGTGGGTCTGTGGGTGTCCCCGGCTGAGTGGGTACATAGTCCAAGGGGCAGCTGATGTCTGCAGTGTGCTCTTGGGGCTGATGAGCCTCAGCTTCACCACGCCTTTCCAGCAGGAGGCACTGTGGAGCACTGTCTGATCCTGACTGGGAGGACAGTCCAGAGGGACGCTGAGCTGTTAGCTGAAGGGGAGGGAGAGGTGGAGACATAGGAAGGAAGAGAAAAACACGGGTGTTACTATAGCAACAAGCCACATTATGAAATGGGAATAATATTCTAATTGTCAAAGGCCTGTTGCTGACAGATTACAACATGTTTAGTTGTGCTGTAGTTCTGTAGCAAGGGCCTGATACAGATGGTATAGATGTGTGAAAACAGAAGGTATTTTATGATATGGGGTAATCAATGGAGTTTAGTTTGGCAACAGCATGCAATACCATAGCTACCATTATCAGATCAAAACACACAAGTGCTATGGTGTCGGTCAAGCTGTGAGTACTAAACCAGCAAGTAGGACAGGAAACGTTCACGCAACTTCGCAGGGGGCTTCAGCGAAGAAAGGGTGAGGAACAAATACAGGGAGAGAGAGAGAAAGAGGAAGATAGAGAAGACAAAGACGATCTGAAACAAAAGAGACCATGCAACCTGTAGTCATGACTCTACATTCCAAACACACATGCCACAATCAGACAAACACACCCCTATTCAGATCACAAGAACACATGTCCAGACACAAGGACACATCTGATCATGCTCTGTCTGGCCTGCATAATGCCCTTTCTGGTTTTTTGGAGAGAGCTGCCTGACAGCAACAAAATAACAAAGCCAAAAATCAAAGAAGCCAAAGCAAGCAATCAAAATAAAATAAAAGAATAAAAATATGGCAGCCGATGTATATCTACTGAGTAGTGATATAATAAAAGAGAAGAGCTGGATGGGTGAGCATTCTCTTTTGTGAGACTACGGGATCGTCATGGACTCATCACCTGCTGAAGCTGGGCACGGGTGATACGTATAACAGAGGGAAACTTGGTGTTGGCAGCACCCGCTGGGATAGCAGGCAGTTTCCTGCGGTTGGGCGAGTGGGTGCCGGGGGCAGGGGTTGGCGGAAGTGGTAGGGAGGCGTGGCAGGAGGAGGAAGAGGAGGGACGCTCTTGTTGATGCTGGTCGGCAGACTGGCTGCGCCTCATGCCCGGCAGCTGGCACTGGTGCAACAGATCCGACAAGGTGGTCAGGAGGGTGTGTGGGCTGGGAGAGCGCAGAGGGATGGGACTGGATGTCCGGGCCACAACCTCCTCAGGCAGGGATGGAGGAGAGGTAGGGAACTAAGAGAGGGGGAAGGAGAGAAGTGGGAGGTGGAGAGAGGAGGGACTGTGAGTTTGGTGAGGGAGTGAGAAGATGGAGGAGTTATGGTGGAAGTACTGCAGGTTGCATGGGTGAGTAGCACGGCGTGGAGTTGTTGAAGACATGTAAAAGCGGATGGAAAGATCAGAAATGTTTTTTAGGGATGGTCTTGGGCTAGGCAAGGAAGGAGGAGGAGGAGCAGGAGTGGTTTTGTGAAAAGCACATTTCAAACATAGAGGGGTGATTCTTATCGTGGGGGGAGTGAGGAACTGTCAGCATATTTATTCCTCTGAAAAAAAAATCTTGTCTACAATGCAAATAAAAACAGTCTGTGTTGGACTTGCAGCAGGATTCTGGAATCGGACTCAGTGGAAGAGCTGGTTGAAGGTTAAGAATAGCAAAAGAGCAAACAAGTAATATAAACTAAGCAAACTAAAGCATGTTTTGGAAATAAATAATTTAATTTATGAAGTAAATAAAATCAACCAAAATACTTTCCAAATGAATGTCTGCAAATAAGATTAAATATGCATGATATCTAATGCAAATCAAAGTGCAGTTCAAAGCCATAAGCTCTCTCCCCCCATGCTGTGATCTGATAAAAGCTCTGCAGTGAATACCTTTTTTCTAACAAATACACACAAACAAAGAAGCGAGCAAACATAAAGCAGTAAAATTTAGCTTCAAACCACAGCAAGATGCAACTGGTGGAGCTCTGATCATCGTATGATATTAGCACTGAAGTTCTATCGCTAGAACTCTGACTCTGTGCAGCTTTTTAACTTTGTAAAATGCTGAGTACAGTCAGTATCATGTATGTAATGTCATGAGATGGAGTTAAAATGAAAGGCCTTACCTGAGTGAGAACTCCCTCAGCCAGAGCCTCAGCCGGGCTGGTTGGAGTGACGGGAGGCAGAGCCTCTGCAGGACCCACACTTAGCTCCAACTTGTCCACCTTTGCACCTCCTGTGGAGGAAGCCGCTGTTTCTTGTTTAGCTTTGCCAGAGCATCCAGGAGACAGTTCCGCTGGCTGGAGCACCTCCGGCTCCTCCTCATCCTCCTCTGAAGGGCTAGTGGTAGCCTTGGCTCCTGGGGAGCCACTGGGCTGCTCCACCATTACCCACTCCCTTGAGTCAATGTCCTGCCTGCCAGAGCTCAAATTGAGGGCCACAAAGCCCCCGCTGCTTGCTGCCCCATCACCCTGCTCTGGAGATCCAGGAGATACTGGCTTAGGAGAGCCACCACCAGACAGAAACTCCTCATCATAGTGCCACACCCTATCAGGACGTTCCCCAGCAGGGACGGCTTGACCCTGAGTTACTGGGATGATTGCAGCCCCCTCAGCCTCCTTCTCTTGGGGTCCAAGCTGCTGCTTTGCAGAGCTGGACAGATACACAGACAGAGAGACAATCAAGGAAGTCACAAGGAAGGAAATGGAAGGAAGGGAAAAAAAATGGAAAAAACAGTAGTATAACATGGAAAGATGACAGGGTCCTGCATAGACCTACCAAGCCTCCAGGAAGCGCTCTGGACTGGGTTTAGACTCCAGGCCAAGCCTCCTTTCAAGCTCAAAGCTGTGGATGTTGCGAAGCTTCCTCAGTAGGGGGCCATCACGGTCTGAAACCACCACCTCAGCGTGCAGTTTGACTGGAGAACCCAGGTTTGACCCAGCATAGGGGCCCTGCTGTCCTTGGTTGCCCTGGTTGTTGCTATGATCCTCCCCTGTGGCTGCCTGTGGGAACCAGTCAGTTTTTGTAAGTGGTTGATTAGCTCAAAGAAACAGGTCAATTTTAACTGCACTTTTAATGCTCTTGTGGAAAGTGTGTGTGTTCATATGAAGCCTACCTTCCAGACTGCAGTCCTGACGCGATTACGGTTGCGGTCCAGCTCCTCCCAGACATCAGCTTCCTGGTTACGGAGATGGTGAACAGGGGAACCCGGCAGGCGTTCGGGGTTGTTCTCCCCGTCGCTAAGCTGTTCATCCTGCAGAACCTCATCTGTGTTCTCCCTTAGCAGGTCTCCAGGGATCAGGGAGGCATTTGCCATGCTGGAGGAACAAAAAGTTAAAACATTTACCTGAATCATCTATAGCCAAAAGATGGAAATCTATATTCTGGCATATTACAGCCTCCAACAAACGTACCCCATGTGTGCCGGGGTGAGGCGTGTGTGATGCTGGGGTGTTGCAGCACTGGCACTGATGGTCAAAGTGCCGTCTGTGCCTGTCCGCTCCCAGTCATAAGGGTCGTTCTCCACTACGTTGTAGGTTTTCATGCTGTTGTCAAACACTGACATTAGCAGCTGTGAAATTAAGGGATATCAAGAAAACAACAAGAGAATTATGTTGTTATTACATCCTGAGTACAATATCCGCAGACACTGCCCTTTTAAAGCTATGTTGTGGAGGCATGACTAGCTCATCCATGTGTTGCATCAGTGGAATAAAATCCCATTTAACGGGTAATATCTGGGTGGAGATCATGGAAAAATTAATAAGACTGTCCTTTTTTCTCAGGAAAGATTTTATATCCCATATCCTGTTTTGTAATGGGGTTTCTCAACTGTTTATTTTTTTTATTGCCGTCGTTGCCTCACCTTTGCTGACTGACTCTGAGATACTGTATCTCACAAGTTGTTGTCAAACATTGTGTTGCCTAGCATGAGATTCATGTAAAATCCTCCTTCTGCCAGTTGAGTGTTTAGTTTCAAGCATTCCAAACGTAACCATTTCAAGAACCAGAACTTTCCTGGTGGAAAAGCACTATACATCACCTGGTAGTCAGGCTTGGTGAAGTAATCAAGATTGGAAATGTGGTCCAAGAACATGTTGAATTCTGCTGGCAAATGTTTGAGCATCAGACGATGGTCATACGTATCCTTCAGCTTCCCCACGTGTTCCTGGGAATGATCAGACATGTTTTTCACCTCTCATCACTTACAGCTACGCTGACATGGCTGTTTAGTTTCCAGAAAGGATAACAATTATTGTTTGCTCTTACTTTATCCTTTATCTTCCTCCATGGCAACTGACCAACGAGAAACTCCACCAGCATGTAAAAGAGGGACCACAGATCATCATGACGACCCATCTCCTGTGGAATCGCATCAGGGACAAAGAAGGGTACTGAATGAGAATGTTGTGGAGTTGAACACATGAATATGAAAATGTGGTACAGTGTCGATACTGACCTTATTCTTGTGCGCATTGACAGAGGCATAGCGGACTGTTCCCCTAAACCCTGCCACCGGACGGGGCTAAAAACACAAAGGGAGACACATTCGTGTTAATACTGGTAAAATCTCAGTGCAAACAGTATAAACTGAATAACAGAGGGTGATACTCACAGGTCGGACCTCCTGACAAGAGTTGGTGAACTGGCGAGCTAAACCAAAGTCCAGCATATAGCAGGTTCGACAGGTACTGGAGAAGCGACCCATTGCAAAATTGGACTAGACAGAGATAGTGGAAAGTAGGGAATGTTTTAGAAAATATTAAAATGGATTATATGTGATTATAAATCAAATAAAGTTTAATTTCTAATTATATTAATTTTCCTGTGGTAGAAAATAATTTTATATAGCAGCTCAAAAGCCAGAAAAAACTAACATTCCATTATATTTCAGGCATTTTGCCAAAACTCTACCACTGCCACCAAGTTACAGTAAATGGAAAAGCAGAATTCTAGAATCAGCAACACCAGCAGCCAATAAAAAGTGCAAGCACTTCAAAACTATCCAGATAATAGAAATAAAAGCAAATATTCTCTGTGACTCACTGGTTTGATGTCGCGATGCAAGAAGCCGACAGAGTGGATACTCTCTATTGCTTCCAAAATCTGGCGTCCCAGCCTGAGGGTGGTGCTGATGCTGAAGGTTCCCCTGGTCATACTCCGCCTCAAGTCGGCCAGGTTACGGCCCTGAGAGAGGATGAAGATGTTGAAGATAAGTTATCAGGGAAGGAAATGAGCATTTGTGCCTGGCTACCATGATTGGAAATCCACTAGCCACAACGGAACAGGACCTCTATGCCAAACCAAGCATAGGCCTATTCCCATCATTAAAAAAAAACAACATCTAACTGACTCACCAAAGGCCAAAATAATAATAATAATAATAATAATAATAATAACATATTTATCTAGTTCTCTTGTGGTAGCAACATATTGCCCATGAGCCAGCTTGAGTATATAGTGTGAATTTACCCATATATTTTTTATCAGTTGATTTACCTTTTTTTTTTTTTTTAAANTTTTTTTTTTTTTTAACATTTTTTTTTTACTTTATTCTCATTCACAGCTCGGCTTCTTGTAACCTACTCCTTAGCAAGAACACCAATGCTTCCAGATGGGTTGATGTGTTAAGAGTCATTACTGGCGTGTTTCCTTTTAGCAGAAAATACGCATCTCTGTCATTTTCAGTCCTTCTACACCTTTCGACCCACCTGAAGCTCCATCACCACGTAGTTAAAGCGATCGTTGCGGCCACATCCCACAAAGCGACACACGTGGTCCTTACCTAAGAGATGAAGGAAGGACAAAGGTGTTTCAGGGTAATTTCAGGCTGTTACTTCACAACTACCTGACATCAAACGCATCATTTCATGATAAATGTGATATGCTTTGTGGATCATGACAATGTGCCTCCATATTTCACTACCCTCTGCAGTCATTACAGCTTACTGCCCTCCCATCACCAGAACATAACTTACCTTTTGTGAGTACACTGCTGATTTATGCTACAGCGCACAATGCCAAGTCTGCATATGTGCTTGTCTTGTGTGTTTATGTGTGTGTGTGAGTGTGTTTTCTGGTCTCGAAGGACATTGCTGCACTGGCATACACACACTGCGGCCACACCTCAAAGCCCTTCAGCATGCAGTGAACCAGTGCAGAGAAACCACCCAGTGTTCGCCTTATAACAACACACATGCAAATGGTCACACCAACAAAAAAAAATGTTCACATACACCAACTTTATCCCCAACAAGTAAAATATATCAAAGTAATCTAATAACAGAATAAAAATCCCAAGTTATTTTCAGCTTGGTCTCACATATTTTTCTTTTTATGAGGCTTTGGGGCGATGTTTACTCAGTACAGATGGGTGGGTTAGCGGTGCTTGGGAGCTGGAGTTCAGCCCATCTCAAGTTACATACTGGCTCCCTGAGGAAGCAACAAAACCATGATGCCTCAGGCTGCAGCCATTAGACAGCAAACATGATCCCAGCCCATTGATTTTCCTCTCAGAAGGGAGAAATAAAAAGCCATGGTGGTAAAAAATGCAAGGAGGGAAAAGGCCGGGTTAAAAAAAGAAAAACTAGATGTCCCCAGAGGAGGTCTCATGGCTACTTTATTGCTCATCTTCTTTTAATGAGAGAGAATGGGAGTGCTATATCATCTATTCACACTAAATGATTTTTTTTTTTTTTTTTTTTTNTTTTTTTTTTTTTTTTTTTGTACAGCAGAGACTGGAGTAAACAGAGATGAGTCGATGAGCTGATCCCTGGGCCAATCTGTGTTTTCGGTTGAGTCAGATGATCTGTATCTGGCCTCAGAGGGACAGATTATGCTCCCTGCTATCCATATACACAAGCAATCCCAGCATTTGCTGCTAGCATGACATTTCCTGGACTGACCCACTTCAACCAAACAGAAATCGCTACACTTCATTTTATTTTTGTCCACCAAATATAGAAACAATACACAGGATAATCCACTTTGGGATAATTCAATAGGTTTTCATCCAAGGGGGGGATCAATCAATTCCAGAAATGTAACCAAATCCAGTGAAACCATTTTAACTCACCCTGGAGCTTCTTGAGCACTGCGACCTCCATCTTGAGCACCTGTTTGGGCTGCTGGGCCGACTCCACCTTTAGCGCCACGCTGACCTGAGTCAGCAGGTCCAACGCCTCATAGATTTCCCCAAATCCACCACCCCCAATCTTCTTCACCTGGAGGAAAAGGTTAATGAAAGCATTTGACATTCAGAATCTTTCTCAAGAGGCTTGAAATTAGCATATGAAGGAAGATCAACTCCTATTGAAGGTTCTTTGATATCAACAACGTAAAATCAGATAGTCTCCTATCCCGACACCACTGCTGCCATGGCAATGCAGTGTAAGAAGGGCAATTTCAGGTCAGTCAGACAGGCATGAGATACTAAAATATAATTTTCTTAGACCTTTATTAGCCTCTGCATGTGTCCAATCCTGAAATATTCTTGAAATTACTCATTAAAATAATTCAGTTCAGGCCCAATTCCTGAATTACCACACATGCTTCTTTATTTGCACCTCCCACAACTACAAATGCTAATTTCCCTTAAGCTCCCACATATCTTTCTCTGTCCTAAATGCTCGCTTATACCCTTACATTGCACTAAGAGCTCAAGTCAAGGGATTAAGTGCAGCACCATTACGTAAACGTGCTCCTTAGATGACAGGAAGTGGCACGAGACTAGGCTGCCAGCTAAGAGTAACAATTCCACATGTTATCCAGGCGGGTAGAGCAGTGAGAGACATGGGAACACCGCTGCTGCCTATACAACACTGCACTGCCACAAATAGCCACAGAAGCTATTTTAGGATTTCTCTTGAATGCTGCAGCAGCACTGCCTGGACAAAGACACATGACCCCAAACTGCCCAAGCCACAGGTGAGATCAAAGAAAGGAGAAGGACTTAACCACTGTTTGATGCACAAAGCCAGCATTTGTGGGTTGTTGCTGTGGTGGAAGGGAGGCAGGGTGAGCTAGGGGCAGGCAGTGATGGGGGAGGACAAACACTCTGCCTATTGTCATGAAATAACACGCCACTTACCACTTTCCATCGTTCCTTGACCAGGGAGAGCACGTTTAGGATGTCAGCTTGCTCCACTCCCCCACTCATCCCGTCTATGGACCAGGACCGCTGTCCTCAACCAACAGCCTCAGACTTGCATTTGGGCCTTGCTGGAGACCCCTATAGGAATGCCAGAGAGATTCAAAACTGTCAAAATCTGATGAATTTCAACCTTTAAATCAAGAAAAATAGGTTAAAGGCAGCTTGTTAAGACATGTTTGCAGCAACAGAACTTTTAAAGACTTCTCAGCTGACAGACCATGTTAACTTCTCGGTTTAAGGGATTGAGCTTTCTGATAGTTGAACATTGCTGCAGCTGCCACAGCTGCTGCTCACAGCCGTCTTTCAGCTCAAACTCACCCCACTAAGCCACGGCAAATGTCTGCAGTCTGAAACCACATGGGTATCATTCATACCAGGTTTTATTTTCGTTTGTATTACTGCCCTTTGGCTGTATGACAACATATTGTAAATGTCATCAGACATACCCTAGACTGTTTAATCACTACCATTTCACTAACATGCTGGATCTGTGATTCATGACTAATTTTGCATCTGGGTTCAAATTTTGATGAGTAAATATATTACTCAGATAGCTTTTTGTGAGATATTTTCCAATTTTTTTCCAACAAAAATAGCTTTGATGTGTAATAACACTAGATTTTTGTCCAAATTGATTTATCCAAATGTTAATTCATAGATGTAGATGGTTCTCAGTCAGTTATGTGTGCGATCCACCTCTGGGTCCTGGCCCTGGGTCATCTCTTCAGGTCTCACCTCCTTAAATTTACCTGAAGATTTGTCTAAGATTAATTCATCTGCCTTTGTTAAATTCAGCCTGTCTCTATGCCAAAGTTCAACAGGAGTTCCCACAGGAAAAGCTTTGTGTATGGCCTGTATTATACAACAGTCGCGTCATAGATAGTCATCTGTAAGGAAAGCAAAAAAACCAAACAAACAAAAAAACAACAACACATAAACATGCACAAGAAACTTCCTCCAGTCTGACTTCAATCAGAAGTCCTACACAGCACGCTATGATGCTGCAATGAGCCCTCAAAACATGATTTGGTTGCAGGGCATGATCTCGACATCAAGAAGGCAATCAATCCCATCATGCACTGGGTTGCTGGTTAGGTGCTGGAAGAGGGCAAACATGGTTAGATGAGATCACGGTGAAATGAAGACCATGAAATTTGACCTGGGGCTGACAGTCAGGAGTGAAGTGGCCTTGGTGCAGGTGAAACACATGAAACGAGATGACATAACCAGACAGGACGGCTCAAGATGTTAAACCTCTCCTTACTACTTAGAAAATAAAGTACAACATCTAACTTGTAATATTATTTATTATTATTTATATTATTTATTACCATTGTTATGTATTGTACTTTATGTTATTCTATGGCACTGACATGATAAAGATTATGCATTTTTATGTATTTTATTGTTGCGTGTATTTTTTTACTTTGTCACTTTACTAATCTGTTTATTTCTTGTAACTGCAAATGACTTTGCAGCTTTATTTTTAAAATTTTATTTCTAATGACATGACATAACAAGAAAAATACAGATGTAAATAATAATAATGACTCTGTACTCTTTCGGTATACAAGTGAGCCAGCATCTACAATAAGTCTCTGGCAATCCGAAATGGAAGCAGACATTATTAATGTTACGATTTACAACTGTGTTTGACAGATCAAACTTTCCACTGTGAGAAACATGTATTGTTATTATTCTAAAGTTTAAGAAAAGAGCATGAGAGCAGTAGACATTAAGCCTTCATTCTACCATTACAGAAATATGAGAGAAATACACAACAAACAACAAATACACACAAAAAAACAGTAATTACTCTTTGAAATGAATTATTGATATTGTTTGTCCAAAACTGACAAATCCTACAAATGTTGCATCTCTGATTTTTATATTTGCTTTAGCTTAAAATAGAAATATGACTTGTGAGGAAACATGAGGAATTGAAGTTAAATTCATATGAAATATAAAAGGAATAAATAAAGCCACAATAGCCAAAGCAACAGAGCATCAAAGAGCTGTGGGACATGTAAAAAAGATGAGTGGAATTCATGATGATATGCTGATTGCGACGATTCAAAAACATGCAGCGGAGCACAAAATCAAAGCAAAAACGTGCACCAAAAAAAAACAAAAAACAAAAAAAAAAAAANAAAAAAAAAAAAAACATTTAAACTCAAAGGAAGCAAAACATCCTGTAAACAGTGTGATTAAATAACCTCTGCTGTGACTCCCGTGTCAACACTTCAAGGTCACACTATGTTCCAGTGTTTTCCTCCCACAGTCTCAAGGAGTAATTCTGAGGAGAGAAACAACACTCCTGCGACCTTTTGTCACATTTGAGCTATCGTGCAGGAGACTTCATTTAATGAGATGAGGAAGTAATTTGCTCAAAAGGGAAAAGTGAAGCTGGAAGGCCACAGTTTACTACCCATTTCATTTATCGGGCTAATAAACAGGAGCTTTTGAAGGAAAAATCAAAGGAACATGGATAGAAGGAGCTTTAGTATGTCTGCTTTCCCAAACCTGGTGAACTACAATTTTCGATTAAAGGGTCTGAACAGGACCAAACTGTCTTGCAGCCCAAAAAAAGCCAAGTAAGCCACTTTGCGAACAAACAAAAGCTAATGCACACATTTATACACACACCCATATGACTAATCTTACATTTCACCTCTTCTGTGCAAATCACCATCAATAAATGGAGACGTTAGATAAAAAATTAGACCAGTCTACAGTCAGCTCTTGTCTCATCATGAATCATGCTTCCTGACCACAGCATCTCCATGGTAACGATGGTGTAGTGCCATTTTCTTTTGCAGACTGCAGCTTGGCATCTCTTCTGCCCTTTTACTCTTCTGGAAACTGCAACTTCACAGCTACATAAAGCTTCTGAAATGTCAGTGACATCCTCATCTGAGACTCCTTTTTGGAAATGTTTATGCAGTAAATATTGACTAAGAGCCAGGGTTGTTGACAGATGAGTATGTATAAGCTTTGAACCTGTGCATAAGCATAAATGCATGCATTTATCCACAAACAAACACAGAATCCTACGTTGCTCCGTTATCCCAACCTATGAAAGACATGCACCTCCATCCATCTTCAAGGCACCCCACACCACTCCACAACCATCTGGCTTGACAAGCGGTTCTCAATCCTGCTCCTGGGAAACCACAACACTCCAAATTTTCCATATCTCCCTGCTCAATCTACACCTGATAAACACCTTTCCACACATACCATTCCAGGTATTTTCCAAGCTGCCTTGTCCAAGGATCCTTTCCCAATTGACCTTGGACATGGAACAATGGTGAAGAAATGTCTTCTTTTGGATTCTACATTGGACTTCCATGGACCACCTCAGAGACTTTTAGGGTCTTTACTACATGATTGAGGACTTGCTGATCTTTATTACTGTATTGTGTATCTACTACAACTTAGTTTGCTTTCTTTGTAATTGCTGCGTCCCCCATCTATGACTTCTATGTCACACCTGGCCATTTGAGGAGAGTGTATCTCTCTTAGAATTGCATCGCCTGAAGTTTCATTTCTTTCTTTTTCCTTATGCTAAGACTTTTAGGGTGTTCTTCCTTATTTTTTCTGGACAGGTCAAGCTGGGTCAGGAACTGTGTGGGCGTGAAAAGCCTTTTGAAAGGTTGCATATGATGCTGAGCTATACAAATAAACTTGCCATGAGCTTAAAAATAACCAGGCAAAGACGCCTAATTGCAAACCAAACCTGTGTCTTATTTTCTTTCTATTGACCACTCTGTGAGGCCTGGCTCAGTAGCAGACTTGAGGGGGCTGCTGGAGGTGGAACTAGAGTCTGGTCTGACAAATCTGCACCTACTGGAATCCTGGAGAAGAGCCAGCATGGAGACCCCCTCCACTTTCTGGTTGCTTCTACTCATAACATGGATGCAACTGATCCAGCTTGAAGGAAACATACAGCCCACTGAAGGATGAAAAATGGAGGTGATGCTTTCACCTCAAGAGCAGCATTTGATTTCTGCTTATGACTTTCAAAGTGCATTTCTCCAAAATATTTCATTACAAGGATCAAATGAAAAATGACAAACATAAAACAAGGCTATGTGGGTGGTTTTAGTAGAATCTGGCAGGTAGCGAGCTGCAGCAATACAATTTCAAGCCAGTCTGCAAAATTAAAGGCAGGTATCCACCTATTCTGCCATTCTGACCGGCGGCTGTATGCTGGTTGCCACAGCAGATTTACTCAGGTGCGTCCACGCATAGTGACCGTCCACAGGCCACGCTAACTCATCCTGCCTGGCGTGGAGGAGGTTATAAACTATTGGCAACATGCAGGATGACGAAGTCGTTGCATGCAAGGAAGATATGTAGAATGGAGGGACGAATCGAAGCCGAGGGGGTGAAACATGGCATGGCGGCTGGATCCTTACCGCTGCTGTTTGCTCCCGATCCTTGATCCAAAGCAGAGCCGGGTGTGGTTATCACAAATCCGCTGCGTTTGGAGGCGACGGCGGCGATACAGAGCGGAATCCCATCGTGACAGAACCGTCCATAGGAAGAGGTCGACACGATGGCGTCGGTGATAAGAAATAAACGAGCAGGTTAAATGTGTGTATGTGTGTGTGATCGTCCGTTTTCTCCTTCTCTCTGTCACCTCAGCATCTCTGTCGCTCGCTGCGGATCCGTGACGTGACGATTCTGTGATGATTAGCAGCCTTCCTGCGCGCGCGTCCCCGATTCCATCCCCCCTCGCAACAGCTCGGCCACGCGCACCGAGGTTTTTAAAGCTCGTTCACGGATCACCACAATCGATCCCACGTGAACGCGCTCTCATAAGGTTATATGCACTCAGCAAGACAGTGCACAGCGGTTATTTATTGACTTTTTTAAAAATATGTAACGTTTTTATAATTTTATATAGACACAGTGAAAAATAAATGATTCACATATTTAAACTAGAGATGTAGTAGTTTAGGATGTAACTGGGACTATTTGGAATGCGGCCATAGGAAAAAAAACCAGACACTTTTCGCAAAGACTTCTGGGATGCGGCATTAAGTCAAAGATGGTCTATTTACACATTATGATGACATACACAGCAACAAATAAATGACTTTTCTCCCTTGTAAGGCTAAAAATGATTTTGGTCATTACAAATTGTTTGAATTCATCAAATGTAGTATTTTCCTATGAAGATTTGCTGGGCTCCCTTTCCTCATAATTACTACATAGTAGTTTCTCTTATTAATGAGAATCAAACATTTAACTAATAATGAGTGTCTAATTAATGTCAATTAGTATCATAAACATGACTTAATATCTCATAATTATGAGATAATTATTCTGATTATGACAAAAGTATGAGGCAGTATCTCATAATTAAACTATTCCATGAGATACTTTCTCGTAATTATAAGATACTACCTCGTACCAGTATGACTTAGAATTTAATAATTAACAACATAATTACTAATTAGTATTTGTTAGTTATAAGACTCTCATATTTATGGGCTACTATCTCATGTTTATGAGATACGAAGTCATAATGAGAAAGTCATTAATTAGATATCTCATCATTGTGAAAAACTGTCAAAATTGTGATGTAGTCGTAATTAAAACAAAAAAAAAAACACTCATAATGACACAATCACATAATTCTTAATTCTGAGGCAGTTTGTTAAGACTATGAGTAAAAGTGCCTCTTAATAAACCATGTCAGACATGAGATTATGTGAAAAAAAAAAAATAATAATATGAGGGGAAAGCAGCAGGCTTTGTAGTATTTGGAAACAGAGTCAGAGTGGGAGCTCACTATTTCCTCTTCTCTCTCCTGTTTTCTCCTCTGTTGGAAGCGGTGACGTTTCACCTTTCAGCCGGTCAGTGCAGTCTGTTGTTAGCTGTTAGCTATTAGCTTAGCAGCTAGCATCCAGCGGAGCTCCTCCTGCTCTGACCGCGGCTGAGCGGAGCCGTGAATGAATCTCTCCCCTCCATGCATCTCTTCTGGTTGCGATGGCAGCGACAGCAACGGTCTGAGTTTGTGCTATTAGCAATGTAGCTAACGGCTCAATTGTACCTGTAGTTAATGTTAGTGTAATTAGTGTCCTTTTTCTTAGTTAGCTAGCTAGTTCCACCAGTGGCTAGCTCTTTCTTCCCGGGACAGACACAGCTAGCCTACTCTCTCACCACTGCAGGAGGATGCTGAAGCTGTTCGGCGCGCTGGTTCTCCTCGGGCTGGCTCTGGCGTGCATCACCTCCTGGGTGCTGGACAGCTATGACACGGCTTGGCACCCTAAATGGAGCGTTCAGACTGNCATCACCTCCTGGGTGCTGGACAGCTATGACACGGCTTGGCACCCTAAATGGAGCGTTCAGACTGTCAGTGATGGAGACGAATCTGACGGTAGTTTTGCACCGTTTCCCGGCGGCGAGTTGAACAATATATTCTGGTTTATACAGGTGGGGTGTTATTCTTTCTTACTAGCTAGTTGGGCCTTGTATATTCTGGATTTGTAGTGTTTGGAGAGGCTATTTATGGTGATTTACCCTCTGAACTCTCTGAATAATTGACTGAAAAGGGTCACTGAGTAGAGATCTGTGTCATTGTCATGGAAAAAGGTGGTTCAGCAGCTCAGTGTGTCAGTAGTAATCAGACTTTGCACTCGTTATGTTTCATAACTGTGCTGAAAAAGCTGCACACAAGCAAGATCTTTGTCATTTCTCATCTTTCTGTCACTGTAGTCAGTATAGCCGCCTTTAAATTAAGCCTTTTTCTGTATTTTATGTCTGATTCAAGGTGTCTGACATTCACATCAGCCGATTTCATGACCCAAGACGCATTCCAGATTTTGAAAAGTTCTGCAGGGATACCACAGAAGTGATCAAACCAGCTCTAGTTCTTGCAACAGGTAGAGTAAGTCATCCTTAACTGCTTGAATTGGCTTGGAAAGTAGCTGTGTGCCAATTAGATGGCAGGATCCTCATGATCAATGACAACTTGAATGAAAATATTTTATATTTACCAAATTTACAAGTTCACAAGGATCTTCTGAATGCTCCATTTAACAACTAACTGGTTTTACAATGGATTCTGGGATACTGAGGACTGTAAAACATACACTGGTTGTATCCTCCTGGGCTGCCTTGCTGGTCCATTATGGCATGTTTAATCTAGAAATGTGCTTTTAACATTACATGATTTCTTTTTCCACACTACAGGGGATCTAACAGATGCTAAAACAGAGAGTAAGGTGGGCTCTCTTCAGCACGAGGTGGAGTGGCAGGCCTACCACAACATCCTGAAGAGGTCACGTGTGATGGAGCGCACTAAGTGGATTGACATCCGTGGAAATCACGGTGACTAACTGCAACACCTTAGTGTTAACATTTATCTCAACAGCTTTTTTTAGACTCGCTGGTTGAAATGAAACATGCAGAGCAAGGAGTGTATTAGAGTGGTGAAAGAACCCATTAACTGTGGTTCATGTTAACATCACAGGAAGTCATCCTCCCACTCCTCTTTACCACTTCCTTTTTGTTATTGGATCACAAGCTATTAAATGTGAAACAGGATAGCTTCTCTTTGTAACTGTCAAAAACAAATCCCAGATCAAAAAGAAACCCGGCACTGTCTCTGATAGCTATCTGTTCATCAGGTCTTTGCTTATCTGGAAACAACAGATTTTGAATGATATTTAGCTGTAACATCAGGAAAACTGAATTAAATACGTTTCATGTTATATCAGCCATCTAACAGTGAGTTCTTGTATTTTTGGTTTCTTCTGGCAGATGCCTTCAACATAATTTCATTGGACAGCGTCAATAATTATTACAGGTCAGTATTATGTGGTTAGTGCCACAGTTATTGCGCTAATTGAAATGGCAGCTTTACATCCAGTTGAGAGTCTTACAGCAGCAATCTGAGTGGAAAGCCCGTCAGAGTGTTGTGAGGTTGATTGTCTGTGAAACACGAGTACAAGCAGGCCTTTTTATTGACATTTATCCAAGCTATCTGAGCAATCTGAGGACCAAAATAGAAGCAAAATCTACAGACAGGCTGCTTCTCCTACCTTCTACCTTTTGACACAAATCATGGTTTATGATTCATTGCTGTTGCTGTTTAAACTGGTTAATTTTTTTGTCTCATGAATTTTCTTAATGTTATGGTTATGTTTGACAAGCTAAGACAAGCTGCCTCTCTTGCGCAGGTCTCATTTATTTATTTAAAATGCATTACATTATCTCAGGGCTTTATTAGCATAATAGCTATTGGCTTCGTCCCAAACTACTGTATCTTATTGCTTACCATCACTCATTTCTTTCCAGGAAGTACTCAGCTAATCAGAAAGTGGGCTCTTTCCACTATGTTCATAAAACTCCCTTTGGCAATTATTCCTTCATTTGTGCGGATGCTACTCTGACACCAGGACCCAAGAGGCCGTACAACTTCTTTGGTATTCTTAACCAGGTAGGCCTTCACTGGCTTTGTGACAAATGAGAAAAGCAATCATTCATTGAGTTTTGTAGTTCACATTTTTATGACTTTAAAGGACCAACCAGTGATTTTTTGCATATCTTACAGACTCAGATGGACTTGCTGGCCACGTTCAGAGTTGAGAGTCTGAAAAGCAACCAGTCTATCTGGTTTGGCCACTACACCACCTCCACTGTCGTCTCGCCTTCTCCAGGAGTTCGTGAGGTGATGAGGTAAGAAAAAGGGTTGGAGCATAGGCCAGTGTTGATAAACTGGGTGGGAAGCTGAGGCTTTCTTTCATTTAGTCGATGTCCACAAATTCACAGCCTTTGCCTACATAAAGACGTTCACCTTCAGTCTTAAAATACAAATGATAATCTGGTAACTCACTGTCAAGTCTTTGAATCTTTTCAGGAGCATACTGACGCATTTCTGCATTTTTGGCACATTACGACAATGTAATTACAGATCTGCAGTTGCCTATCTGTGTGGCCACCTGCACACCCTCGGCGGCCTGATGCCTGTCCTCCACAGCCGACATCCCCAAGGCACCCTGGAGCTCGAGCTGGGAGACTGGATGGACAATCGTAGGTAAGACACCCTTATTACAAAAACTTTCTTTCCATATTTTTTCCACTTTTCTCCTTCTTTTATTTCTTGTTTTTCATTTTAGGTTTTCATGTTCCTTTTTAATTTCAGGTACAGGGTTCTGGCCTTTGACCATGACCTGCTGAGTTTCTCTGACCTCAAGTTTGAGCAGTGGCCTGTGGTGCTCATTACCAACCCCAAGGATGCACAGTACCTGCATCCAGGAGTGGAGCCGCTGGGTAGAATATGGAAATCAACGCACATCAGGTGTTTGAGCTACTGTGAAAAAATAATGAACGTGCATGTTGAAATTATCATATTTCCAGCATTCTAATTTTTTTCTGTTTCTGAATAGGATCTTAGCCTTCTCAGAAGCCTCCATTATGGCAGTGCACGTGAGCATAGACGGTGAGCCGTTAGGGAAAGGCCGCTCTGCCGGAGGTCCTCTCTATGTTCTGTTATGGGACCCTTCTCTCTACCTCACCGGGCTACACACCATCACAGTTAAAGTGGAGGTTGGTACACCATTCTCATTTGACTTCTATTTAAACACCAAGCTTTTCTGACACCTTTAAATATTTCACAAGCATTTAGGAAGTGTCAGGTTTGTTAGTTAGCATGAGGTGATTGACTGCTTGAGTGTGGACTCATGCTATGTACCAGCTAATCTCTTCTGCTGTTATGCATAGTTAAATGTGCTCTTAAATTATGTAGTGAAATTCTTCCTCTGCATTTGACTCATTCTAACTACTAAAGTAAAAGGAGAACATGGAAATGGAAACTCCACACACAAAGAATGAGGGCCAGCTCAGGGATTCAAACCCAGGACCTTGTTGTTGTTGTTCTTGGTGCTCTTAAGTTATGAAATTAAATGATCACGCTTTGTTATTATCCTTTCCTGTGTGTGCGAGTCAGGACTCGGCAGGTCGGTCCACCATGCGGGAGCAGCACTTCACCCTGGAGGAGGACCTGACTCCCAGCTTTGGTTTTGTGCAGTCCTTCATCCTTCTCTCAGACCACTACATCCTGGCCCGAGTGGCCTTCATATTCACGATGCTGCTGAACGTGGGGGTGCTGCTCGCCTTCAGGTTCATGCGTGTTCCTGCTGTCAGAGGTGAGCCCCATCTTCAACCGTTTTCACACAAATACATGCCTCAGAATGTCGATTACTTTAATATTCCACTCGCTCATAACCTAAAAAACAACAAGTTTACAGTTAACTTTTTTGATAATTAGGTTTGTCCTCTCAAGCGTGTATGTCACTTCACCTGGTCAGTAAAATGGACACCTTCTACTACTCTCTGCTGCTGTTCAACCTATGCACAGCCTTAGGTGAATAAACCGCTGTCTCTCTGTCTCGTGCCATCATAATAAGATTTTGTCATAATTCTTCATGGTCATACAACCTGCGCTTGCTTCCCGTTTCCTCCTGCAGGCCCATGGTTCATAGGAGAGCTGATAGATGGCCATAGTGGTGCCTGTTTTGCTTTTGGTGTGTTCATCGATGGACACTTTCTGGAGGGCAGTCTCACTTATGTTGTTGGAGTCGTTCAGGTATGAAATTGTCATCTCTACACATTGTTTTTTGTAAAATACATCAGATATGTTTTGTGTATCATACGCACAAGTATAACTTCATTTATTAGTTTTTTTTTACATTTTCCTGAATCTGAGCCTTTTCATACTTTCATTAATTTTATTTTGACTAAATATGATCAGATAATTATGATCAGCCTGTTTCTGTAAAGCTTTGTTGACTAGTCTAACTACAAAACAAAACTCCGCTAACTCCTCATTTCCTCCTCACTTCCTCTTTTCCAGCTGCTGTTCTTCAACATGCCCCTCACCTGTTACCTCTGCTGGAGCCTCCACCATCGATGCCGTGGCAACACCTTCCGATCCCATTTCCTGCGGCCGGGATGCCGTTGGCGGACTCTAGCGCTTCACCTCTTCATGCTGCTGCTGCTCACCTGGCAGGCCCACTCCTGCTACTTCCTCCTGGAGACCTACGGCCCTATGGCCTTTTTCCTGTCTCCGGTTCGCACGTGGGCGTTAGGCCTCAGTCTGCTATTGGTCTTTCGCGCCTGGACAGGCCCCGCCCCTCTCATCCACGACAACAGCAAGAGCATCTCTCCCTCTTGACAGTAATTGCAATTTCTTTCCTGACTCACAGATATATTTTCCTGAAAGCCTCAATTTTCCCTTCACAGCAGTCACCTCCATTCTTTCTCTCCTCCTTCCAAAGCCACTTTACAATACATCCCTCACTAGCCTCTTTCTACATCGTATCGTTTACTTAATATGCATGTTAATGTATAGCTCCAGTGGGCACATTTCAGGTCATATTCATAGCAATGTGTATAGTGTCATAAACACAAAAACACTGAGGGTTATGTTGCCTATTTCAGCCATGCGAGGACCAGTCTAAGTGTACGGCAGCTGACAGTATATAAAAGCTGTATGCTGCTGGTTCAAGCTGACTCACGGACTTAAGCTTTAGCACTTTTTGGAAGTGTTGCCTTGGTCAAATGCCACTTCACCACTGCCAAAGGATGAAAAAGAAAGATTTCACCTTTTTTTTTTTACTTCCCTCAAACACCATTCATTGACTAATGAAGGCTGGATGTGCCAAAACAATCCTCCAGTTTACCTTCAGTCCTGTGGATGAGAAAGGGGTTCGCCACTTAGGGAATGCAACCTCGACTATCGCATTTCCAACTCCAACTACAGGAAATGCATCTACGAATCATACAAGTACTGTAGCTGATCCATGTATGAGTATTATAGAGTGAAAGTGTTTTTAAAATAAATTCCTTTGCACATAACTGCCACTAAACACACTCTCAATATTCACAAAGAATAGTCATATTGCTGTAAAACACAGGCTGAGTTTTCATGCTTCTTCTAATGTCACGATAGAAAGCAGCTCTTTGTTTCTCAGGAATGTGAGCACTTGAACAACAGGCTGGTCCCAGTAGTGTTTCAGGAACATTTTTGTACTAAACTAAACCATGTTCAACAATCAACATGTTATGAAGGCTTAAAAATGAATGTGTTATAGCTGTTGATGAAATGAGACAAACCAGTTCTATGCTGTTTTATTTATTTATTCTGATTGTATTGTGTGATTTTTTTTTTCCATATGTTATATCTGCACTGGAAATGGGCTTTTTTTAAAAACATTAACGGACCACACTGGTGGTTTTGCTTGTTTGAGCCCAATAGCTACAACCTGCATACACGTTACATTACTGCCAACTATCTTGCAAAAAAAAAAAAAAAAAAAAAAAAAAAAAAAAAAAAAAAAAAAAAAAAAAAAAAAAAAAAAAAAA
>VXCM01000540.1:0-128015 GCA_014773175.1 Lucifuga dentata
GCGTGAGAGCGTGTGAAGTCAGCCGTTTGCGTGAATCTCACGCTCAATGCGTGAGAGTTGGCAGCCTTGGTATTAGAGACTGACTGTAATAGTTGGTGGTTTCCAGCAGGAGGCGATGTAGAATTGGCAGCGAGCAGTGTTTACTGAAGGTTTTTTTCCGGGATAAGCAGATGCAGCAGCATTGCTGAAGCTGTTATAAAATATGCAACGTTAAAGTTTGTTGAAGTGTACATAGACAAAAAGACTGGGTCTCGCTGTATTGCTCAGGCTGCACTACAGCGTCTATTCACAGGCGCGATCCCACTACTGAGCGGCACGGGGGCTTTGACCTGCTCCGTTTCCGACCTGGGCCGGTGCACCCCTCCTTAGACGACCTGGTGGTCCCAGGCTCCCCCAGGAGCACCATATCGATACCGAACTTAGTGCGGACACCCGATCGACATAGTCCGCTGCAGCTCAGAACTCCTGAGCTCAACCGATCCACCAGCCTCAGCCTCCCGGTAGCTTGGATTACAGGCGCGCGCCACCGCACCCGGCAATTCACTCATACACTCATAGGGCTTTTATCTTTGACAAAAGTGACGTCACCAGGAAGAGCTGTGGCGGCTTCTGGTGGCGGAAAGAAAAACTGCAGTTGCAGTATCTAAAGCTGCTCAGCATTTCACCGTTTATTTATAAAAATGGGTAATATTGGTGATTAGTTCACTATAAATTTTTACTCATTAAGATAATTACAAGAGAAAATAGCAACTTAAAAATAGACGTACCTAAAAAAAAAGGTAGTCATAAAAACTTCCGCAGGGCATTTGCATACTTGTTATATTGTAAATATACTTTTGAAAAGGTCTTTATTTTCATCAACATGAGACATAGCATTTTATGGAGGGTGTTAAATGAAAGTAAAATATATTTAATTTCACTGAAAATTACCTGATAAGACTGTCATTGGGCCCCTAATTAAATACAAAATTTAATATTAAATAATCAGCGACAAAACCATCTCAGTTCGATGCTATGTGTGCGTATTTGGCACTGAACGCATGTGTGTTTTTATGGGATTTATGAATAGGAGATCCTGCCTTCTGCGTCATCCCATTGGCTCATCTCACTGCATCGCCTTCCCTCAGGCCGCTGCAAAGCTCATCCAGTCTGTAGCCATACCCGGGGAAGGCTGTATTCACCGAGGATCTCCTCTCCACCGCACCCGGATAGGACCATCATCTCAAGCATCTGGATCTTTTTAAGATATGTTTTGGGGGAAGGAATAAGGAGGGGGGAGGGAAATCGGGAGGGCATCTGTGCTCCTGTTTGGTCCTCAAGAGGAGGAGCGAGTATTCAATGCTGCAAGAGAAGGCGCCGCACATAGAGGTAAGATCCCGTTTACGTAATAGAAATTAGTTAACGTTTTATCTGCCTCCTTGTCAGGATTTTAAGAGATAGCGCTATTTTTTGTTATTGATCGAGCTCATGGCTCTATAATTGAGGTGGAGGTGAATGCGAATACATAGCCGTAACATGCCACTCCCTGCAATAACCTACTAATGCCCTGGACAGACCCTTCTGTAAATAAAGAAAGAAGATGTGCTTGATTTTTGAATAAGCGTGGATTGGACAAGTGCCCTGAGTTAGCCTGATTTTAGAATTTTATTTCAAATTGCCCATGTGTTCAGGCCTAGCTGTCATATCGTTTATTGTTGAAGAGCACTTCTCATATTTAGTTGAATCATATAGGCCCAGAGCATCAGTGTTGCTGCTAAGAGAAAGTCATAAATTCTAGAATGACAAGCTGCTATAATAAGATGAAAAACTCAGAATTCTTTATTTAAAATATCAGTAGGCTATAGGCTACCATAAGGTCACTCTGAGTACCATACCACACTCCAAAAGGACATTTTGGTGATGCTTTGGACAGTCTGGCAGGCTGAACTCCCATGCTTCTGAAACCCGCATTGCTGATGTGGGCTTCTGTCCACTGAACAGATATTTAATAGGCTGTATCATCATGTTTCCCTGCAAGAAGGGGGGCTAAAAACTGACATTTTTTTCCCGTCCAAAGCAACAGCTCCTTTACAAGTGTCACAAAAACACCTCAGAACTCAGAAGGTAGATGTGAAGGACAAAATCCAAAAAAAAATGTAGCCCAGTTTATTCCCATCTAAGAGGAGGCTATTTGGGGCAGATCCCATCTGTAATGATCCCATCTGTTATTCTAATTTCATAGATCATCAAGAGTCTGAGTGCAATACATAAACAATATAATACAATGCAATATATAAACTATCCTATATCCAGTCATTTGTGAAACTGGAAAAAGTCTGCTTTAGTCAATATGAAGCACTTGAGAGTGCAGCATACACACACATAGTTGTTGCAGTTGTGCAACATTTGTGGGTTTATGGCATGCATGCTGCTTTTGCTGTCATACTATATCATGACAATTTGCAAGAATGACTCCAGCTGCTGTCTTTGTACTTTATGTGATGATGTATAGGATTGGATTGGTTGTCTTCTTTGCCTTGTCTGCGTTATTTTGATGGCTGGAGTCATGAGGAGCCCTGAGTCCCTGAGTAGGTCACAAGGTCACAGGTTTACACAGCCGTCGCTTTGCATTTTTCCCTATACAAGCCAATGTACAGCCATGTCTTCTATAGGCATCTCTCCTGCCCTCCACTTTTTTCAACGTGATAGGCTGTGTGAAATAATCTCTCATAATTACATTATGGACAAGTTAAGTGATCAATGTGGTGAATATATTCTCTGTTATAAAATATACTTTGCTGTTTTTAATACGTGTAAAGTGAGTTCTACACATTTTCAAATAGGGTTCAAATAGGGGTTCAAATAGGTGCTGGTTTTTGCCCCAGGAGTATTTTATGGTTATACTATGCATCATACACATACACAGGATGCTGGCTCATTCGAGAAAGAAGAAAACCATTAAGCTGAAAAATGAAGATGGGCTCTAACTCTCTGAGCAGCTGAGCCCGTTCTTTGTGTTGTTCACTTCAGCCTGAGGAAATTATGACGTTAAAGAGAGTAAGATGTCCTTTCTCCTCACCATGTTTTCTTTAAACATATTTAGAGAGTGCAAAGTTGGTTTAAATTAGTTCTCTGTCAGCAGTTCAGCAGTTCTCCCCCAAACTCAACTTGACATATTTGGTTTGGACTCATTATAGTTTCCATTAGAATTTAAAAGGATGTTCTGCAGAATAACAAGTAACTAAATAGCTTTTCAACACAACATGTGTTTGTAATGATTTAGCCACTATAGTGACTTATTGATGAGACAAAGGTTAAAATGACCGCTCTCACATAGTTTTTTCATGATTTTTGCATTTTTTTGTAAGGTCAGGAGTGCAAACATCTTATGTTTGTGTCCCATATTATGTCAGTTTCACTTAAACTGTTTGTATTAGGGTTACTGATCACAGATAAGAAACAGTTTCTCATCACCCACATGGTTCTTCTGCCATTTTTGCCTCTGTAGCAACATAATTCCAATGTGTATGTGTGCATGAGAACTTCAGCTTGCACATGGGTGTGTTTCCTTGCCTGGCTTTTGATGGATGGATGATTCAGGATGACTGTTTTCTAACAATGCAAGGATGTGGTACATGGTGTAAGATGGATGAAGTTTGTTGGGAAAAAAGTGAAACAATAACTTGGGACAAAATTTGCATACTGTAGTTATTTTTAAGCGACTTTCTGAGGACAGGAAGTAGTTTGAAATAGTTGTATGCACAGAAGCAAAATTTATCAGCTGCAGCCTGAAAGCTGTGACATGTTCACACAAACCTTGTCCAGTCAGTTCATATTTCTTTCAGACCAGCACCAGGAAGGGTTTGGGCTCTATTAATCACTAGTGCTTTATTTTGTTGTGCTGATTTTATGTATTTATTGATTGGGGCGTTTTGTTCCATGTCTATATGTGAATGGATCTCTTACCAGCCTTGTCAGACTGATCAGAATACAGTATTAAGCTGACCTCTTTTAAGAGATTTCTTAGAAGATACAGCACTCTTGATGTGCTTCTTTCAGAAAAGATCCACCAGAACAGAAAAATTATGTTGGTGATGCCTTTTCTGCACCCATTTGTTAATTAAGGTTATGTCTATTTTTAAGAGTTTTTCTCATTCTGTCAGACAAAGCGGAGATGTTTAGATGTTTCCTGCACAGTACAGTGCTGTTTGAGAGGAAAAAAAAAAAAATCTTGCATCTAAAATATCATTAGTAAACTGACATTTAATGCCAGCTTCTCCGAGTAAACCAAGAACTACCTTTTTGACTCTCCTAATGGAGACAGAATGAGTTGTCTGTGCTGTCTGTTGCTGCCTCTCCTCTGCCAGGCCCATTTTAACAAAACCTCTAAATGTGTTTTTAGTTTCAATGTATGTCATATAAATGACTTCTCAGGGATTTTATGTAGAGATTCAAAAGTAAAATTAAATGGCTTCAATTAAATTTATGAAATTATTGAAAGGTCAGAATTCAGACTGAGTTGTTGTTTTTGTTTCTTATTCTGTCATCTTAGGTTTCAAGAAATGTCATTTGTCGTTGCTAGCAGACCTGGTCAGACCTCAGCCCTGTGCTTATTAAAACCACAGGGAGGCTGAGACTATTTAATGATATATCATGCATTTCTGATGACTAGTCTAGAGGTAATTAAATGGTAATGGGGTGATAATGACGATATAACAGGTATGTCAATATCAAATGAGACAATATGTCATAGCACTTTGTCAAGGATGCCACACACTGATTTAATTGTGTTTTTATGTTTGTTTCTAGGGTGATGGACCACTGAAGAGGAAGCCCGAAATGATGAAGAACAACCAGCCAATTCATAACTAGCTCAAACCAAAAGAACTGCAGTGGAGGTGGAAGACAAAGAGGAGGAGGGGAAAAGAGAGAGAAAGTGAACCACATGACCAGAGATCAGAAAGGATCCAAATTAGTGATGCACCCCTCTGGCACGGATTACCTCCTCCCCGTCATCTTCCTCTCCATCTCTCACGCTCTTCCTCCCTCGTAGAACAAAGCAGCCTCCCAGCTCCAAGACTCTGAGTCGTGAGAGCTTGCTGTGCTCACCCACACACACATATACACACTCAAACACACAAACACACGGTTGCATCCTGCTCATGGTCATTGGCCTGACCTCCTCAGCTACTGCCCCTGCTCCAGCCTTCAAACATGAAGAGGCCCAAGCAGCAGACGGGGCCCCTGAGCTTCTTAAACTTCTTCAGCCGAAAGCCAAAATCGGAGCCAAAGCCGGACAGGCCTGTGGAAGCCTGGACAAGAGAGGAGGTGGCCATCACCCTGACCCCGAGCGAACAACCGGAGCAGGTGAGAGTGTGGCTTCTGTTCCCCTGACTGAGCGTATGAGACAGGGAGTTAAAGCAAAAAATTGAGTTACTGTATTATTTATTTTATTTTAGATCTTTTTTCGGTTTAAACTTTTAAACTTTAAACAGTTGCCTTCAGGTAGACTTGAACTTCAGTGAAGAATTAATTTTCATAAAATGTTCAGCCTTGGTTTTTACATATGCCAGCTTGAGTATATAATTTGCTGTAAGTTTTCCTCGCAGTAGGGTCGATTTGATATCCACTTTGTAAAACATTTTCGACATCTAGTTATGGTGTGTTAAGTGATTTAAAATAGATGAAATTAACATGTTTCACAGATAGTTTTGTAAAACAGGAGAACCTGTGGCAAGGCTGTCGATCATTAACTTTTGGTCTTGCTTGCTTACATGCTCGCCCGCACCATTACTGCCCAAATCCATTAGAGTGTTTATTTAATTAATGGGTAATTTCTAGAAATTCAGTTGCCATGATACAAAGTTGACCAAATAAATTACTGCCCTACATACACAAACACACTCATACCCATATCACTGGAAATGTGAGGACATTCCATTTGTGTGGATTTACTCCCTAAGCCCTCACAATTCTACTTCAGTTTTACCACAGTGACACAATGTCTCTCCCACGATGACTTTTATTTAATGCACACGATTAGGACTTAGTAATTAATCATGCTTTGTCATTTTTCTCAGGATCAGGCTCTTACAGCAGAAGAAGCTGCAGAATCAGGAGTTTCTGGAGCAGAAAGAGGAGACGGAGGAGGGCCGACAGCAACAACCGATGTGAGTGGGGATGGCGGCACCACGGTGGAATGCGTGGGAGGAGTCAGCAACGGTTCCACCGGCGTCCTGTCCCTGTCCTCCTCCAGCCAGGACCAGCTACTGGATGAACACTTGGAGGAGTGTCCACTGTGCCTGCTCAGCCAACCACGGTGCCACTTCCCACAACTCACCTCCTGTTCCCACCAGGCATGCACTGACTGCCTGCGCCAGTATCTGCGCATAGAGATATCAGAGAGCCGGGTGGGCATTGCTTGCCCACAGTGCCCGGAAACACTGGCGCCACTGGATGTTCGTGCCATCCTGGATGACCGAGCCCTGCTGGAGCGGTTTGAGGAGTACCAGTTAAGGCGTTTCCTCGCTGCTGACCCAGATACACGTTGGTGCCCTGCACCTGACTGCAGGTGAGCACTTGAGCATGTTACTTAGTTATTAGTGATGTGATGATTATGTGGATTGGTGAAATTCATTTTCAGTCTTACCTTGTAAGAATAACTGACATAATGTATGTTAAATTACATCACATATTAAAGCACAACTTCAATGCAATTTCATAGTAGATAATATTTTGTACATGTACACACAGTGATTCATCACTATAGTGCCTTGATGTGCATGAATGGGTAACAGGATAGGGCTGCTGATGGGGAATTGCATGTGTGTGTGTGTGTGTGTGTGTGTGTGTGTGTGTGTGTGTGTGTGCATGTTCTCTGTGTGTTCTAATTTATGTCCAGGGCGCGTTTATGGTCAAAAGCATGTGCTGCATGCATCAGGGTGCGGGACTTGGTGGTAGACTGTCTGTCTCCCTGACTGTCAGTGCTCAGAGTCTGCTCATGATGAATGACTGGAGCAAAAATCAATACACCAACCTGTCTGATGTTGTGTTGAATTCAATATAATACAAGAAACAAGAGATCTGCACTCTGAAATATCTCCAACATTTGCGGTGTTGTAGAATTTTGAGTTTCCCATATCCACGTGGTGGTTAGTGGTGTTTGTGTCTGTGTGTGTATGTTTTGAATTGCTAATAGCGCCTCTGCAGTGAGAAATGGAAATGCTCATAAATAAGTAGCCACATTATGTAAACTACAGCTGTGGTTTCTGTGTTCTCATGTTCCCAACATACACACATTCCTGGAAGTCTTACTGACAGAGGCTTAGCTATAGATTAAGTCAGCTCTGAGAATGTGTGGCAAAATGTGTATTTTTGTACTGTGTGCTCACACGCTTGTATCTATTTATGTACATTTTATATTGTGTGCTGTATTGTGTACAGACCTTGTATTTCACAGCTTACCAGTATGTCATGGACCTTCACGAAGCACTCATTAATCATTTATGTTCTTCTTCTTCTCTCTGAGGAATCAATTGGAGTCTAAGGCACCAAGCTTTGGCTAGCTTCATTATCAATTATAATGATTGTTCAAGATCTAAGTTTGGAATTACTACTGGTTCAGAGAATGAACTCTGGAAAGCAGCTCCAGAGGTAGTTGAGATCTGTCTTTGATTTTGATTCAGTAGTCACACAGATGAATGTATGAGCAAAAGAAATACAGTATGAAGAATTCACTGTGCTTGATTCCATTCCCAGGATTATTAAAACTGACATGTTAGGGTAATAAGCTGCAATAGTAAGGAGGGAGGCCATCTTTTTACTGGAGATGGATTTAACCCTGTAAAGCCTAACCCATGAAATAATTATCAGAAAATTCTAATTTGTTTGTATTTTATTTCTTTATTGAACCCTTTAACAAACTCCAAAAAAAAAAAAAAAAAAAAAAAAAATCTGAAAAATGTTTTTCTGCATATATGATTTTTTTAATCAATCTGATACATCCAGCAGTTATTTAACACAACAGGATTTAAACTGGAATTTTTTTTTTTTTTAGATACGATATAATAGGCATTTTGGCCAATANACAACAGGATTTAAACTGGAATTTTTTTTTTTTTTAGATACGATATAATAGGCATTTTGGCCAATAACTGATCGTGTTGATGATGTAGAAGTCTCAGAAATCATGTATCAAATGTGACACAAATGGTGTTATAGGGTTAAACCACCACGATATAAGGCATCTGCCTGCCTGAAAGCTTTTGCCTGCCTTCCAGGTCCTGTTCCGTGGCTGATCCTGCATGTTGACCTCCCTGTGGAAGAACAAAAAGCAAACACAGAACATTCATGTATTATTATATAATGTCTATTGTATTGTTTTTCCTAAAGCTTCTCTCTCTTTTCAGCTATGCAGTGATAGCGTACGGCTGTGCAGAATGTCCCAAGCTGAGCTGTGGCCGTGAGGGATGTGACACAGAGTTCTGCTACCACTGTCGGCAGCTGTGGCACCCAAACCAAACGTGTGACCAAGCTCGCCGTCAGCGGGCTCGCCACACCTCAGGCGGCAACGATGCCTCCACGCTGTATGTCTTCAATGAAGAACCTGGAGGAGGTGTAACATTAATGTTCTCTTTTTCTTTATTCTAAACCTGATGGATAAAGACATATGACAGTATGTTATGAAGTGATGAGCTAACTGCCTCATTTCAATTAAATTTGAAACTTTGATAGTTCAATAAATTCTGGAATATGTGTTCACATTTTGTATTTTTGCTGTTGTTGTAGATGCAGAGGAGATTAAAGCATGTCCTCGCTGTGGTGCCTACATCATGAAGACCAATGATGGCAGCTGTAACCGTATGAACTGCACTGTGTGTGCCTGTCAATTCTGCTGGCTGTGTATGCAGGAGATCACCGACGTGCACTACCTCAGGTACCTACCACAGCTGCACATATATCCTGTTCATGTAATCAGCAAATATTTAAATATGCAAAATGCACAACCATGGCCCACATCTAATTAAAAGGTGTCTTTTTTCCTTTTTGCTTTGAGAAAAAGCGCTGTGAGTTATTTGCTTTTTGGGATGGAGACAGTGAAAATGCTGTGCTAAGACACCAGACAAACAACAGCAGAATTTGATCCGAGCCTCGGCAGCATGATGTGAGATAATGCTTGATGGCACTATTCAACTGTGGCGTTTACAAGATGTGAACCTTTCTTTAATTCCTCGTAAAAATGATGAAAACTTTGCTAGTCAGCATGGCAAGTATGTCAATGTTTAGAAGCTGTATACGACTTTAAACCGTTCCTCCAGGCTGCCATTGATTTTTCCAGTCCTGGATATGAGCCACTGCTGACTTGTCATCAGTTAATAAGCTCTATTTGCCTCCATATTTCTATGCTGCAGTAACTTGAACTAAGAGATTGGAAAGAAGCTGAGTTAAGTCTTAAAGGACCATACCGTCCAATTTGCATGTTTGAGCCTAATATATTCAATTGTCATATACATCTTATGTTACTGACAATCATTTCCCAAAGGATAAAAACGTATTTCAGCTTTCCTGATATTTTGCAAAATCTCTTAATCTTTCAAAATCAAATATTCAAGCAATACACCCACCTTAAAAATCAATGTTTCGACTGCTAATTATGAAGTCATGTTTGTTTAAATTTTTTGTTAAATGATTGTCAGTAACGTTACATGTATGAAAATTGAATATATTAGGCTCAAACACGCAAAATGGCCAGTATGATCCTTTAAGAAACTGTTTAATCGTTCTACTGGTCAGGATTAATTTTATATCACTATATAAAATTTTCATATGCTGATCATTTTGTTTTGGGATTCTTGCCTACATCTGTATTACTGCTTGGACCAGAAAGTGGGGAAAGTGTTTTTGTCCTTTCATCTGTGTGACTCTTCCTCTTACTCTGATTCTTCCTCCTTAATCTCCCTGCTTGTCCCCCTCCTCTTTTTTCTCCCCCCCCATCTATGTCTGCCTTTCAACCTATAAATAATAATAAATGTCCTATAGAAGGACAAAGCTTTTAGCATCTCACAGCAAATCTGCCAGGTCGGAGTAGCCGAGCACAACCTTAATATCTCATCATAATACCTCCCACTTAGGCTTTTAGTACTCCAAAGTGACATTTGCTGCTGTAACACAAATGCATGCTTTGAGAAGTAGCATAGCCTTAAGGCACTATTTGCACCGCTTGTTCTGTCAGAGTGTTACATTGCTGCCTGCGACAGGTTAACTGCTGCTTTATTAAGAGTAAACAGCATACTGAGAGAATGTTGGAGAGCACCTACAACACTGATTAGCTCTACTAACACGATAGTAAATACTGATACAAGATTCAGCACTTTTTTTTGGCAATGCCTACTGCACTTAAAGGATCATATCGCTAATTTTGCCCGTTTAAGCTCAATAAATACTACCTGTATACTGACTACCATTTTCCAAAACATATGTATTTTAGTTTTTCAGTTATTTTGCCAAATCCCCAAATCTTCCAAAAACAAATGTTCAGGTGATGCACTCACCTTAAAATTCAGTGTTTCACCTGCTAACACATACGTACGAATATAGAAGTTTGTTCCTGGGACTATATTCCATTGCAGAGACATTCATTTTTTTCTGTGTAGCTCCATATTTGACTGGTTAAGTAAAGTTACTCACGAACGTCATGTTCACTTTGATAGATTACTTATCTCAAGCATGTTTCAAGTCTTTACAAGTTGATTTTAATAAAGTACTAAAATGAACTAAAACCACTGGCAGTCTGGAAGGGAGAAAAAACAATTCTAATATTTACCACTCCACTGGTATGTTTTGGGAAACAGTTTTCAGTATCGTTACATATATATATTGTGCTCAATCATGCAAAAACACCGGTATCTTCCTTTAAAATCTAGGAGAAAAAGATTGAGCTGCACCACCTATGGGAGGGTTTGCATTCATTTTTCACAGCAAGTGACAGAGTGATGCAGCCTGTAAACAGATTAAGAAACCCAGGCTGGTTTTAATGTAACGGTAGCTCTGCTGCTAATTGTAATTAAAAACAAAACAAACAAAAAAAAAAACAGGCAAAGCTAAAGTTAAACTGTGGATGAGATCATACAGAAATGATGTAACGACACCAATCAGTCAACTAGATGATGTTATCATGCAATTGCCAGTACAGTATTTATTTCCCTTTGTGTTTGTGGCTGTCTGAGGTCATGGCCTGGGTAAACGCTGATGTAACTGCAGGATGAGAAGTGGTGATGTGCCTGTCAATTAAAAGATGGAGAGTTGGATAATAATATTGTTTTCTTATGTTTTCTCTTTTTTATGTTTCCTGTTTCCTCTCGGTCTCAGTCCCTCAGGCTGTACGTTCTGGGGGAAGAAGCCATGGTCGCAAACCCGCAAGGTTCTGTGGCAGGTGGGCATGTTGCTGGGAGCACCCGTGGTCATCTCCCTCATAGCCGGCATCGCCATCCNGCAGGTGGGCATGTTGCTGGGAGCACCCGTGGTCATCTCCCTCATAGCCGGCATCGCCATCCCAGTCATCATAGTGGGCATACCAATCTACATGGGCCGCAAGGTACAAAATAGTCGGTAAACACAGTCTCACATCAAATGCTGGTTTGAATGGATTACATCAAAGACAACTGGACAGCCCAAATTGTGAAAACCCTCCTGTATGTCTTTGTAAGGTGTTTATCTGTCAATGTTAGCCCTGTAGACGGATGCTCATGAAATGAATCTGAATAATATTTATTACCATTTATTACCTTCCAGGTCCATGGTCGCTGTAAGAAAAACAATATCTCAGGAAGTAAGCACTACTTGACCGTGGCAAGTGGAGTGATGATGTCAGTATTTGTGTCACCGGTCATAGCAGCTGTCACTGTGGGTAAGGAAGAAACACACCGTGCACACTGCTTACACTGATGAATGTGGAAGTTGAGCTTCTCTTTGCCATCAAATCAACAACATAAATATCAAAAATTTTGCTGATTTATTTATTTTGTAATAAAGCAGAAAAAATTAACAAATAAGCTGAGACTGACACAGACTATATGTTAATTACAATATCTTTCTATTTAAATACCAAACAGTATTTGTATTAAATTTCTACATCTGATGGAGCATTTATGTGGATAGTAAAAGTTGTGAAAATAAAGATGAGCCATGGAGTTTGATCAGGACACTGGCTGCTCGCTGTGGAGTGTGTAGGAGTCTCCCAGCCAAACGAATTAGTCAGTTGGTTTGACCAGACCATAATCTACCAGCCAGGCCTCTTACAGTTTTCCATCTGGCACAGGGGCTCTCCTCAACAAATTCCCTCTCATATACACGATCATACATGATTCCACACCTGAAATTAATAAAGCATGAGTCTTAACACAAACATGCCCATTTGAAGCTTGCAGTAAAATTGTGGTTTATGTATGTACCTACATACACACCAGGTCCCACTCAGCGCAAAGTAGCAGTTTGATGACTCATGCTGAGGTAACATGGCAGAAATCCCTTAAGCTTTAGGAGCTG
This sequence comes from Lucifuga dentata, assembly GCA_014773175.1. NCBI lineage: Eukaryota > Metazoa > Chordata > Actinopteri > Ophidiiformes > Bythitidae > Lucifuga > Lucifuga dentata. The sequence continues at coordinate 12,523 of VXCM01000540.1, forward strand.
CACAGCTTCCCACTGCCTCTGCAGTATCACAGCCATCACCATAGCATGCAGTGACAGGTTCTCCCTTTACTCTCTCTCACACACACACACACACACACACAAACACACACCCCATTCTCACCTCCCACCCTATGTCCCTCCTCCTTTCATCCTTGTCACTTAGCCCCTTCACTTTCATTTATCACTCTATTCTCATATGAATTTAGCTGTAGCTTCACCTCTCTGCTATGTGTCGCATTTCTTTTCTGTTTTGTCTTTGGTTGAACTCTTTAAAACTGTTCTTTTGTTTCTCATACTTTCATCATAGCAAACTGTTTTCTAGTATCTCCCTTTAACTCTCACAAACACAGTCTTTTACATTCACTCCTCTCTTTCTGCGAATGGTTTGACTGGCAGGCTCACTGCATCACTGAATCGATAGTGTCCCAGCATTCTAGCACCCATGGTTGTGCTAATGATGGCCCTTTATTTAGTCTGCATTCTGCATTGTGTTCCCAAATTCCTATGTCAATTGCAGGTTGCATAATCACTCAGCCTGGGGAAGCTTCAGCTCTGGACGTTTGATGAAAAGCGCTTTTCTGAAGGATGGGGAGAAATGGAACTCAGTTCATGCAACTTACATGATGCAGTGCAAACTTTATTTTTATTTTGATTAATGCATCTCAAACTTCTGTTACAAGAAGGGTTGTTCTGAAAATGTCCTTGTTGATGCATTCAAAGAAGCGCTGACATTTAAGTTGAGAGCTGCTGAAAAGCATGGCATGTTTTTAGAAAATAAACCCCAGAGATTAAAAAAAAAAAAAAGTAATGTGAATTTGGATATGAACTTGCTGATGCTTAAAGTCTCTCAGGTGCTCATTGTAAGGCGGTCTCTCTATGTCTTATAAATATATTTTTTTTACCTACTTGCTTTAGTGTGCAATCTGCAGCATGTGAAAAAGGAGGGGCTCCCCCTTGTGTTTGTTTTCATTATTGTGATAAAATTTGACACTATAATGAGCATTTATCTTTTATATAGACTTATAATCTTTTTTGGTTATTGTTCCATCACCACCTATAACCTTTAGATATTCTATCATACTCTAGACAAACTCTGATGGTAAATATAATATGAATGAATTCCTCACTCTTTTTTCTGCAGGTGTGGGTGTTCCGCTTATGCTGACTTATGTTTATGGGGTGGTTCCCATGTCACTGTGTAGGAATGGTTGGTGTCGACCACAGAGCGAGCCACCAGAAACACACATGATCCAGCTGGAGGACTTAGCCAGCTGTAAGTATAGAATTCAATTCCAGTGTAGTTGAGTTTAGGTTGGAGACAGTCTGTTGCTATAATAATTTGTCACACTGACAAGAATACAAAGTGCATTTTTGATCTTTGGCCTGATCTGATGAAGTTTCAACTTCTCTTATAGACCTTCTATTCTCTCATGTAGTCAGCGACCACTGGACAGGTCAGAACAACCCAGCGCTCAGCGACACCAGTGTCCAGGAAGTCAGAGTCAGTGTACAGGAAGTGGGTGTCCTCCCAAGTACAAGCGCCGCACCTCCAGAGCTAGATAGCTGTATGGAACTGGATGAAGCCATGAAACGCCATGGATTAGCCCAGCAGGATAGCCAATCAGACTGTGAGGTGGTTATTGTGCCTGACAACAAGCTCAATGACACACAAGCCTTTCCTTTGAGGTGAATATTTTCTCTTTCATTTCATCTTTATTCTGTTTTTAGAACCTTTAACAGCTTTAATGTATTTGAGGCATCCTTTGCATAAACTACCTCAAGTCAGAAACTCATTGAATACATCTTTATTGATACATCTTTGTATGTCTGTTGTCACCACAGAGAAGGAACCAATATTGAGGTCCGTGTGGAAATTGAGACCCATCCCAGAGGCGCCCGCCAGTCTAGCCTAAGTAGCGTCCTTTCAAGCCGAAGTTTGTCAGTTGAGTCCCTGGGACACTCGCAGTCCCAATCCCAGGACTACCTGTGTGCCTCAGAAAATGAAGAAAGAAGGCAGGGAGGAGGAGGAGGAGGAGGAGAGCAGGAGGGAAGAGAGAAACCAGGAGGGGAAATAGGAGAAGAGACTGCTTTTCCCGTCTTTGAAATAGATGGTGTATCAACGACATGTCTCTGACTTGATCTGAAAATCATTTTGGCCAAGGCCACGCCCTGCTACCATGACAGACCCTCCCACCAGTTGCCTTCTAGCTCCAGCCTCTAAGGATGATGTGGGTTTTGAGAGAGCAAATGAAAAAGATGAAAGGCCAAGAGTGTGTGTGTGTGTGTGCGTGTGTGTGTGTGTGTGCATGCGTGCACATGCGCGCATGCGTATGTGTGTGTATGAGAAATATAGCATGAATATGACACAATGACATAAAACTGGAAGGGGATGAAATGTAAAGCAAAGATTCTCACAGAATAGCAACTTTGACAGAAATGACTGAGAGCATGTTAGCTGACTAGTTCATTTGGAGTCAATCTGTTTTTTTCTATGTTGCCCTTTGTAAAAGAAACTACCTTACTCCCGATCTAATATGAATCTATTTAATGAAGCCCTCTCTTTGTATATCCTTCTTTTAGTGACCTAACATCCTCCATCTCCCTTTACAAATAAAGAGACCTCACAAGCATGATTTGTTCATTGGGGGATGATGAATCTAACATGCAACTGCATAAAAGATGTGCCAATTTATTGTGTTCACACATAAATTGGGTAACACTAAATAGACAAAGCATGTTGCAATCTTCAGTTACTCTTTTTGTGAAACAATTTGGAAAATGTTGAAATGACATCTGAAAACTGTTCAAGCCTGAAACTGTCACTGATCTCTACAGGAGTAAAAGGTGCTCTGTGACATTGTGTCACTGATTGGTTGAAATGACAGGAGGGCTCATAATTTCCATCAAAAATATGTGCTAATCTCAGATCCAGTCTTCCATGTAAGCAGATAGGGGTCTCTTAAGTTAAACATTCTTGTAGTGTTGTAACTTTTAGCCTTCAAGAGGCTGTTTCCCTTAAAAACTGATTAAGGAACATACTTTATTTTGTTGAAATGTACATTCTAATGCACTTGTTAACCTTCATTAGAGACAACAACAGTGCAGCAACAGTAACAATACAGCATTTTTTAAAGAGTCTCAACCTAACAAATAGCTGCATGATTCTCGTGCTCGCTGCAGATAACACACGTGTACATGCAAGCATACGCACACATTCATACATATGCACACATACATACACATAAACACACATACACAGCAGCCAGTACAGTCGTAGTACTGTGTGCTAAGAGCATTAAATATAATCTAAAGACCCTCTCAAATGATCACAGAGCACCAACAGTACAACAGCGCATGCCACCTCAGGCTATACTGTGATAAATCCTTCTAGATGGTTTATAATAAATACATGACTGTACATGCACTGCTTAGCTTCCTGAGTGTGAAATACTGAGTGTGAGATGAACTCAGACTCGGCATGATAACCTGCACCGAGTTATGGAGAGAAATTAAATAAAGATTTCACCATGAAGGACAAAAACAGAGTTCACATTTTGTACGTGTCAGAAATAATAATGACCACCTAAGTGAAGCTACCTACTTCCTAATATGACATCAAGCATTTGACCATTTTGTTGATAAATCATATTTTTTATGAAGAAAAATTGATTATTTAAACCACTTTAAATTCAACTCAGTTCAACTTTATTGCCCTTATACTGTGCAGAGAACATACACAAGTATTTTGTGACTCAAACACTTATGCAAAAGTTGTAAACATATCACGTTACCAACAGTAAACATGAATTAAAAAGTATAAACATAAATAGTGCAAAAACATAAAAATGTAAAGAATTAAAAGAAAAAATATATATAAAGAGTTAAAGCCATTTTTTGCAATCAGGTAACATTCTCAAACATTTGAACATTTATACATTGAAAATAGATAGATCAATACATATGCTATTGTAATATCTAATTATTGTCAATAGAGGGCGCCAACTTGCAAAAAATATTGTGTTTCTTTGAAACGTTGCCCGGTTTTGTAGCAATTAGTTGATCATTTGTTACAACAAACCAGTATTTTTATATTGCCTGGGTCATATGTTACACAAACTGGAAAAAGAGGTGTAATGAAGGAATGTTTTTATTTTATATTGATTTATTGATCAGGGAATTCATTAAATTGCTACATTATCAAGTTTGAATTGGGTTATGAAGCTTCATTTTTGTTTCTGATGTCAAATATGACTTCTCTCAAGTATAATCAGGAGTTTGGGCATATGCTTTGATACTGAAAAGGTAAGACAATATCATTTAGGCTATTATAGTTAATTAGGTCTACAACATATTTAATTTACCATGTGTTTTGATGAACTTTTTTTTTTTTTTTTTTTTAAAGCAATTACCTTTAGCTGTTTAAAAACTGTCCTTATACATCGGAAACATCAACAGGAAATAATCTGATCAGACCATTATGTTATTATGCCATTCAAAATCGGGGCAAAATTGTAAATGTGCTTTTATTCTTTTTTCATCCAAAAATACTTCTTAAATAATCTACTATTGCCAAAAACTAGTCATTGCTCCAAAAACTCCTGTAATCATGTAAATTTCAGAAATGTGACAAACTTACTAAAAACAACAAATCCAACACTGTCAGAAACAATAAAGATGTTGAATCTGACTCTTAGTATTTCAGGATGATTGTAAGGTCGGTCCGAGACAAGAAGCTTCTTCCAAGGTTAGAAGGACACGCCCTTAACTTTGGAAACGGTGCAGTGTGTGTGTGTGTGTGTGCGTGTGTGTGTGTGTGTGTCCTCAGCTGATCATCTGGCTCTCTCTGTAGAGAAGGGCAGAAGACATACAGGACGGTGATCCAGGGTTGGAACTCCTTTTTGCCGTTGTATTTGGCGCATCAGCCTGCTGTGCTGCACGGTGCGTCCAGACTGAATCCACCTGCGGAGAGCGCACACACCTCGGGATGGATGCCCTCAAATCCGCCGGAAGAGCGATTATCAAGAGCCCCGGCGTTCCACGGCACACATGGGGAACTTCCAAGCACGAAAGTGAGTGTGTTTAATTTTATGCATTCAAGTCAGTGTTGCAGTGATTTTTCTTTGGTAACGTGGCAAAGGCAGGGGGATATCTCTGACGGCAGTCGCCCCCTCTGGGTTTTGTAGTAGGTTAATGGATTATATTGTAGTATTACTGGAAAGCTTTTGTTTAATTGATTGTACAAAGCTGTGTGGTGGCCAACAACCAGTACATGCATTTATTTGTCTTGTTTAGTCTCAGTTTTAGCTTAGCTCAATAAATATGAGCTTCCAAGAGATAGTTTACAGCAGTGGTTCTCAAACTGTGGTGCATTTACCACCGGTGGTACTTGAAGCGCCCCCTGGTAGCATGCCAGATGACTCTGGAATTTGCTACAATCAAAGTAATTAAAATGTATGGAAATTCTCTTATTGTGACAAATGATTTGGTTTTCCAGTTATTTTGCCAAATCCCCCTAATTTTTCCAAATTAAATGTTAAGGCAATACACCTACCTAAAAGGACCATATAGGCGATCATGCATGTTTGAGCCTAATATATTCAATTTTCATACATGTTATGTTAGTGACAACCATTTCTCAAAGGATAAGACCGTATTTCAGCTTTCCTGATATTTTACAAAATCTCTTAATCTTTCAAAATCAAATATTCAAGCGATACACCCACCTTAAAAATCAATGTTTCGCCTGCTAATAGTTACCTAGCCTTATGAAGTCACAGTCATTTAAATTTTTCGATAACCGCTCTTCTTTTGGGACTGTACTTCCCGGTGGAGATATACATTCACTCCATGCTTTTTAAATGCTTCTTAAATGCTAAAATTATATAATTTCTTAAAAAAAACAAAAAACAAAACCTGAATACATGTCTTGTTCATGAGATGGATTACCTATCATTTCAGGTATCAACAAGTTGATTTTAATAGCGCACCAGAATGAACTGAAACCAATGGCGTTGTGGAAGGTTGGAATGTTTTTTTAAAATTCATTGTTCCAGTAGTATGCTTTCGAAAATGATTTTCAGTAATGTTACATGTATGAAAATTGAATATATTAGACTCAAACATGCACAATCACTGGTATGGTCCTTTAAAATGTTAATTTTCTGCCTACTAACACTTACACATGATTGTGGAAGACAGTCTTTTTTTAGTTTCTTGGTAAAAGCCGTCTTCTCCTGGGACTATATTCCTAACATACATTCTCTTCCGTGCAGCTCCGCCTTGGACCAGTAAAATGAAGTAACTTTGACAAACAATAAGAACAACATTTAGTTCACTGTAATGGATTACCTAACTCAAGCACAATTTAAATGTCTAACAAGTTGATTTTAATAGCATACTGAAATGAACTGGAACCAATGGTAGTCTGGAAGGCAGGAAAAGCAAATCTAAAATGTACCATTCCAGTAGTATGTTTTGGAAAATGGTTGGCAGTAACGGCAACATGTATGCAGGTTGTATTTATTGGGCTCAAACTTGCAAAATCACTGGTGCACCTTTAGTTATATTCTCTTTTCAGTAAGATTTATGCTGTTACTTCTCACACATACATTCAGGAATTCTTACTATACTATAGTGTGCAGTCTAAACTTTCTGCTTGAGGGGTCAGAGTAACAGACTGATGACTGACAGGCGGGGAGCAGGGCTGCTTTGCTCCCTGGAGCTTCTGCTGTCTCTGACGTGTCAAGTGCTGTTTTGAAGATTCACTCCCTGCAGGTACATGGCCTATATGTTTTTCACAGCCATAAATGCTTACTAACAAACACGGGGTGAAAAAGACTTGAAAATAAACAAAAATAATTAACGTGTCAAATTTGTGGACAAGAGAGATTGCCAAATCAGCGGTCATGCAGGTAGGCATTTATCAAGTGCTGTGAAGGAATTAGCTGTGATGTCTGCTGCACACACACACAAGATGTAACAAAGAGACCCACTGGTTTCTGCATAAACTTTACTGTATCATTGCTGTACTGGATTCTTGAGGTTTAGCTTCATCCTGATTTCTTGCAAAGTGAATAAGCAGCCACCCATGCCAGCTCTAACTGAATATGATTGAATAATTTTACAGCTAATGTTTGTGCTTGGCTTCTTTATGCTGTCTAGGAAATAGTGTACATAAATTATGGAACCAAAGTGTAAATTTATGGGAATTAGACATGTATTTGTTGAATTAAGTTTAGTTAAAAGTCTCTTTGTTGCCTTTGTATGTGTTACTTTTCTAAATTTGAGTTCAAGTTAATGGACTATACAGCGATTGTGCATGTTGTGGTTAGTGGTTAATTTTTGAATTTTTTTTCCTACCTTCCAGACTGTCATTAGTTTCATTTCATTACAGTATATTATGAAAATCAACTTGTAGAGACTTGAAACACATTTGAGCTGTGTAATTCTTCACAGTGAACACAGCATCTGTTAGGGTTTTTGTTGAAATAAGTTTATTTAACTGATCCAACACCGAAAACAATGTATGTCTCCACCAGGAAATATAGTCCCTGGAGAAGATGGCTTTTACAGAGAAATTAAAATGACCAGCCCTGCTACAATCATGCATAAGTGTTAGAAGGTGAAACATTAAATTTTAAGGTGAATGTATCACCTTAACATTTGATTTTCAAAGATTAGGGGATTTGAAAAAATAACAGGAAAACTAAAATACGGTTTTATGTTTGGAAATTGGTTGTTAGTCAGGCATATACAGCCGGGTTGAGCCCAATATATATATATTAGGCTCAAACATGCAAAGGTATGCTGGTATGGTCATTTAAATGGTTGATTATGTGGCTATTGATGGCAGACCATTTGACTGAGTTCTGAGCTTGACTTGTGTGCTATCTTTGATGGATTGGAGGTTCTAAAATTCGCAAACACTGTCAACATCACCATATTCTCCATCATCCTCCATGATGGAGACTTTATGATGACAACAGCTGACAAGTAAATCACAGTGTTATCTTGAAAGTCATTGTTTGTCACATTGTTAACAGGAGCCTCTGAATTGAGCTTTTATTCTTATTGTTATTGGCGTCAGAAAAAATGGAAGAAAAGCGTGATGATATTGTTAGAGAAGAATCCAGCTGGATTTGGGCGTCAGGTGACAGAAGCAGTTTATGTCTGGGAGCCTCCAGAGGAATCGGGCTGGAAAAATGTGAACACAGCAGTCACAAACAGTACAGACAGACAGTATGACTGCTAATGTCCAAAAGCTACTTAGCAGGCAATTTGGATAGAGGACAACATCTCTATGCCAGCATGTGGTGATGTGTCAAAGCTGGCTGTCAGAATGCAAATAAGGCAACTTTGCAGCTGCCTGCCAAACATTCAAACAAATTAGGTGTGATTAAAGTTGGGGGAAAAGTGATGAATTATTTGTGGTCTGTCTACAGACCGGAGAATATTGCACACATATTGCAGACACAGAGTCATTATTTTAACCTAAACTGAGTCCTCTGAGCAAAAGAAAATAATGTAAATGCTAACTTTAATTTCCATATGTCGCCTTTGGTAAATAACCACATCAATGTCAAGATCATTTGTCTGCAAATTGTGTATATTGACTTTTCCTTTCCAAATAGCTCAATTGTGAGTTATGAAAAGGCAAAATCTAAAAACAGGGTGTATAATCAAAAATAGTGATTTTGCAAAGTGATTTCGCATATTTACCTTGATAATAACCAAAATGTTCCAACATACATTTTTACTACCATCAAGGTCTCCTGAAAACTACAACTCTGCATTACATGATCTCCTGAGTAATCATGAGGCTAATGAGGTAGCATGTGGTTAGCATGGTTACCCTGACAGCAAGGAGGTCCTGGGTTCTTTATGGAGTTTGCATGTTCTCACGTCTACATGGGTTTTCTCTGGTTGGGCAACAATTGAAGCACCTGGGAAACATAAGCTTTTAAAGAAAAGCCAACCTGTACACAAGTTAATTAGTCTGTGACTCTAAATGTCAGTATCCACATCAGTATCCGTAAAACAACTGAGACAATTCTCAACACCTGTGATTCTCTGCAGTTCTCTGCATACTGAGGTGATGGTGTATTGCTCACAATGAAGACTGGCATTTGGAAGTTATCCAACTGACTTTGCTTAAAAAGCTCAGGCTGCTCAGTTAACATATGAGCATATCTCAGACAGACTGCTGACAGCAGATTTTACACAATGAACCTCATTGAATTATTCAGAACTGTGCTTGGCATGGAAATCATAACATGTTCAATGCTCAGGAGCCGCATATCCATTTCAACTGTCACAAGCGAAGATGAACTGGAAACATACATCAACGCTGCATCTATCAATGTCATAGATATTGTCAGGCAGAGGCCATATTTACTTTGATTTACCCTGCATGCTTAAGGTGCATCTAGTCACATTCACCTTGGAAGAGACTGATAGTTAAAGGCCCAAGTTATCAAAGAAATGTCTTTTACATAAATTAACATAAGTTGACAAGTTAGCTATTCTATTGGTCTGTGTACTGATCCAGGGTGAGATATCTCAACATACTCTCAACAAACTGTCTTGGTAATGTGGTATTGAGCTTTATGGTCCCCAGAGGATGATTTTGGTGAATACATGATGTATCCTCCATCCCCACCACAAATTCAAACTTTTCCCTTCGTGAACAACAAGACATCTTAAAAACCAATGGGCAGGTTCTCATTAAATTTGATATTCATAATTTTTCATATGATGAATATAAAGAAATGAGCCATGAATAAATGTTCTAATAGCACTGGGACTCTAAAATACTAAAGCGTATATATAAGCGTAAATACTAAAGTAGGTTTCACATTCTGATAATGAATGACTGATCCATTACTGTCCATGAAAGTCAGACCCAAAAACCAAATCTCTTCCCCTTTGGAGAACCTTTGTAGGCAGAGGGACTTGGCAAATTAAAATGCTATAAAAGTGAGGTGGATAGGCTATTGCATATAAAACTGTATATTACTTCAACTTACAAACATAAGATTGCAGTTTCAGTTAGTCAATTCATTCAAGTAGAAAATGACATGCACAGCACTTTCCCATCGCCCCTTATGGTCATCTGCTGTCATCTGTTGAGGTCAAAGCCATTGGCAGGACAGAAGAGGACGTGGCATGTGCCTGGAGTACAAACCATCCCTGTAGATCGCATCACATAGAGCAATAACAACCTCTCTATATCTCACAGGTCCTATACACACATCTGCATACATGTTGTACACTCTGCATCAGCTTAAAATGGTTTAACTTTGGGCCAAATAGGATTTTTAACCAGTGAGACTATTTGTATTTATTATCCTATTTGGTTTTCATTTTCCAAGAAGAAATCTAAGATCTTATTTTGTGACACTCAAAAACGGGGAAAAATAGGGTGAAAACAAAAATGAATAATAGGAAAATCCTGGTGGCAATTATAAATATCTTTTGGACACAAATGGTGAAAATCGGTTTCAACTGATTTATTCTTTTGAAAATGATGTATTTTTCGAAGAAAAAAGTTAAAACAGTGAACTTTATCAATATCAAAGTCATGCAAATAATGTAAAATTACAAGCATATGATTACATATGATTCATGTCTACTCCTCTTACATCTTACATCATGCTTTAACACCTTGAGTTATATGTCAGAATGCACAGTCTGTACTGCAGTAGACAGAGCAGCTCGATCTGGCATAAGTGGTCTCAACAACCATTAGATTGGACTTGATGGGAGTTCTGGCAGTGAATAAAGCCTCTGGTTCTATTAAACCTGACAGAGGCTTGACTAAATGACATGTAGGAGGCAGTGGTGTCAATTAATGTGGCCCCTCAAGGAGCAATTATCTCTCAGTGGTTTGTTAACACTCAGAAACCTCTGAATGAGGGAGATTCCAGTGAGTGAAAGCAATAGGGGGTGGAGGGAATATACAGGGTAACGATGAAGAGAATGTCAAAGAGAAGGATGAAGGCAGAGATGAATGTGTATCAAATTACAGGGTATTTTGGTGCTGTGACTTTGATGAGGTGAGCCCTTGGACTGATGTATCATTTGGTTTTGTGTTATGATGTAGAATTATGGTGTCAGCTTCATGTGCAGTTCATTGAACGGGGAAAATCATTAGATCAGTTAGTTGGAGCTGAGTGTGGTTATGTCTGAGAGGAGAGTGTCCGCTGGCTGATATAGAGAACCAAATGTAATGTGATGGCTGTGAAAAATTGGAGAATTTATGTGATATTACTCAGAGGACAACTGGATGAAATGCGGATGTACAGTATTGTGGCATTGCATGACATTAAAGCAACATTGCTTGCAGTGGTCATACCCCCAATTATAAATAATGGATTGAAAGCTTACATAGTTCACAGCTCGTGTCTCTCTCTCTCTCACACACACACATGAACACACAGCTGAGATTGAGTTAAAGGTCCAGTATTTCCTTTAATGCTGAAAAGAAGCATCATTCAGTTTCTGTATCATCTTACGTTCTGCAGGGTTCATATTAGGGAGCTTCTTTATATAATTGAAGAAGCTTCCTACCTACAGCCTTCTCTCCATAATTCATGTTCAGACTCATTGCTGTCACCAGTGACAGAGTGATCACAGGACAGATTAGATGATGAAGTGTTACCAGTAGGTTTTAATAGAGTGAGGAAAATACCCGTCTAACAGACTTCCTGTTTCAAAGATCAGCAGTTGATAATGAAAGGTTTACCCATATGGAATTGCTGAATTTACAAAAATTATAATCATTATCATATAGCCTCCAACACCTTTAAATCCATGATCTAATAAGATCATAATAATTAGTAGATAATCAGAATTTGTTTCTGTAATCCCTTTATAATACTGGAACTTTGATTTTATTTTAATAATTTCAAATTACATTGCATATTTTTCCCTTCAAATTGCTCAATTAGTTCATGGGACATTTTAGCATATGTCTCAGTGAACATGGTGTTGAAATACCTTTATTTAATTGAATAATATGAACAATGGTCAAGATATATGCATATATATATATATATATATTACTTCACTTTGCTCAGATCAGCCTGCATCAACAAAACCCCCCAGTAGTCTGATTATCTGGATTATTTCCAAATCTTCTCACACTCCAGGTGTGTAAGTTTAAAAGCTGACTGATAATATATTTTTGAGGTTATAATGATAGCAGTATTTTGTATTTGAAAAAGAAATCTTAAAACATTATGGTTTACATAAGCACTTAACATAAAGATTATAGAACAGATCCCTTATATTAAATTCTTAGCTGTGACAAAGATATGTAAAGAGGCTATATATTTTACAACTGAATAACAAGCTTTTATTTGATCTTATTTTACACTTTTGTTTTGCAGATTTTTTTAAAACTAAGAATTATCAACAATGACCAAATAACAGCAAAAATCATAAAAATCCATATGCTAATACCAATATATCTGTGATAAACCAATATCTGCTGATATCATTGATAATAATCTTATTATTGTTAATATCAAATATTAATTATTATTAATGTTTACATATTCTCAGTGATAGTCATTTGTGTCTCTGACATTTTAAATAAATAATTCTGTTGTTACTGTTGTTACTTAGGATGTGATTATCATATGATTTATATTTATGGGCATATGAACAGTAGCCTGTATCTTTCAGTGATGTCCTCTGTTAAAGTTTATTTTCCAGCCCCTTGTGAATCCAGTATGACTTACTGAGATTTAGTTTTGGGTTTTTCCAACCCAAGATCAAGTTTTTCCACAGTCAAGAGGAGATAAAGTATTAAATTGAGGATATTTTCACACCAAACATATTTTGTAGTAACTTATTTAAGCTCTGGAGCAGAAGAAAAAAAAAGTGTCATTCATCCTCATCCTGGGTTGACAACTGCTTCAGTTCACTCAATGGAAAACTCATCTGTGTTTTATCCTGCAGCTGCCTTGGGTATTTTGAGATGAAATAATACCTCATTCTTTTCCTGTCAAGAGATTTTGACTGAATCAAAGCTTAGCTGCAACCTGTCTATCCTTAATTCATAACTCTTATGTCTTTGTTAATGCTTTCAAATCCCTGCTGAGCCAGGAAGACAGGAGATTCACTTTAATTCTTCCTTGTGGTGACGGATAAGAGAGGATGTTTTAGCTGAAGATATATTAAATATGTCCAATCTTGCCCTATTCTGTATATATTTACTGAGTTTTGCCAACAGATGCGCAGTGGATTTCTGGTGTTCATATATCCACTAACTATAAGATTGGAAGACTGGGTAAGAAAACTGAAATTACCCTTTAGGAACATGTTGAATCCATATTGATTTTATTATCTTAAGATCAACATTTTCCCCAATAACATATTGAATACAATTAATTTTGTTTCACTTTGTCACATACCTTCTCATGTCAGTTTCATTTGAAGCAGCAATTACATTTTGTTTAATGTTGCACCCAGTACATATTGATTGTAAAACCTTGCCTTATGTTATTAAAAACTGCTGCACATCATATTCTGCTCTATTGATTTTCTTGGTGAGGCCTTTGAGATTTGTGTTATGGCAAGTATATAGCATTTACTCACAGCTCGCAGTGTTTATGGTACTCATACCAGCGTGCTCCTTCAAGGCTTTCTAGGCTATTTAGGCCTAAATTTATCAATGTCACTCGGTTTAGCAATAAAGGCCAAGAGGGCATCTCTCACTCTTAAACAGCTATAATGGAGATGCAATAATATGAGGTACAGTTAAAACTAACACCTTTAATTTGATCATGGGTTGAGATACACTGAGATGCTAAATTCAGTTCATATCTGGATAGCAAATCAATTCCTATCATAAAATGTTACAGAACAGCAAGAAAAAGTAGACAGACTCAGAAAAAACCTAAAACTCTCCAAACCACCTTTTTGGAAGTAAAACTTAAAGTGAGCACGCCCAGAATGTTGGTTGTCACTAACTTCTCATCGCATTGAAAATTCATACACAACTATAGTAAATTGAACTTGGAAATCTGAAACAGCATTGAGTTTGGGTAAGAAATTTGATATTAGCCTTTGTTTCCCTTCAGAATAAGTATGGTTAAACTGTGGGCTTGTTTTTTTCCAATCTGTTTGACTGACTGATTGTGTTGATTGTTCTGCTAGCCTATTAGCAATGTGACTGCATGCCCAGATCTCAGGAAAACATTATCATAACCAAAATGAATGATGGCCACAATTACAAAAACATGATCTAGGTTGTTTAAAAAACAAACAAAAAACAAAACAAAAACAAAAACAACTGATTGAGACCAAATTTGAGAAACACTCAATATGCATTCTACATGACAATACAATTAACATCTTCCACCTCTACAAACTATAATTTTCTTTTCTTGTAATCCATCCAGCCTTAGTGTTTTGGTCCCAGTGTGTCCGACTCTCTGGAGCATTTTAACACCCAGCAGGATCTCTCGCCTGAAGGGAATTATGCAACACAAAAAGACTGAGAGAGCCTGTCTTTGTTCACACTACTGCAGCAACACATCCACACACAGACACAAACACACTCATCTTTTATTCAGGTGGATATAGAGAAATGTGTGCTCTGTTCTTCTGACACTTCATTTTGCTTAGCATGAAGAGCAAAGGAGCCCACTCCTAAAAATAACCTTGTACGCCCCAAAGTGAACATGGACAGCTCAGAAACAACACACAAGGCAGTGCGTAACTAAAACAAAGAGCTGAACAGAATACATGATTTTCTAATAAGAAAAGTTATCTTGATGTCTTGGCTGTCAAACTAATTAAACTGAGCTGCTGATGAAGAACGTGGCTGAGATGATTAAATTAGCTTTTAATCATGAAGCTGATGTAAATGCTGCTGAAATATATTGGAACGTTGCTGCTGCATGTTGGTTCTCTTGATTTTTCTGTTGGTTCTGTATCTAATGTGAAATCTGCTATGAGTAACCAAAGTTCAACCTAAATGAACATCTAAGAGCTGTAAAATAAATAGATCAGTAGACAGTTATAGAAGATAGAGCAAATTTATTTTATTTTAATCATTGTATTCTGATACATGAAGCTATTTGGCTAAGTTACTACAGTGTTTTGTAGCTAAAAGATGCGATATAAGAGATTTGTTTGACAAATGAAAGCATTTATGAACATGGAACTGGATCTAAAATGGAACAGACCATCAAAACGAAAATTATTACTGTTGCTCATATCTGTCTTACTTTGACAAAGTTGTTTAAAGACCCCAGTATACATCATAAGAAGTAGAACTTTTAGGGTAAAAATTCATAGTGATTCAGGCTGTTCGAGTGTTCTTTTAGCAGGGCTCCTTAGGTGAACTTTTGTCTTTTCTGATTCTGATGCCTCCCCCTGTTCGCAATTGGTCCAATCATCATATGGCTGATTGCAACAGCAGTAAATGTCGACTTGCTGGTTCCTCACTGGTCACACAGCCAGCCATGTGATATTTGGACATGCCTTCGTTGGATTGTTCTTTCAGTGTTTTATCTTATGTCTTTTCAAGTATACTTAAGCCTCAAGGCAAAACCATGACAATACCAGTAACCTTCTGGACCCAAATCTAGAGTCTGATCTTTGTTGTGTGTCATGCAGCTTTCTCTTTTTTTCTCTCTGATATACCCAGGCAGAAAGGTATACGGACAAAAAGGCAAAAGGGTATACAGAGTACATATTAGCTAGTCAGTATAATCTCATACAGATTGCTGTTTTAACTTTTGAGTCATTAGCAAACACAACAGAATAGCTCTAACACTCTCGGTGATTACCTCCATTGTCATGATCCTCCAGAGACCAGGAGCTGCGAAACTGAAGCATCTGGCTGTGTCAGACCAGCATCCATCACAGGGTTTGAAGGGTCTAAAGTGCTCTACCGCATTAGATGCTAATCCCGCGGGAAGCCCTCATCTATTAAAGGTGCACGCAGATACACTGTCTCAAATGAGATCAGCAGCTCTTGAAAGTGACTTACTCTTTGGCGTGATAATGGAACAGCCAGCAAATGATTGCTCAAGTGAAATGTTTTCGTAGCTCTCAACTTGAAATAGGAAATGAGAAACTTAGAGATTTCTTTCATGTTTTCCCTTTTTTTTTTTTTTTTTTTNTTTTTTTTTTTTTTTTGTACTGCTTAGATTTATCTTTGAAAGAAAAGCATATATAAACCTGTATTTTGATACAGCTATTTATGGTTGATGAAGACACTGAAACAGAAGCCAGCAGACTCCTGGGGAAAAGATTAAAAACTCCACTGTTTGAATTGCTA
The DNA here is from genome assembly GCA_014773175.1 of Lucifuga dentata. Taxonomy (NCBI): domain Eukaryota; kingdom Metazoa; phylum Chordata; class Actinopteri; order Ophidiiformes; family Bythitidae; genus Lucifuga; species Lucifuga dentata. Next base: position 28,820 of record VXCM01000540.1, read on the forward strand.
ATGAAAACAATCCTTCCACGGTGCTCAGCGATTATGCTTTATGAATAAATAGCCACAAGGAAAGATTTCCTGCAATGTGGAAGCGTGTGTATAGTTCATGTGCTTATGTTTTGACTCAGTTCAAGTAGTTTTTACTCTAATGCCCCTAGTGTTCCTCATGATTATGGATGCTAGACTTTCCTCTTGCTCATTTAGAATTTCCCTGTAGTGGTTTCAGCCAGTAAATTTCCTATTTCTACATATTTACATACTTCTTTAATCTATATTTAATCTACATTTAAGATGAAATGCGGATATGTTGGGGGCAAAAAAGTGACTGGTCATTTCTTAAATACTAATAAAAGGCACTTTCATGGACATTTACTATGTTTATGTAAGTTTAGTGTACCGCTGTTCAATTACTGAGCTGTGTATTACAAAATTTGCTGTGATGCATTAAACTATGCGGTGTATGCACTATAATTATTGTATAATAAAGTATATAGCCTCTAAATATTTTCTGCAGACACCACTATCTGCACCTAGACCTATGTGAGTAATGTTGGAGCTTTGAGGTAAACGCAGTGACTATGCTCAACAATTATAAGAGGTTTTTTTCATTCTCACCCATTTGAGTCGAAACATTATCGGTCATGTCCATTGTATAAAACAAAAGAAGAATTAGGACTGAAACAGCAGTGTGCGTATTCTCTCAGGAATTTCTCCTTCCTTAAAGAAAAGCAAAAAGCCATTTAATGCACAATCCATCAAAATCTGCCTGTGCAGCATTTTAGACAGAGCGTAGAAGACACTGCTCAGCACACAGTGTTTCCTTTGTGAATAAGAACCTTTCTCTGTAAATACTGATACAGAGTGAGCAGGAAATTACAAATTCTGCTAAAGTGTGTTCATAGCTGAGGTTAGGTGGTGACCTTACAACTCAGATGAAGACACATACACCAGCACTGAGTCTTGAAGGGAAAATCACAGTCTGAGGTCGGTCTCAACTAAATTGTGGTTTTGGTTGTTCTGTTGCCTTTGTTTCCATGCTGCACCTGTGGGATCTCATTATTTGTTTTATACACTGACTTTTCTACATCATGGAATTATGTCAGTTGCTTTTATTGCTTTATTGCAGCCCTACGTCCCATCCATATTGATCTCCTGATCGTGCTCAAACCTCCTGCACAATGTCATACCAGCTGCACATCACCTGTCACTGTCCGCAGAGCAAAGATCAGCATTTTACTGTGCACCGTCAGCTTGAAATAGAAAACAGGAAGACAACCAGGAACAAAATGCGTCCGTGTCAACTGCTAATTTTATGCCCGGGAAATAACCTCAGCAGTAATCCAATTTCATTCTCTGGGCACTTCTGAGAACAAAACGTGCTACTTACGGCAGAAAAGATAAGCGTATTCAACTGCCATATGTGAGAATGTTGGTTTGATCCTGTCTAATTAATCATTCACATGCAGGGCATTTGGAAGACGCTTCCTGATGGGAGGGTCAGGGCTTTTATTTTGCATAATGACTGCAGCAAAGGCAATTACCATTAAGTACATTATACAGTAGGAACTTCTTTCACTAAATTATGATTTCATTTTCCATTTTCTTTTTTTTTAATACTCACTAATTATTTTTTCCTGCTTCCACACATTTATCCAATTACTCAGTTTTATGCAAAATGGTACAATTCTTTTTCTCACATGTTAAAACCATATTAATATTGTTCACCCATATCTTAGTGTCTGTACAACACCCGTAGCTGTTTATATGGTTTCAGACTGCTGGTCCCACACTGGACCAAGTTCTAAACAATTTCTACTTCAGCATTTGCTCTGTTTGATCCATCATGCATATTCCAGATAACCTGTGCCACCATTATGATTAACAGCAGATAAGGTGTTTGCAGTAAAAGCAATTAATGTTTTTTTTTTTTTTTTTANTTTTTTTTTTTTTTTTTAATGAATAGAGGACTATGTTTAATGATCAAAGACAATGCTTTTTCATTCAAGGGCCTCTGGGGAAATAGTTGATTCAAGAAGCTGAAGAGATACGCTTCCTGACAGAGAAGTCCAGAGAGTCCAAAAAAAAAGTCACTATAAACTTGTGAAAGATATTCATAAGTTTAATTTTCTCAGTGTGATGACACACAAGAAAGTCAAAGTTGTGATAGTGACACTGAAAATGAAAATAACGTGAGGTTTTGTAATATTTAATTCCTGGGGTGTTTCTGCAGTGCTGCCATTCAGAGCACAGGATGTTTTCCAGTGTTTATACCAGCATTTTATGTGGCTTACACAGTTTTTCTGATGCTCAGCCAAGGTGCTCAGTAATGCAATTTGGATATCCCCCCCCCCCCCCCCCCNCCCCCCCGGCTGCTGCTGGTGATGGAGCCTGTGGTTGCCTAGCAGCATAGGCTGTTTGATCCCATGACTACCTCCTCATTATTCCTGATGTTGTTGTCATTGTTTGATGAGGACTTTGTAATTTTGATTGAGAGGTACAGCACTAATTCCCACAACCTCCTCTGATAAACTAATTTCTTAGATGCATGAGAGAGAGAGAGAGAGAGAGAGAGAGAGAGAGAGAGAGATTTCCTCATGTGACCAGAAGAAGAAGATGAATGAGAGAGATGAATGGAGGGAGAATTAAGAAAATAAGTGTGACTTCTTCAAAGGAAGGACTTAGCTTCACTGGATTTCCCCTCAAGGCAGAATCAGAAAACCAGTTCCACTTCCTGATCCACCATCGCTCACCATCTTCCCTTAATGTGCATCCTATTTTCCCTGTCAAGGTGGTGTCCTAGGTTCAGAGTTCTTATGGATGATTAAAACAGCAAAGCAGAGAGAATATAAGTTGAAGGGGGTAGAGGATGGTGGTCTCAGGTTTGAAAAGCAAGCCACATATTTCACTTATATTGGTGCAGCTCTCTTTCCAGTAGATTTGAACCAGCTGGATGTATCAAGATGATGTGTTTGACCTCTTTAAAGAATAGTCTGAGCTGTGCGGAAAGGGAATTACTTAGCTTTGCAATTAACTAGATGATGGTATCTCAGCTAAAGTGTGTGTGTGTGTTTGTGTGTGTGCGTGTGTGCCTGTGCCCCCTGGATGCCTATATATCTGTGTATTTTGCAAGATTATGCTTTTGTGAATATCTGTGTGTGCTCGTGTTTGTGTTATTAATTAATCCACAGTGTAGCTGTCCAACCAGAGCAGAATTCACCTGGGTATGATTTGACTTTTGAGTGCAAATTAAATTACTGAGTGTGCATCTCAAAGAGCCTGCTGGTGATCATTGCATGTAGCCAAGGGCATGCAGAGGCCCCCCTGGTACCCATTACTACAACAACACTTCCCTTTTCTAGTTGTACATTCAGTTGAGTTTTAAAAAATGCCTCAACATCTCAGAGCAGCTATATTATGACTTTATGAAAACCCCTTCAGGTGCAGTGCAGAAAAATAGCATCAAATTTCTCTGCACAATTCATTGTAATGCATTGATTGTTGCTTTGTGTGTCCTAACTGTGAGGCTTTGGAGGGAGTATAATCAAATCAGTGCACTGATACAACAGCCTGGGTGTGAAAGTGTTGCCAGGCATCAGTTTAATAAAGATGCAACGCCATCAGCATGCCACCACAGCCTCTCCTTCCCTAATCTCGTTTCATGCTCTTTCAAATGGGATCACAGTGACACATTCGAACACACACTCATACAAATGCTGGTAAAAAAAAAAAATACACAGACTAGTATTTTGCTTATTTTTTCTTTACATTTCTTTAAAATCCAATTAATTTCCCTTTACTTGTTCCTGTCATTCTTATCAGTCCCTCAGTGGTCCCACACCCACACAGAATTTATTAAATATTTAAGTGGTCCCTTTTAGGGAATAATATATTAAAAACCCTGCAGCATCAACATGAAGCTCTTTAATAATTCATGTGTGTAGCCTAGTGAAGACACAGTCTGGACTGTAGCAGTTAAAAATTGTAATGCTGGGACATTGTTTTTAGAATTTTAGAGAATAGATCCATACATGAACTCTTTGGAGTTATATGAAAGGGATGCAGTGATATAAGGATCTTTTATTTAGTTTCCCTCAGTGTGCTCCATTTAGGCCATCTATCATACAATTTGTGTCATAAATTAACATTTCCATAGCTTGCTACATTATTGCATAGGTTTAGAAACTTGAGAACTGGCTGAAATGTCACCAGCTTCATAAAGGATTTACACTAATACAGTTTGCCTGTACATAGTATATTTTTATTAAATGTGGGTGTCCTTGATATATATTTTTGCCAGTGGTTGAAAATATTCACTGGGCCCTTACATTTGAAAATTTATAGAACAAGATTGCATAGGGAGACATAATGGTGATGCACTCATGTTAATTGCCTGAACATAAAGATATTGTTAGAATTGTTATGAGAATTGTGTGGGATCAAAAAGTCAACGACACCTCACTGACAGGGCAGAGTGTGTTGTAAGGATAGCAGAGACTTCTCTTAAAGTGAATGGTTCAGTTCTCTATGACAACAGGCATCCACCTTTTTGATGATTTATTGAATAAAAGAGACTGAAACTCTTTGTTGTTCTGAAGCAAAACCTCAATTCTGACCTCCTGTGGTGGGGTGAGAGCATAGATATCTCTTTCAGTGATCAATACAGATTAAAGAAACTGATCAGTACAGTATTAAAGAAACATTCTGAGCTGGTGGTGAACACGCTGGCTCAGAAAATTTTTAACAACTCAATTTATTTTAAGTATTTGAAATCTGTTAAGACAAAATGAGAATATTACACGGTCCACTCAGCTCACTCATCATGTCCTTCTCATCCACAGCAGTCAATAAAATATGAACTTTGATGTCCATCAGGCACCTAAGCAGTCACATTTAATAACTTCAGAGGTACTATCTGCTTTTGAAGCAGCCTCTGTGGTGCGATTGAAGATGAGTTAATAATTCAGAGTTGTTGGAAGCGGTGTGAGGGGATGACGCTCTCTGCTGTGCGCTCAACAGCTGCATGGGGCCTGCCGGTGACAGATGGCTCAGCCCAGGAGGAGAATTTGATGCCAGTACAGCCCAGCAGAGTGTTGCTCTCTCTCTCTCTCTCTCTCTCTCTCTCTCTCTCTCTCTCCCTTCTCGTTGATTTTCTTAGTGAATCTCACACACTCATCATAGTCTGTGCTATGATCAGAATTACAGCTTCATAGAGGGAGGATATGCGTTTAATGCATGATTTCCCTTTGCTTTGAAATGCTGTAGGTTGATGTATTGCCATGTTACCCTTATTGCCCTGTTAAATGTATCATACAATGTGGTGTTGCATATTTTTGTAAGTAATAGTCCTCTGCAGGGTTCTGTCTCATGGCCAGGTGTTGCTGGGAGATATTTTAAGCTCTCAGTATAGGCACACTTTCCCTTCCCGCCTACATTAGTCAGTGAGGGGACAGCTTGCTGCTACCTGTTGGATATCTTAGCCACAGCAGGGTATTGTAGCCATGTATGCTGCTAACTTCAAAATAATAAGAATAGAAATAAGAATTTTATGAAGTTTAAAAATATATAACAATCAAGCGTGGCAAGAAAACAATCATCTGCAAAGATGATCATTTTTGTGGGTGCAAAAGGGAAGATGTACTTACATAAACAGAAATTACAAGTTGCTTGCCACAGAAATACACTTATTTATTCATACATGTCATCCTTTTAAGAATATCAAGCCACTGTTCAGTCTTAACAGCCATTTTTTGATTTCCTATGTCTTCACTTACTGTCCAATCAGAGCTACCAGAGAACTGGACAGACACTAAGGAGACTCTGCTGGAAGGGATGGTGTTCAACCTGAAGTACCTGGGTATGACCCTGGTGGGTCAACCCAAAGGTGAGGACATGGCATCAGCTGCCATTCGCAGGATCGTCACCACGGTGAGTCACTGATTCTCTTCTGACTCAAAGTATTTTACACTGCAACCACCTCTTAAATTTAAAGATTGTTTGGCAAATCTTCCAAAATGTACTTATGATTCATTGCAAGTACAGCTCTCTTTGTTGTACTGATTGTGATACATGAAAAAACAAATCAGATCAGCGCTTTTATAGCAACATGAAAATGAGAGTAACGTCGTGAAGATTTCAGTTGAAGTGATCCTATTTATAGAAATTCCCTTATGGATATGAGTGAAATTACAGCCTCAAACTGCAATGCAGAGTCTGATCAAAGGGAATAGTACTCAAATTAAGATTTCCTCTTTCTTATACTGATGATCCATAAGATTGTCTTTTGTCAAGATGAAGACTGATTCAATTCACACTATCATCTGTTGTCCAAATACATGTATTTATACAGTTACAATGCTACCTGTTCTGTGCAGGGTTATCAGGAGCTTATTCCAGCATGCATTGTACAAGAGGTAGTCAGTCAGTCTGTCACTTGTTGTACATTGTTATTGTTATACATATCTACTATTATTACTAGTACTACTACTACTACTATTCTACATGCAAATCAGTATTATACATCACTGAGCCTCATCTGAGATTTCTGAGCATGGATTTAGTTTGCACATGGCTGTGTTCCTAAACAGTCTAAGAATTTGTTGCATTTTAAAACTGTTCTAGTCACAGACATACAGAAATTCCAGTTTTTTTATTTGTATGCTTTTTGGCATCGACAAATACATTTTCTTTCACAGTATCACACACACAAATATTCACCCTGCACCACTAACAATGAGGATGCAATATGTTGGAAGCCTTTGTCTGAGTTAAAAAAAGATTTAACATACCCCCCCACCACACACACACACACACACACACACACACACACACACACACAGACACGTCTCAGCTAGAACTAATGGCAGGATTAAGATTCCATTGATTTACACCAGGAAAGAAAAAGAAACTAAGTTGTCTCTGTCTGTTACCAAGGAAACCAATCAACCAGAAGGGGATTAGCGTAGACATTTGTGATTTTATTTTCCATCTGCTATATATTTCCGTGAGACATGATAAGACCAGACTGAAGGACCGAACCTTGACAGGCTGGGTTTGGCATATCTCACGCTGACAGATTGGTTTTTGCCTTGTGGCACGACATGAGTAACATGACAGCAGAAAATGTGTCTGTTAACACTTCCTACATGAATGAGCTGCCAGTCAGCTTCAGTACACTCTCTCTCCCAATTATAATGTCACCTTCCAATGTTTGAAGTGCTGTGTGTGTATAGGCTGAATGTGCTGTTCCTTCAGCGTCTCCAGAGCATTTAAGCTCCAGCAGCAAGACATGGCACCATTTCTGCTGTCCTTGACAAGTCCTATTTTAGCTAAGCAAGGATCCCCCTCCTTTTCTTCTTCAGATTCATCCTTTCTACTCTTGGCCTCTATTGCATCCCCCCCGCAAAAAGGATTATAATGATGAAAATCTCTTCTTTCCTCTTAGTCCCTCTACTGACTTTTATCCCGAAATAATTAAAGATCGGCTAATTGCGCGATAAGGAGGTCATTGTCATTGTCAACAGCACTATTGCCATGGTTCCTGCAAGTCCAGATGGAGCAGAGCGGCAGGAGGAGGCTGTGTCTGCCAGTCTGACCTCGAATACTCGTTCTGGGCTACACTTACCAGCTCTCCTCCCCCGTTCTGTCACCTTTTATAAATTTCCTACATTTCTGGGACAGCTCTTGCGGCCAGCTTAGTTTTACAGAAACGGTCACAGTGGTTTCATGTCAGCCAGTTACAGCTCTGTCTGTACCCAAGGCGAGAGATTTTTTTTTTTTCTGATTTTAATGTGTGTGTCTTTCCTTTCTNCTGTACCCAAGGCGAGAGATTTTTTTTTTTTCTGATTTTAATGTGTGTGTCTTTCCTTTCTTTATTTATCAACAGGCCAGAGCCAGTGCCAAGAAGTTCAGGAAAGTAACCCTGACAGTCTCACCGAAAGGCATTGTCATGACAGACACAGAAACTGCAGACCTTATAGAGAATGTCTCCATATACAGGTAAGTTATTTAATGTGTAGCTTTTAATAAGCCAGTTGAAACACAGAATTAATATTTGATTTTAAAGTGAAAACTGCAATGCATTCAGTCACATTTTAGTCAGTGAATGAAAGCCTCTCTGATGTAACACATGTTCTTACATTTTACAGTTGGTGACCTCATTAGAACTCCTGGTTTCACACAAATCATAAAGATGTGTAGAGAATTATGCCAGTTAACATTAAAATCTCAAAAAAAACAAACTTTCTTCATCTTATTCAAACTGCAGTTTTCATCTTCTAAACTTCCATCTAGGTCACTTTTGTCCTGCTCTGTTTTGCTTGATGAAGCCAAGCAGTTTCTTGCTCTTGGCTGTTGTGAGCCTCATGTTTGATTAGTTTACTTTAAAACCAACGAGAGCCAGGAGATGCTGGAGTGTCCGAGCCCAGCGTCTCCGAGCTAAATCACCATTTCTATCTTTATGCTCGGTTCCCCTGTAACAAATCATTGAAGAGTATGTGGACTGTGATATTTTCCACAGGATTCACCCCCCTGCTTCTGGATAGGAGGGCTTGTATCAATGAGGATTATAATCTAAATATCACATGGCTGGACTGTGATCACAGAACAGACTGTGTGACCAAGACAGGATGTGTGTGTTTGTGTTGTGTGTGTGTGTGTGTGTGTGTGTGTGTGTGTGTGTGTGTGTGTGTAGTCGGACATAAGATGCAGTGGGGTTTATGTGTAAGTGCACACACAGGTCTGCATTCCCCTCTGATCCATCTTATCAGCGCTAACAGACCACAGACCAGAGAAGTCAGCCTTGTCTTTGATCTCCTTCTCCACTTACCCTCCTCTCCTCTTCTTCCCTCTTTCCACCTTTCCTGTCTCATAAGAAATCTTTCTTTTCTATTCATATTACCATAAAGAGCTCAGAGTGCAGGAATACCCACGACTAATTGCCCACTTTAAAACTCCCTCACAGACTTGGCTGATGATGCTGTAACATTGCAGGGTAGATTGTACCACAAGCTGAGCTCGTCTTGACTGAGGATTGATTTATCCCCATAACACCCCCCCCCCACACACACACACACCTCCACAGCCCCTTTCCCCTGCTATCCCTCTTTTCTTTCTTTTTCATTTGTGTTGCACATGATCCATTTATTGGCGGGGCGAAAGAAAGAGGAGGAAGAGAAGTGTAGCTTGGAAGAGGATGAATCAAATCAGGCAAGTGTTAAGTGTGTGCATCCAGTATATGGATATGCATGGATGGATGTGTGTGAAGGCATACGCAAGTGAGTGTGTGTGTAGACTTAAATGTGCATTCATACATACAGGAAGCTGTTTACCTCAGAGGAAGCTTAGTGAGGGATAGAAAATAAATGCAAAAGACATTGTCCATATTCTGACATAATGTGACATCATTTAATATGTGTGTATTGGTGCTTTTAGAAGAAATTCACAAAAAATATTTTTTAAGAAAAAAAAAATCATTAGGAAGGTTAATGTGATGATCTGATATCTCAGAGAAATTTACTGTTAATTTTACTCAGTACTAGTAAAGTTAAGTCAGTTAAAGGTGTCACTTCACTGTTATATGGCTTTTAGAACCTAGAAAATACCAGTAAATCCCAGATTATATCTAGTCGTGATTTACTGTATATTGACATATCAGCCAATTACTTTCACCTCTAACAACCTCAGTAAACATGCAAATAGACAATAAAATATTCCTTCATAATGGCTTTTAAAGATGTTAGAATTTTTTTCATACCATCTTATCTGTCATTTGCATTTTTAAATATTATTAATGAAAAACATGCATTCTAATGATTGTAAGGTGTACAGAACATTATGAGGGTGTTCAGCAGCCATCTGGATGATGTTACTGATTCATATACTGATGATTCACATTCAGCTTTCAGTGACTGAGCATCAACAAGCAGGTCAGAAAAAAGAGAGACAGAGATAACTAAAGATTAAATAGAATGATGACTAAATTATATTGATTAAAAAAAATGTCTGTTAGTAGATGTACTAAATATCATACAGGAAGTGCAACTGTTTATAAAAAATAATGATTTTTCTCATTGTATTTCTGGAACTATCCATATATATATATTTTTTTTTTCAAAATTCTCTTTAATGCTTGTTATAAAAGTTTCCCCTTTAATTTTTCATTATTGCCGTTATATTATTTAGGGATTTGTACACAGGTAGTTCATTATATTCATTAAATGCATACCTGCTCCTCTCTATAGAGATATTGGGGCTTTGAGTAAATTCAGTTACCTGTAAATTATTAAATATTTTCATTGTTATTCCCTCTGCACTTACAGTGAGCAGATCAAAGCTTACATTCCACAGAGCCTCTATGGAGATTTGATGCAGAATGACAGCTCAGCTTCTGTTGTTTAAGCTTAGTGAAAACTCTGTGACGCTGTTTGCCAGTCAATTATTTTTTTTTTATTCCTTACTGTTTAAAGCAGGTTTATTTTGTCATTTCTTGTCACATTTTGTTGGAGTAATAAGAATTTGTTTATGCTATTTTCCAACAACAGTACAACTGTACATGAGGGTTTTCTGATTTTTAAGACAGCTGTAAAGTTTGTACAAAGTGTGTATTTATGTAACACTCCAGAGTTGGATGATTCACATTTTCTTACAATGATGGCATATTATAATGGTGTTTATGATATTAGATAACTTTATGATGAAAGAGTGTTCCATAGATAATTGTATTGAAACTTTTATGACAGGGAGGGAGATCATCATCATCATCATCATCATGTTGTCCAGCAAGTATATACAGTAGCATACACAGTTCAACAGTTAAAATTAGAGTCACAGATTGCACAAATTTGTAGTCAGCAGCTAAAGCAGACTTGCCTGTCATGTGCACTGACCTATTTGTTCATTTTGGCGACGCTTACAGCTGAATGTTCAGTGAAATATAACATCTTATTCTGCAAAGTGAACAGCATTTCCTGTTAAATGAATTTCTTTCTACTGCATGGTAATATAAGAAGAGTCTGCTGATTTTCAGACATTGTGTTTGCACGCTTCTTCAAGTCTTGTACATGAGTTATGTATCTTGTAGAAGATCTTCAAGGTAGATTTCTCATTTGCAACAGTGCTGCATTTCAAGTGAAAACCTTCTTCTTCTTCTTCTTCTTCTTCTTCTTCTTTTGTATTCTGGGTTGAGGGCGGGGGGTNCCTTCTTCTTCTTCTTCTTCTTCTTCTTCTTCTTTTGTATTCTGGGTTGAGGGCGGGGGGTGGAGGGGGAGGATTGGTATCTCACTGATTAAACAGAAATTATATCTCAGTAATTCATGTTAATTAACTTTGTAATGAGCTGTTTCAGTAGTTTGTTTACATCTCATTCTTAAGTTAAATAGGTCATCCACTGCGCTTTTTTTTTTTTTTTTTTTTTTTTTTTTTGCCATTAAGGCCCAAACATAAACAGTGGCATAAAGCACCATGGAGAAGGGGAGACACAGGGTTGTCCTGGGCTTTGCTATGTGGGTCATGCATCAGTGGTGCAAGCAAGCAACCAGTCTGAGAGGGAGATGTCAAGGCTGCTTATTTCATGCTTGTTTTCCATAAGATCAATTATTTCATTTTTCATGGTCTTTTTGAAGTGTGGCATTAAATAACTGGCACTGATCTTTTTTCTTTTTTTTTTTTTTTTAAATACAGTTTACAAGTTACTGAATATTATACAGACACACACACTCATACACACACACATATAACCACTGGCTGCAATCCCAGTGGACCCAATAATTCAGCATTACCAATTCAATGTCTTCCCTCTGCAATGATCAAGACATGCATTAAGAAACCCTTAGCATTCAGCTAATTGAGAGAGGATTCTTTGATGTGCTTCACTGAGAGAAAAATAAAAACGTAATTGTAGTGCAACTGCATATAACTATATACTGTATACTGTCAAAACTGCAGTGCAAGTCCACAGTTCAGGATTTATCGCACCATGAGCATGGGCAGCCATTTGCCTAATTTACTCTGCATACTTAAAATAAAGGGACACACATCTACTTTATACAACAAACAATAAAGGAGTGACTCCTGATCAAAAAAAAACAAAAAAAAAAACTGCATCAGTGTTGTGTTCCTCGATTCAGTGAGTATATACAAATGTTTTGGCTGAGCAAACAGCTTGGTGGACTTTGTCTAGATTGGTGTTTGATAAGCATTGAAAGTCACATGCCATGACTGTCACTGCATCTGCAGATAATTGGATTTCTTGAAAGATATTAGATCCAGTAAAGATTCAGTGTGAGGTCTTGAAGTGCAATATAGGGACAGCAAAGATCAATTCGGTGTCCAAGACTTACTATTTCCCACTGACAGGAGAAATCCAGATATATCAAAAAATGTAACAGCATGGATGATTTTTGTCTTTGGTAGATAAGATTCTGTTTTTTAAGGAAACTGTTCTAAATTGGATTGCCTGCAATTTCATAATCCTTGAAAGATAGCATTCAATAAATACTGAGTTCATCAAAAATGCCTCGCTGATTCATCTTATTCTGCCACAGTCCAAACCCAAAAATATAAAGGTTACACCTGTACCTTCATCATCACAAAGCTTCACTGCAGTTTTCAGTCACACACTGGAGCTTTATGGAATCTTGGATGCAACATAATATCAGCATTTGAATTTGACAAAAAACACTATTTAAAAAAAAAAAAAAATACTAAAAACAGTCAGGCTCATAGAGATTACTGCTGCTCATTTATCTCCTGCTCCAGCATAGCCAGACTTTATCAGCATTATATTCATAACTATGACTCTCATCATTCTATGACTGGTTTGCTTATGTTTATGCAAAAAGGTTGAGCACAAAGGCAAAGTCATAACTTAGGTTTATATGTATTCTCCTTACCTTGATGGCTATGGTATGATTAATAGTGCTCAAGGTGGTAGTCAGTGCACTGGCACAATGAATATGTGTCCTATGATTAAAAAAGATGTTTGCCTGAAGAAATCCATGTCACTAATTGGTTCCTTTCTGCTGTAGCTCATTTATCTTTACATTGCACATGCAGTGATGTCAGGTGGATTGATTATGTTGGTAAACTGTACGATTAATGACTTTTGTTTCTTTCATCTCCTCTCTTCCAGAATTTCCTACTGCACAGCAGATAAAACTCAGGATAAGGTCTTTGCCTATGTTTCTCAGAGTCAGTTCAATGAAACCCTGGAGTGTCATGCATTTCTCTGCCAAAAGAAGAAGATTGTAAGTTTTCTTTTGTAGTTTGACTGTTACTTCATTAAACAGGTTATGAGTTCAAATTTCTGGGGGATTGATTTGAATGTATTGGTTCATCCATATCACATTTCTTCTGGCAGCATGGATATGTAGGAGGTGTGTGGCTCCATCTTGTGGCTGTCAGTACAAACCACATACAGCCATATTGCACCATTCATATTAATCACGTCAATCCCATTAATTCCCATGAAACCCATATTGGAAAAATTCATTATATAATCTACTGATAAATGATCATCTTAGAAGAAGAAGTTATTTTTTTCTCCTTTTTTTTCCTTTCTTCCCAGGCTCAGGCTGTGACATTAACGGTAGCCCAGGCTTTCAAAGTAGCTCTAGATCTGTGGGAGATTGCTCAGGAAGGTGAGTTAGCTGAAATGTGAGGTTTCCTCTTGGACATTTTAGACAAAATACAGATAATAAAAAGCTGTAAACAGCCAATGTATCAATGACTAACTTAGACTTCTGATATATCAATTCTCTGTGTCTAGACAAAAGTAAGAAAGCCAGGACCTGCTGTACCTGTGCAGCAATTGATGGTCAGATGGAGAGGACAGACACCCCATGTGCTCCAGCAGGTAAATTCTATTTTTATTTGTATCCACAATGTGTCTGTCAATTTGGGTTCCTTGGCTGAGAGATTGATACTGCAATTATTACAGGCTTGGGGCTGCTCATGTTTTGTAATTCTGGGAGATGGATGGGTGAAAATTAAGTCATCTGAATTTATAGAGACTGTATCTCGTTGATTCAATTACTATAATCTGGTTGCATTAAAGTAAACAGCTGTAAGATGTTGCAGTCAGAGAAAAGAGACAATAATCAAACTGCAAATTTACATAAAAATAAGTCCAAATACAAATTTGATTAAGAAAATGCCATCATAATCACTGCATAGTGATTTTGAAATGACCTTTTATTTAGCTGATGTCAGTCGTTTCTCACACACTGAGGCCAAATCACTTAATTATTCACAACTCATTAGTCATTCAGTGGTGCAGTGGATTTCAAGTACTTGCCAATGACCTTGACACTAACAGGTGAAAAGCTTTCCCTTCCTAAAGTTGGAAAGGTTCTGCAAACTGAGACTTAATCAGCCATTCAGGTTGTTGTTAGATAAGACTCTGCTTCTCCAGTTTCTTTCAATTAAATTTTGTTCTGCTCCCAGGGGTCATGACCAGAGCACGCAGAACGAAATGCTAATGTAAAAAAGCCTCAAGGACTCTGGAGAAACTCTGAGAAAGAATCATGGGAGTGAGAAGAAATGATTGAAATTTAGCTCCTGAGAATGTTGAATGTCTAACTTTTGTCTCTCTTCACTTTCATTGTCCTCACGTTTGCCTCTCTCTGCTCTTTTTGTCTCTTCCTTGACACTTTGTCCCACTTTTTTTTTGTCCTTCAGAGTCAGAGGCACATAAACCTGCTTTTATGGATGAGAAACACCGGAGGCCGTTGTTTTCTGCCTCACTCAGCTCACCCTCGCCCAGAAGTAACCCCACTCGAAGGCGACCAATCAAACATGACTCTTGGGTAGGTCACAACCTCTATTTTCAAATTGCTTGATTGATCTGTTTGGTTTGTATGACCGTGTTGGTGATTAGCAATGGTAGGTGTCAGTAAGAGTTGTCTCTTAAATCACACCATGGTTGCCTTTCTCCTTGCATTGAAAACATGCTGTGTACCATTTTTATAATTACACCAATAATAACATAGGTACAACTGATGTCATTTCATTTAAATGGTGTAAATCCATTTACATTTTGATGTTACTTACAGATCTTCAACACTAGGTGGCACCATACTCTTTTGCTGCAGAGTGATTTCACAGTGGAGTTGATATGTTGTCTCTACAATTGCCCTAAATTGGGAAAAAAATAAGTAATTTTAGCTCATTAACTTTGAGCAGGATGCTTTTAGATCCTTTTATTAATAAATTAAGAATAAGCCTTCTAAACATGATGGCCGTGAATCCTCTTCCCTGTAACATAATCATAGACATGAACATATGAATATTGATTTGTGCACTGACATATTGATTGAAAGAAAAAGTCTCGTTTCAGTTCTATTCTGCAGTATTTGATCCTGAATTTATTCGCCCGTTAGATAATTAAAAGGCAATATGACAAACAGCTGACATCTATACTTTATGCGTATTGATTCATGTTATGTCTCAATAGGATATGGAGGACGGGCTCGATGAGGCATTCTCTAGGTAACGTATGCATACTTAAATGCATTCAGGGATTAAAGGTACCCTGCGGGACTTTTATTGTAAACAAGCTTTTATCACATGCATTGTGAAGGCCTAATAAACATACTGAATGTATTTCCTACCTCATAAAATCTTTGCAAAGCTTCCTTACAGTATATTACTGCCACCAACTGTTCGCTAGTAGCACAGTAGATCCTTTGGGGGCGTCATTGAGCTGTAGGCTACTAGTCAATGTCATAGACTAAAATTACCCCACTGTTTAAATTTAATCTTGATTCTAATATAAATTGAAATAGTTCACCTTTTGTTTGTTATACATGGATTTTAGTATATGTTTGTTCCACCGAGGGTGAGAGACAGTTGGCAGCAAACTTCGACACAAGCTTGCTTGGTGAGGTCTTTAAAAAAAAACAAAAAGTGTAGAAGCATTTCATGTTTTAGGAAGTTGCGATTAGATACTTGAAGTGCAAGAGAAATTTGTTGAAATTCATTGTGGAAGTTTAAAATAAACACATCATATAGGATTACAGTGCACTGCTGTCTAGTAAAGTGGAAGCAGAATAATATGAGGCAATTATGGAGGCAGACAGCCATTCTGGTCTAATTGAATCAAAATAAATGGCCATTTCAGTAAGTCGTGTAACGTAAGAGTGCTCCCCTTTGAGTCATAAAGCAGTTTGGCTTTTTGGAGCCATATTGGTCCTTTCAGCTGACAAGTGACGATGATTTGAATAGGGATTTGATTAAAATTTCTGGCTCTACACCTGTCATTCCAGAAAAAAAGTCTGTAGTTAAGACAAGTTTAATGTCTCTTTACACACATGGAACACCCACACAGGTGTTTTCACTTATTTTGGATGATTAGAACCTCTCAGGACTGTGTGGGTTTGTATCTCTGTGACTCCCAGTTGGTTTGTTTCACCTGTTACAGCAGGACATTATTTTATGTACCCAGTGAATTTCAACTTGGAAAGAGTGTGACCAACCAGAATAACTGAGAACACCTGTGCGGGTATGCAGGGACCATCATGTTTCATTTGTACAATAAAATAAAATCATTTTTCAAAACCAACACATAATATCCTCTGCGCAGTACCTCTCACCCTTATTTCAGCTTAACTTTTATTTGGGTTACATTCTAGTTTATTTACAATTGTTGAGGTTTAATATACAAATATATAATTTAATTACCCAGCATAGTGATGATTTGCAGCTGAAGAAATTTTGGTGTTGTTTTTTTTTTTAAATACAGGCTAACCTAATTTAACCTATGAAATTTAATTTGTGGTTTTAGTTGGTAAAGCAGTATAAATAATTTATGACATAAAACAATATTATTGAATCGGGGACCATATATATTACAACTATAAACTATATCCAAAAATTACTTGTAACATTAACAATCTATCAAAAATTAACAACTGAAAACAACATTCTAACATAAATAATATATCACAATTAAATTATAAAAAGATCCCAAATAAATTATACATTTTTTAGAGTAGCAAAAACATGCCTGTCAACCTGAATAAAAATAGAATAAGTTAATATCAAGCGTAACCTTTCAGTCTGTGATATTTGCATTTCCTTGCTGTAAGACGCCAGCAAAGACTCTAAAATGTGAGTCTCGAGGGCTAACAAGAGACTTGAAAGACATGAAAGCTAATATACAGACAAAGAAACTGATGTGCCCTGATGTCATATACACGCCAAAACTCACCACCACCCATCAGATAATGCAAAACAAATTGCTGTGAATGTCGGCCATACATTCTCAGTGAGTGTGTTTAGGAAAAAAGAACACTGTGCACTCCATGCATTGTTTAATTTCCTCATATAATCAGCTAATGTGTGTGTGGTTGTGTCCTGCAGTGCTATAGTATGTCTCCATAAATAGAGGAGAGCAGTTGGAGAAAGAGGCCGCCTGACATAAGGGAGATGGCAGCTCATTAAGTGATACTGGCCCGCGGCGAATCAATCTGCTTGGGTTTTGGTACATGAAACACTTTGGTTAAACATATGAGTAAACAGGATGCAGAATAGGGCAGAAAGTGGGAACTGCAATTTTGGAAGAATTCAGAGGATATGTAGAAAACTTTTTTGAGTACACAAGGAGGTTCCAGCTACCAGGTTAATGCCTCAGGGGGTTAAAGGAGCATACTGGTGATTTTGCATGTTTGAGCCCAATAAATACCACCTGCATACGTTATGTTACTGCCAACAATTTCCCAAAATACACTACTGGAGTGGTAAATTTTATTCTACTTTCCAGTTCCAGTTTGGTTTCAGTTCATTCCAGTACACTTTAAAAATCAACTTGTATTTTTTTTTTTCCCTGAGAAGGAAAAAAAAAAATCAACTTGTAGAGACTTGACACGTGCTTGAGATAACATTACGATATGTCATCCATCACAGTTAACCACATGCTGTTATTAATTTTGTTGAAGATAAATTTAACCAGGCTGACATGGAGCTACATGGAAGAAAATGTATTTCTCATCCATGTATAGTCCAATATACAACATCTATTATATATATTTCATATACAGTATTATATACAACAATATACTCCCAAGAGAAGACTGCTTTTACAGGGAAATGAAAAAGACCGTACCTTCTTGTGCATAGTTGTTAACAGGCGAGACATTGAATTTTAAGGTGGGTGTATCACCTGAAAATTTGATTGTGAAAGATTAGGGGATTTGGAAAAATAACATGAAAACTCAAATAGTTTCATGTTTTAGAAAATGGTCGACAGTAACGTAACATGTATGCAGGTAGTATCTATTAGGCTCAAACATGCAAAACCAGCAGTATATGCTTTAAGGCTAGTTTTTGTTCCCACTAGATCTCAGCTGTGTGTAGAAGGTGGAGAAATTAAAGAAACACTGAAATCTGACAGATATTCTTTAGTCAAGAGGCATTACTAAAAGATTGTGGGATGTTAGAGAGGAAGTCAAGATCTTTGCTGATCCACTGAAAGCTCTGGATTACATGAAGGCGATGTTCACTTCCTCACTGGCTCAGGTGTGTGTGTGCAGACTCAGAGATGCAGTTTCCACACACAGTTCTCTGCGTACATACATTCTCAGCACTGCATTGAGGGACTTCTTATTTGAAATTCAGCGCTCAAGGGAGGAAAGACAGAAAGGGGATGAGTGTGTGTTACACATGATTTGAAGGGACAGAACCACAACTCTGTTTGCATAATACTTTCTTTCCCATGGAGAATCACTTTGTTCAGATTTATGGACTTGTAAAAGTGCACACTATCCCCTGTGGTATCTATTATATGCAAGACATATAACGTATTTAATTAGAAATTTGTAGCTGACTTGGAGTTTTTACACTCAAACACATTTTGTAAATAATATATGACATAAAATGGTGATTAATTTAAGAGATTGAGGTTTTTTTTAGCTATTAGGTTTGATATTTGTCATCTTTATAGAAAATGAACCAGCCAATAGTTCTCTTTAGGCCACAATCAATCACCGTTCTCATGGACAGATGACACAATTTGCTGCTTACTTTTAGCCCAGGTGGTGAAAGTGTGGAGCTCTTGGTCAAGTCAAACCAATGTCAGTAAAATACAAATTAATGTATCAGTGCAGTTCAGTGCATAGGACACTGAAAATGGTAGAACTTTTAATCTTAAATAAAATAGAATCTTTTATAGACCAGCAGCTGTGATCAGTTTCAGTGTACGTGAGTGGTTACAAGTTATCATGCTGGGAAAATCAAACATTCATAGCAGCATAATCCACGTATCCACTCACTGTGCATTCAAGCGGCATATCGAGCCACATTTTGGCAGAACTATGAATATTTAGATAATATTCAGAAAAAAGAAAAAAAAAAGAAAAAAAGTGGATTATGATGCAGTCGTAGTTTGAGAAGTAAATTTTTCCTGCTGTCAAAGTTGTTGATAGTGGAATACATTTTATCCTTGACTTGACTTGACTTAGTTTCATTTTTTTAAAAATAAATTTTCATTGAAAAATACAACAAATTTAATTTGTAAAGGGAACGGCTGAATTTAAACCAATTTTCACCTTGATTTTTTTTTTTATGCCCTCACATACCCAAATAGTGTTTATTTAAAGGCTCATTAATTTCATTAAAAAAAAATGTGACAAATTTGAACAGTTTCCTTTCAAGCCTAACAGTCTTTAATTCTAAAGGGAAACATTTTGGCAGAAGTAGTGCCTTTAAAGTAACTATTATGTATTTCTGGCTTGGTTCTGTAGCACATTAAGCTACTTAAATAATGTAACCTTTGATTTCTGGATGTCTTTGGGTGATTATAGAAAAATCATTTATGCATGATGGGGCAGCAGAGAGCAAATGCTGGTGATATTTTATTGAGTAAGTCGGAGAAAGACTTCATTGCTATTGGTTAATATGCACACATGCACACACACATGATTTTCTAAATATGCAAGGCTTAAATCATAAAATCATAAAAGCTTGCGAAAGGGATTTTATTTTTTTTTAGTTTTTGAGAACACAGACTTGTTAGCAAGAGGTGAAAGAAATGCTTTCACTGGTAATTTCATTTATCTTAGTCTTTAATGCTGAGTAATTTAGTTATGATTTCTTCTGTCTTCTACCTGGCATACAGCAACATGGAAGCAGAGGAGATGGACACCGGTAAGTGATACAATAGGTATGTTATTTTCTTACATACTTGACACTGCACGTAACATCAGACCTTAAAGGGGACATATCATGGCTGTTAGTGTAATATAGCAGGGATAACAGAAATGCATTCAAGAAGAAAACCCTATAGCGCCTGAACTTCCCTGAAAGTTTCATTTTTTTAGTTGTCCTTTATTTCTGTAACATGTTGACATCAACATGTTACACAGCTGGATAAACATACTCTCAAAGTATGAGGCTAGCAAGCGAGTGATGCAGATGACCAATTAGAACAGAGCAGGATTTTCAGGAGGAATCCTTAAAAAGGCAATACCTAAAACAGCCTGTTTTCACTCTGTGTGCACAGTGGTACTGCCGCAGAGTAGATGTGGATCAGTGTGTTTATTGTACTTTAAAGCTTTGCAAATTTTTCAAAATCCCTAACTGAAACCCCTAACTGAAAATGCAAACATGAAAATCTAGAATGTCTCCTTTAAATTTAAACAGTACCTGTATATACCACTGCTTTGCGTTTTTTTTTTTTTTTTTTNTTTTTTTTTTTTTTTTGTACTTTCCTGAAGCAAATCTTCTACACTAAACCAGGGTTCAAGGATTATTCTGCCTTCGATCAGTAATATATCATTACCATGATAGTCTTGCCATTTGTTCCTGCATGCTGCCAAAGAAATCAATCTGTGTATTAATATAGTAATCACTTCGTTTTTTGCTCTATTTAACATTTTGATGGTGCCTATTTGTACTGTATATGTGACTCACTCAGCTATTGTAATTCTCCGCCTGTCTGCCACTCTGTACGTTTGCCCTCTGCTTCATTCATTGTCATTCCATTACTCCAGTAAACATCCTTTCCTGCCCTCACGACATGTTATCCTTCCTTCTTCTTTCCTCAATTTTTATTGACCTCTGATCGTCTCTGAACCTTTTTGATGAACAAATGCTGCTAGACGTGCCATGAATTTTCCATTTCTGACCTCTCCTTCAGATTGTCCGAGTCCCGCACCGGCCCAGTCCCTGACCATGCAGCTGTGAGTCTCCAAGAAATCTCTCTTGAGGATTTTCTCTATGTCAGCTATAAGGGGTCAGAAAAACACACCCGATAATAGCTGCTCAATGTTCAGCACCACAAATCACAAAAATTGGACCAACCACAGACCTCAAGACCACCTTAAAAAGACAACCTAGCTTGCATCATATGATCAGACAGGTCAACAGAAAGGCCTGTTTTGACATATTCTGTGGCTGCTGAAAACAAGCTAAAATGAAAACCCAGATGTTATTTTCCAGGCCGCCAGTCAGCACACACTTCACTCTGTATAAACAGCTATTTTCATCCCTCTTTAAATTTTTCCTAAACTGCCCAACACAATCTCTATTTTAATGAGGCATTCAATCCCAATGAGTCCTAAAATAGTTTGTGTCAGGATTTCTCTACAACTGACTGTTTCAGATTTCTAAAGCAAGTTGTTGTGAAAAAACCTGAAATATTTTCACCACTTTGGCAGGTGGTTTCACTTTTTTTTTTTTTTTTTANTTTTTTTTTTTTTTTTTTTTTTTTTTTTTTTTTTTTACAGTGCACTGCAAGGGGAAAAAACATACACAAAGACGCAGATTTGTCAGAATAAAACTGATACGGTTCAGTGCTTGTTGAAAAGACTGAAGCTAAGTACTGAGGTTGAACTGAGTCTCCTTATTTTCTCTAAATTCTTTTAAATGCTGACACACACAGCTTCCTTTTGTAACATTGTGACACAAAGATTTACTGAACATTAAAAATTGTGTGTGTCCAGCTGTCTCGTTAATCTTGCAGTGGAATAACAGCTCCCAGTCTCAGCAGTCTCTGGAAGAAGTCCAGCAGTATAAATCAGCAGGAGAAGCAAGAATAAATCTTATTTAATGGTATATGGGATAAATTATACACTGAACATTTGTTAATATTGGTGATTGAACATGGAAGTAAATGGCTAGTTAACAGTCGTTACACAAATTTTACATGTCCGCACTCCACATCAGTCTACTTCTTTAACTTTAAGTCATCTTTTTTGTATTTATTTCAGCAAAATTATGCACAGCAAACCTGAAAAAATAAACTGTAAATCAATACAAACCTGGAAAAATAAACTCTAAATCAATACAGAGATGGCTAGAGTGTGTAAATCTTATTACTACCAACAAATTAAAACATTGCTGCATTGCATGTACAGTAGCTCTTTTTATGACATCATGTGACCATGTTTTGAGTTAGAGACCATCTGCAATGCTAATGGCTAATGCAGCATGAAACATCTGGATGTAAAATCCCCCATAATAAATTAATCCACACTAAAACCATATCAGCTCTTTACAATCCAGTGTTTATAAAGTAGAAAACATCACCACAAATGGATCACAAATATAAGAAATACAACAAAAATAAATGCATAAGAAAAAATTTCCCTAACAACAGTTTTTATACCGTCTTTATCTCTGCCAAGGAGGTTATGGTTTTACTTATATTTGTTTGTTTGCCAGCAGGATTACTCAAGCAGTTACAAACTGATTTTGGTGAAACTTGGTGCTGATTTGGATCCAGGGGCAGATCTAGAAATTTTTCAAATGTTTATTTATCTTTGCAAAATGGGGTATTTTTAAAAAAATTTTTATAAAGAATTTCTTCAAAAGTAGTAGACCAATTCCAATGAAAATAATCAGGCATATTTATCCCATCATAGGCTATCAGTACATGTGCAACCTGTAGCATAGGTAATGTTAAAAATGAGTTTGTTATGACAAATAAAGTAATTAAATCATTGTAATTGTAGCCATTTCTTTCTCTCTAAGCCAATATAGTATTAGAACAAGACAAAATTTTGGGAGCCTTGTTCAGCCTTGTCAGAGGTATGAGCTCTAATATCGCCCCTCTAGTATTCAAATATAACTTACATAACTAAAATATAGTTTTTGACTGTTTTACACCCACTGTGGCCCTTCATCCAGTCAGTTGCTGCTGTACATAATGAATATGTTGAAGAATAGTGATAGCGTATGTTTTTTTGAGGACAATTTATGTATGTATTTATGGTAAAACTGAACAAACCTCTTAGAGGACAGAAACTTATTTCCTTATACTGTATTTTTTCAATGTCAAAGCTGTGTAATTTCTGTATGTATATTGTATTATGAATAGTTGAACACAGTCTGAATAGAATCAGCTTCATATAAGTTGTTTTAAATGATTTATCACTTGTTGATTCAGAATTGTAAATGTGAATGCGTAGGTGCCTGTATGTTTTGCATTAGGTGGAGACAATTTATACAACTGTATTTGTATGTGATTTTTTTTCTTTCTTTTTGTTTTTTTTTAGAACTGCAGGAATTGTTTTGTGTGTGCAAAATAGCAGTTATATGTATAGTAACCCATACAGACAGTATGCACAAGTTTCTGATTCTCAAACCAATAATCACCTTGATTCAATCTTACATTGACTGACTTCTTCCCTTAACACAATCTGAGCCAGAAAACATGCTTTGTCACAAATCTTATCAAAAACAAACTCATGCTTTTCTATTTATATCCACTGCTGAGATGACGTTCTTTGTCGGGGGGGGGGGNGGGATATGATATCAGCACTGGTCTGGCTGAAGTGATGCTGCTCTCTGTATTCATGGTATTATGACAGAGAATAATTGTGATGGTAGGAGAGTGGGTGGCAGTGGAGGCTCTGTGTTGTTGTCATGACACCCACTGCAGACTAATTGGAAGGGTTATCTGGTTACACCATGAAGCTTAATTGCATTATTTCATTTCTGATGAGCTGAAATAGCAAGTCTTTTGCATGTGTCAGAAGCATCTACTTTGCAATTACTTTTGACTTTGAGCATCAAGGTCATCAGGGTGTCACAACGTAATTTTGCCTTCCACTTGTCCCATACTGTACATATTGTCTTATTAGTAGAATTTTTTTTTTTTTTTTTTTTTTTTTTGCAACATTTATTCAGCAATTCAGCTACTTTAATAGCTGATTGGCCAGTTATATCTTTAGTAGTAACTTTTTGACTCAGAATTATTTTTCTGTAACAACCAGCATTGAAAGTTTGAAGCCTTATTGTTTATTTTATTTGATTAGGAATGGAAATTCAGAAAGGTTAAATACTGGTTTACAGGAGGAGCTATTCACATAAACATTTGGTATATTTAAATTTGTGTTTACTCTGTCATTGCTATTTTTGATTGATTTAAAAAAAAAAAAAAAATCAGTGCAGTCTAATGTTATTTTGCAGCCAAGCCCCTTAGGACCCTGTTATAGTTAATGAGAATTGAACACAAGCCCTGCATAAATTCTGTTATGAGTTGGATCAATCCAGCTGGATACACACAGCTCATTGATGTGGGCAGATTCCCAACAAATCTTGAATGGATGCAGCTCTTTGGGAATTTTGTGTGTGTATCTTGGGGNCAGATCTGTTACTTGCCAATATGAGTCTGAGTGCACTGAATACAAATCAACTTGTGAAGGTTCAAAGCCAAAAACCACTTGCAGCTTGTAAAATTTAATATATTCATCTGAATTTTTTTTTTTTTCTTGTCACATAAGCTTTCACTCTCCAAATTAACAGCTGAAGTTTACAGTATCGGTTTACTTTTCAAAGAAGGTGCTTATTTTCTATCTATGCAATCAGTGGTTTTCCATAAACAGTGTTGTGATATTATAATAACAGAATTTTGTGAATAAGCTACATGAAGTTGCCTGAAACTGTGTAAAAATCTTATTTGTACAGACTTTGGAAACTGTTATGGTTTCTTACATATTTATGCATAATAAAAGACTTTGAACAAACATTTTCTAGCGTGAGGTTTTCATTTCAGCTTTACACTCAAAGCCTCATCTGACATTCATGGTTTAATTACAGAGATAGTTTAACCTTCAAGAATGCCAGACAGTGTGATTGTCTGTGCAGCAAATGACTTTTGATTCCAACAACTACAACTTGAGTGTCAGATCAGTCCTAAAATGAATTAAAACAACTGCAATGCATGGAGCGAAACAATATCACCATCTGAATATGCGTTTTTTGCTTAAATGGTGTTTCTACTGTTCTATGAGATGTTGATAATGTACACGATTATGTTTGCACAGTTATTGACGTTACTGTTATTTGAGGTTTTGATCAGGCTGAATGAATAGACATATTGAAATTCTGTCATTTGGCAAAACAGGAGAAGGTCCTTGTATTTGAAGGTTCACATGAAATAGAAAAAAAGAGAAAACTGAATGAATGAAGCTCCATGGCCAAAATAACATCTCTGTAATTAGATAGGATTAATGTGAGATGATGTAACAGTTCAGTGCCAACAGAGCAAAGAGGGTTTGGCAACATGGAAACAATAAAGCAGCTTTACACTGTAGAAATACTTTATTTATAGAGATTTAAAGTTCATATAGTCAGTGTCTCACAAATCATCAGTCAACAATGGAGACTGGTAGGAGTGAGACTATATGTCGCTTGATACACTCTATATCTGATGCCCACAGTTTGAATTTATGATGTCTTCATTTATCTAGACAAGAAAAGGTAGTCAAAGTTAGAATGAAGAAAAATCTAGTTATTTAGATTTCAATTTCCATTAAAGTTTATAGGCTACAAGAGGGAGGATCTCTTGCTTTGCTTTGTCTGGCTCATTTTGGTTATGGCTTTCCTTGTGATTGACACGAGGTGGATCCTAATATAACTAAATACAGTAGATGTCAGCTCTTGGTTGAAAGACTCATTTTCAGGATTATGTTCTCTTACATACACATCATTGAGCTAATGATGTAAGAAATTTACAAAAATTGAGAAATAAGGACAGCTGCCGAGATTTTGCTTAAACTCATGGCCCACACTATTTCCAAAGAGTGTAGATCTCATCATGCATGACTCAGTATTATTTGCTGAGATTGGACAAACAGGTTTGAAAACAGCCTAAAAGAAGCTTTTTTCCATATAAATTCCAAGCATTGCTATGCAAAGGGATGTGTAAGACAGCAATTTTCTTCTTTTGAAAACATCATTACCCACAATTTCCTTGAAATGTGGGGATAAAATGAAGCAAATTATTCAGGAGTCACACATCACTGCAAAGTAATTTCAACCTAATCTTGAGGACTCAGTGTATGACTATTATTCTGAAGTAGGCAATATAGGTGATTAGGATGAGTGTCGATTGAAACCACAAGTTATTTTGCAATGATCCACGCCACTGTCCAAGATAAGTTAATTCTGTATTATCGAGAGGCTCAGCAAATAAGGAATTTAGTCTTAATTATACATCACATGGGAATGATTTTATACACATTAAATAATGTAAAATAATCACAGTCTCTTCCTTCAGCAATTCATTTTCAAAACTGAGCCACTTTCTGTACACATTTATGTAATATTTGCATATTTAATACCTCCCAGAGAACATACAACAAACCTGTACAATCAGTCTATACTAACCAGAATGTCCACCACAATGTACTAACCACAGTGCCTTTGTGTGTAAAAACTGAAAAGCTCCTATTGAGCTAAATGTCACAGAAATGGCAGCTAGAAATAGTCAGCTGTCATGGTAACTCATATCTAATATCTCGCACAAGCGTCATATATATATATATATATTAAAAAAAAACAAAAAAAAAAAAANAAAAAAAAAAAAACCTTTGTCTGCTCCCACAGAGGGGGCACACAGAAACCATGGCAACACCTCAGTGAGCCAAAAACAAGCTTTCCTTTACCATTGAAAAGATTTAAAGATTTTAACACACACATTAGCTAAAGTTTCTAGAAGGGTAACACATCTTCTCCCATTCAATTTTGTTCCCTTCATAAAATCAGGTTTGTATGACATGATTTCCATATCCAGTCATCTTCTGTTTCATAATTAGAAGCTATGTGATATGCATCTGGCCCCGCACACATTTGATCTTCACTGCATTAGAATAAGGGCTGTAATAGCCTGGCATGTGTGGCAGATCTCCCTATAGACAAACGACCTGACATGAACGTTTGTCCCATGAGGCGATGCACTCAGCTTATCAACATGATTCATTTCCCTGATAACAAAATGTGTCTTATGCGCTGCAGCGGGGGGTAAGTGATTTATTTAAACATCCCCCGTTTTCCGTGCACAGAAAACAGGGGGGATATTTAAATAAATCACTTCATGCTGATTAGATTTTCATTCCCAGTTGAATGAATGGAATATAATAATAGCACTACACACTACAGTAAATATTTTAGGAAGTCGGGCTATTTACTGTATGATTTATGGGTTTATTTAAAAAATATACTCCGTTTGTCATTTAGCTCCTGTTGCTTCACTCACGTTGGAGCCAGATTGTAATATGCACAACCTATAATATCAACGCTATCTATCATGTTGCGGTAAACGTTTCCTCCTGGCATCCACGGAAACATTCAGTGAGCTGGAGACGCAGCCCGCGGCGTGAGTGGGTAGGCGTGTAGCTGCTGTGCCCTCATCTGATGACACGTGGATAAATAATCATGTTGTGCTGCGGGCAGATTGAGCCCAAAACCTGAATGCTAGTGGGAGGTCGTGGGGCTACAGAGGAGGGCTGTGATGATCAGCCGAATGAATGAATGAATGACTGAATGAATGAACGAACACCATAAACATTTTGCCGTAGACAGACTGAACTTAGGCGCTGTCCATGGTGCTGAATTTCTCCAAGTCGTCCCCTCGGTCTGTGGGGGGACCAACGAGCCCCTGAGCCTCAGCTTTTGTACGACCAGATGATACCTGCGCCGAAGACAAGATCGATGATCGACAATCCAAATTAGCAAGAAATGCGTTTGAAGCCCACAGTCTCGGTTGCCTGCTTTTTCCCGACATCAAATGTCTCAGATTGCTCAGGAGAGCAACAACAAGAATGAAGGACTTGATGAATTAAAACAGAAATGAAAAATCCCTCTCGGGTCAGTAAAATGTTTCCGAAGACATCATTTGTCACCTATCGTTCGTTATTTACGATTTATTGACCAACTCGATTCAGTATATGAGGCGCCGATTGCTTAGGAATTTCAGCATGTTATAAAAATGGACTACAGTGACTAAGTTGCCCTTGAAATATACAAGATCGGCGATTTTATCTAGAAGAGGAACAATATTCACTGAGACATGGCTCGCCTGCTTGTGCTGGTCAACTCCGTGGTCCTGTTGCTTTTTGGCAGCGACATGTTCTTGGTGGGAGCAAGTAAGTAGAAGGAGTCAGTTACTATGTACTTTCTAATCTTAGAAAATGCGCCATTAGCCTCATTCAGTCTAAGATTTAAAACGTGAACTCTCAGTTGTGTTTATTAGTGTCTGATGAGCCTTTTGTGGCTGCTTAAATTGTGCATTACACTTCAATTCATGTACATAGTTATATATTCTTTAGAATATTTCTATCTATTAGTTTGACTCTACATCCTTTTCCCTGATTTAGAATTAAATATGAAGCCAGAGTATTTGTATGTACAAGCATAGGCTGTTGCGCCAGGTTTTTTAGTGCCTTTCTACCTGCTTTGAATTATTTATGAAACCAAGTCATAATGTCTAGCCCCCCATTTTACAATATACTTTGTGTTTCTTAAATCATTTTATAATGTGATAACCTAATTACCTTGACAATTTGCCATACTTAGCAGGGATACAGGAAAATTATGCCTTTGAAAAAAAAAAGAAAAAAAAAAACTTTCACTGTGGGCCACAATGTGCATTCACAATTCTAACACAGAAAGAAACACCACTGGCAGAGCCAAACCAAAACATTGTGACACCAGACTTTTATTCTTGTTTCATAGAACCTACAACATGTGTTCTGGCCATGTGAGATCATCAGTGTGGGATATCACACATGATTTATAACATCTGAAATTCAGAGGTTAATATTTTTTGCAGTTTTTACATTGTAAGCTTAGCTTTAGACTTCAACAGAAATTCTCTCTCTCTCTCTCTCTCTCTTCTGGATATTTATATATCCAGAAGATATATCTGATATATATCTGATCTGGGATATCAGATATTTATATCTGCTGTACATCTTTACTCTAAATACTTTCTCCCTTGTGAAAATGAGTCCTACACGTGATTGCATTAAGAGAATCAGACTGCCACTGTGGGACTCTTCTGACTGTCTGAGAGAAAAGTATTCAGAGCATTTGTTGTTCTCTGCTCTGGCATGTAAGATGCAAGAGCATCTCCACACACAGTGGAAAGATGAGGAAAAGCTACTATTAAAATAAAAAAAAATAAAATAAAAAAAAAGACATTCATAAATTTGGCTGAAAATAACAAGTTCCATATAATAGTTCCATAACTAGCATTTTAGGGAGCAATGAAATGTGTAGAATTTGTTGGCCAACCAAACTCATATCTGTCTTCAAATTGGCAATCTGTTGTTCATAAACCTGGTGACAGATTCTTGATAAACATTCTGTACTGGAGCTGAATCCATCAGAGCGATGTCTATGCTTGTTCATGTATAATATGTCCTGCTGTAAAATTGTTTATGGTATGTTGCTAACAAAATCAGATTGCAACTAGGATTTTATTTAGGCCTATATTTTACAGCGGTATGTTAAGTATCATACCATAGAGCACACTTTTTGGTCTCTAGCTTACATACTGTAACTGATCAAATTGATGATGCAAACTCTAGTTAAGGAGATCAATAGACAATAGAAATCAGATTAGAACACATCATCTACTTCACATCTTAGCCTTGACATTTTTTTGCAATGATAAAGCAATGTTAGTTCACAGCTGAACACCCGCACGGTGTGGCCAATGATTACATTAACCTTAGGCTGACACCTGGTCCCATCTGGTCCCACTGCTGTATTACAACCCATGTCTGTCCCTGAGAAAGAGGACAGTGTGTACCTGAAGAGACAGGAAGTGCCTCTAATGTAGAGAGACTCTTAAAAGTAGAGGATTTAGCTACACTTGAATGGACAAGTCATTCCTTCCTGAATTGGAAATTGGCTCTTTAACTGTTGTTGCAGTAGACATCAGTGTTAATGGAGTAGCGAATTGAAGCAAAGATCACATGCAGACATGCTCTTGCATGGCATCAAACAGCAAAGAAAGGCAGGGTGTGAATGCCATCTTAAAAACAAGCTCAAAGTGCTGCAGTCCAGAGGTGAAAGCCATTTGAGGTAGCATGATTGCAGACAATACTGAGGCTGAGATAAAACCAGCATGATAATGCTTAAAAGCACCCCTACCAGGCAATTCTGTAATACTGGGGCCAAAGAGCAGCAGTGTGACAATCTCCTGCCATACTGAGTGGTAGATTTAGATTTCCCATGACTTTAAAACACACACAGATTAGTTTTTGACTGACTGGTCAATATGTTATCTATTAAAGGGTTAAGATGGGTAAATGTAAAGCACTTATAATAATTCCAGTGTTTTCAATAAATGTTATTACACATGAGACAAGACTTTGGCTATTAGGAAATGATTACGGTAAAAACAGCCCTTACAGATGTCAACACCTTAGAGATAATTATTACTGAAATATGATAGATAATACAGAGCCTTCACCTTGTTAAACCACAGTGTTGTGCCTCTTGAGTGTTTGAAGTTATGACATTAGCAACTAATCAATCACTCAAGAGTTTTTTTGTCCACACAATAAAGAGCTGAGCATTCATTCATAGCAAACTTGTCATTGTCCTTACAGCAGAATGGTAGCAGCTTCAGTCTTTGTCAAGGACATTTGCCAAGACTCAGAGTAAAGGACAGTTCACAACATTTCCTAAATGAGTGCGTACATTTTTGCTATAATGTCTTATGTTGTTTAAGAAATCCATCCAAGAGAAACCAGTGGATATACAGTTATTGATTTGTTGATGTGTGGGAAAGGTTGTATGAAACACACCAGTGCCCGTCAAAGCAATCACAGCCAGAGAATATCAGTGTGTCTTTCAATGCAGAGAGAAAATGGAATTTAAGAAACTAATAGATGACCTGGTTACAGCACATGTTTGGGATGAAGATGTGTGTTTGTCATCCAGGTATCCCCTCATAAATAGAGATTGTAGAGCTTTCAAAATTATAGCAGCAAATTCTACTGGAAGCTATGAAATGTTCACATTATCATTCAATGAATCACCATCACAGCCATATTAGATTATGAACTGGCTACACAGTTCAACCATTAAGCTTTTTCTCAGCATCATAAAAAACATAGAAGTGGTAAAAGTGGTCCTCAGAAACAGAAAAGCATCTGTCAAATTTTTGTCATCTGTCAATATCTGACAGATGACATCATCTCTAAGTTTTTACTGGCATTTTATTTTCTGTTCCTGTTTAAGATACAGTATTTATCACTTTCTGTAATAAAAATCTGCATGTCTTATTCAATCAGTTTTTATCTTCTGAATATGTGGTATATATTTCCCACGGGACAAAATAAGATGCTTGGCTCCAGCAAATTGAAGCTGGGCTCCTTTCCATGTGGCTTTTCAGCTGCTCAGAGATTCACCAGCACTTGTGTTATCTCTGCTTGTGCACTTTGGTTAGACAGGGAGCAGCTAATGTGCTGGCCTGTGGCTGTGCGCTATGATTCATTCTGGCCGTGTGCCCACATCCCAAGAGGGTCTTACTGTTTGTTTGCATGGACACGCACCTCAATCTGTGACCCATAGCTGTTTGATTCCATATCTTACGTAACACATCCGCTGGATTAGGGCTGCTCGGGACAAATGGCAAACAGCAAATAATGACGTCTCTGCAATGACAATTAAACGAGAGCATCAAACAAGCCAGAACTTCATATAAAATGAAATATTTACGTTAGGAAATCACTTCATTGGTGACAGAATATTTTAAAAATCAAGGCTGATTAACTTATTTATCAAGAACTTTCTAAAATAACAAATGCATTTATGTTTCTGGATTTGTCTCAGCTGATTCTGTATGTTCTATAATCTGAAAAGTCACCTTCCACAACAAGTTCAAAATATAGTTATCCTGCTGAAGCACCCGTAATTGAAACATATAAGAACAGAGCACTTACACATTAGTAATGATTTATGGTCTGGTTCAACAGAACCGTCACTTGCTCCATCTTGCTGGTAAATGACTTGCGGACAATGTATCATGGTTACTGCCTGCTTTTTTGCCCATGCGTGGATGTCTGTAACCCCCATTACCTAAAGGACAATGAGTTTCAGGAGAAGTGAACGTGTCCTGTTGTGGATAAATGCTGAACCTGAGTGAAGAATGTACGCCACAGGAGGCAAAGCTCAGGACATCTGCTTGATAGGAAAAGATTCATGGTTTTCCTGACAAAATAAATCCATATGAGTGTTATTTTGGCAAAATGTCAACATTTAATCATGGGATTTGTACTTAGAGCTAATTAACCCAGCATCTTTAGTGTCAGTTGACTGAAGATCGATTAAAAATATAGCATCACTATCATGATGATCAAATGTTACTCATCCAAAATAGCAGTTGTTGGTAGTTTTGCGGACACCACCACCAAGTCAAAAGGACACAGAAACTGTTAATGTAAATAGATGTATGACTCATTCCCCACAGCTCTTCAAAGGTCAGAGACGATTTACGGTGTGACCCCCCACTCCTCTTAACCTACGTCTGTCTTAACACATTAGGGCATCTGCCACCATAAAGTAGCATTTCATTATACAGACTAAATGAGACAGATATAACCTCTTAACCTCTTAATACCGGAGTTACCAAGCGCCAAGCCCACTTCTTGTCCCCTCTTTCTTCAGCTGGAACATTCATTTCCCTGTCCTCTCTCCATCACTGGGTAACCATCGGTCTGGCCTCCTATTCAGCTCAGTCTCTCCCCTCCACAAACCAATCTATGTGCATGTCATGAGCTCAAGGAACGGTGAGCCATGCCTGTGTTTGACCTTGACCTCCTGTGGTTTGTGATGCAGCAGATGCTGAAATAGGCAGAAGTTGGCTATGACTGATAGCCTGACCTGAGGTGGCTGTGACCTTTTGCATCATCATTGTCTGAAAATTGATTGTCATTTTGATACAACGTGCAATCTTTCGCCTTTTGCAGCTGAACAGGCTTTTATTGATTATCTCCTCGATAAAATAGAGAGGTGTGTGTGTGTGTGAGAGAGAGAGAGAGAGAGCGAGCAAGGAAAGCTACAAATCACTGAAAGAGCTCCCAATTTCCTCATTTTTTCCCATCTTTCTCTCTCACATGCAGTTTTTGAATGAAATATGGTGCTTCCACTGTACATGTTATCTCACATAATCTCCTAATCTTTTTTGGGTTAGTATGTCTGTGTCCAATTGTGTAATTAAAGCTTTTTGAGTGTTTATGACAATTAAAACTCATATATGTCAATACCTGCTGTGTCACAGTTTTGAAATTCTATTTTTAGGTGGTGCAGTTTCTTATTCTATATATTCTATATATTGTCTTCTCCAATACGAGCCCCGTAAAATCCTTCTTTCTCATTATTTCTTACATATGTGACAGAGCAAGATGTACATTTCCACTCTGTTGGCCCTCTCCTCACTGCATCAGTTGCTTTCTGTGACAACACACAAAGTCCATTAGGCAAGTGTCAATGAGAAAAGCCCAGAGGATGGCCTGCAGGTTCCCATCTGCCCAGCCAATCCCATCTCACCTATCCATCTAACCCAAGTGATTGCTTAGAAACTGTAAAGCTCTACAGACCCTCTATTGGATCTGTCACCATCTACTTCTCTCACCCATTTCTCAGGCTTTTGTCCCACTTCGCAATCAGCATGTCCACTAGCCACTAAATCACAATAGATGGCCACAAAGTGATGGGGTAAAGAAACACAGCACTGTCCAAGGAAGGGGGACATAAAATGGATGCGGTGGTTAATTTTAAAACATACAGTCTGTTCAGGTTGAAGGGCAAGGTAGATCAGAAGGAAGAAAATGACACATTAGACATATTTTTGATTTGCAGATTGTAAAGTTTCATAATGGCAAACAGGTTTTTTTTTTTAAAGAGTCGATAACTGCATCTGCTCAAATATAAATGTAGTGTTCCCATTAATTCATTTGTAGCCTAATAGTTCAGTCAATGCTGTCATGCCCCATCAGTCTGCTATATCTCCTGCTACTGTTCAAGCAGTGGAGAGTGAAGAATGCCTATCCCCTTTTAATTTAAAACAAACAGCTTTGATGAGCCTAAAGTGCCAATTTAATTTCAGGAAAATGCTTGTTGTGATCTTTACTGGGGGGGGGGCATTAAATCAGAGATACACTTGTCAAACTCATCAGTTAGTCCTCAGTCTTGAAGCCCTTTCTCTTGTAATAAACCATGTTGTTTTAAAACCGTTCCAATAAACTATAAATCTCACTTTGTGTGATGGAAAGCAGCTACTCTAAACTTTGCTCCAGTCAGAATCTGAACAGGGCTAGCCAACATTCTGGTTTACAATTTCCAGACAGAATGTAAATGCAGCATACTCACCCCTATTCTATTTCCTTTTCTCTAATCAGACCGACCACCAGCTCCTGTCAATGTGTCCGTCATGCATCTGCGGGCCGACTCAGCAACTGTATCCTGGGAGGTTCCAGAAGGCGACATTATCATTGGCTTCTCTATCTCACAACAAGTAAGTCTTAAGTTTCTCATCTAAAGCAGGGAGAGCATGGACAGATCAGCACAGCAAGAAAACACAGATGAAAGAGGGAAAAATAACATCAGGTTTCATTTCTTTTTTTTTTTTTGNTTTTTTTTTTTTGGCTCTAGCCATTTCTTTGGCATTGGCATTGAGCCTTCATTGTGTCCCGTTGAAAAGATGTTGGCACACCATCCAGCCAGAAGGTAGAATGAAGACCTGTACCTGCTATTCATTTTTACCCAGTCAAAGTTCTTGACTGTCTGTAGGTACTGGAATATTTTTTGACAATGAAATGATAATTCACCTACTGAACTCCATTGTGGAGAACTTATGTACTCAGCAATTACTCAGTGTCAGTCTGTGTGACCTGAGTTTGCCAAGGCTCCTGAGCAATAGCATATGGTACAAGATACTGACAAGATACTGAGAAATATGCAGACAAGATACTGAGAAAATAAAGATTTATTTTGGTCAGGATGCATATTTTTATGAAATCCTGGAGGTAAAATCTGACCAAAATGTAAATAAAATGGTTTCCCTGCCACCAAAAAACAAACAAAACAAGAAGGACTCTGAGGGTGCATACCTCTGCCAAGACAAATACACTCCCCAATTTAAAAAAAAACAAAAAAAAAACCTCCCCACTCTCTCAACAAACAAACAAATCCTTCTTCTGGATCCTGTGTAATCCAAATATGATCTGGATAAGGAGATCTTTTTGTTAAAAAATGAGCCACCAATAAATAAAACCCCAAATAAAAATCAAATATAAGTTATTAATATTTTCTGATGATATTAAAGGTTGATTTACACTAATTATGTCTCTTAACACAACAGGCCCATATTTTACTTGAGGATTTCCTGACATGCATACAAAATCAGGATTTTTTTTCCCTATTATTAAGACAAACTCTTCCATTATGTTTGTGAATTGGATGACGGCTGACTTAACCTTGTCTTCAAGTCTGGAATCAGAATGAAACTTGGCATAGTTGATTTGTCACAAGAACTCAAATTTGCACTGTGAATTGACGTATGCTTATCAGTCAAACTGCATTTTACAGGATGAAAAGTTTTCACAGGCTTCAAATAGGGAAACAGCCCGATGAATACTAATGCTGACTGACAGAATGCAATATACTACAGTAATCATGTTTATGCTTTATGGAACTCAATACATTCTGCAGCCATTTAGCTCTGCTATTCTCTCAGTGCGACCGATGGGGCATATACACCATCTAAATTTCTCTCCTTGGAGCTGTTCATCATGTTATGCTCCGAATTTGAACACGGGTGGTAATTGCCTCGAGTGTATATGGGGGTTTCATTATTACATTATTCGTTGTTTACAGAGTAACAAGTTCCTTTATCAGATTCCTCAGTCAAGCAGAGCTATAAAACACATAAGAAGACATCTGGCTCAGAGCCACTCAGAGTGCAGATGGGCTATAGAGCGCTCCATGTAGAGAGCCCTGCATTCAAGTGGGAAGTATCATTTCCACAGCCTGTGGGATTTGATAGCTCCAACAACATCCTGAAAGGTCAAAGACATAACTGATAATTTGAAAGTTTGTGTCTCAAGGTGCTCCCACTCAGAATTCATCAACGTTTTTTACTCCGAAGCTTTTCTATTTCCAGTCAAGTCTCCATATGGCAAAACTGAAGTGCCAACTGATGATATAATAAAATGCTCAGCATGTTGCCCTCCGGCTCCATGAACATTTTTTTTTTTGGTTGGTCACATTTCTCTTACAATGGCATGCTGCATATACAGATTTTTTTTTTAAATCTTTTATTTTTTTTCATTTATTTGTTGCAATGTTATTCTTTATAAAATTCATTTAAAAAAACAGATGTTTTCCTTGGGGACACTTATGCATGGTGAATACATTTAAATACGGTGCATCAGTCAGTAGATAGTCCTTCTACGCACAGACTCGCCTTGTTGCCCAGTGTACTGATTTATCTGTTCATGTATCCATCTATTCATTCTGTTGTTTTTTCCACTTTTCCAATCCCCAGAAGCAGGATGGACACATGCAACGATTCATCCGGGAGGTTAACACCACCAGTCGCTCCTGCGTTCTGTGGGACCTGGAAGAAGAGACAGACTACATCATCCAGGTCCAGTCAATTGGCCTCTATGGAGAAAGCCAAGCCAGCAAGAAGGTCCATTTTCGTACCCTCAAAAAGTCAGACCGCTTCTCCTCCAACAGTTCCAACCAAGGTACGATGATCTGAGAATTTTTTTTTGTTTGTCATAAGTGTGTTTCAAAGAAGGAGGCAGATGTTTTATCAACACAACAATTAATTAATGGGTCATAATGGACCTTTGTAGGATAATCTTTAATGTTTAATTATGCTTCAGTGATTTGCACTTTTCTGGAGTAGCCAGTGTTTCTCATTCACACAGCAAAAATAATAATCTGCCCTCTTTTCAGCTCATCTCAGTGAGTATTTGGTGGACCAAAGGGTTTAGCTCATAGTGCTTAATCGCCAGGATCTAACCACCGGTCACTGCTGCTATCTAGCAATCATTCGCTAAGTTAAGCTAAATCATTTCTTGCTAAGTAGCATTTGGTTCTTTGCTTTGCTATTTTGCTATGGCAACATTGACCCCCCTATTAAAGAAAATAACAGCTTAATTAAGAAGAAAAAAAAAGAATATAACATGAACACAGATATTTAGGTCCCTGCAGCAGGTACAGTGATTTCAGCTCACTTCGTAATGTAATGTTTTGCTTTTAAGTCTATATGTGGTCTGCTCCAGGCCTTTTTTCCTCAGGTACAAAGCAGAGAAATCCATTTCAGGTGCTTTTTCTGGTGTTGCACTCAAACCTCTCCTGGCTGTTGAATGCTTTTAAGCACGGTGACATTGAAATAGAGGTACAGTAAAGGCTGGTGCAGATGTAAGTGCAAGTAACCTGAAGCCTCCTCTTGCAGCATCTCCCTATGGGGCTCACTTTGTCTCCTGCAGGTTTATTTTCTCCCATATTCCAATTCATTATTGACAGAATCTCAAGCATGACTGCAAGAAAGCTCTTCTGAATCCTAATCGGGATTCTGACAGACACTCTGAAACACTTAAGATGCAGTGACTGGGTTTGGGTCATATGCTGGTGGAAATATGAAGACCATGAGAACAGGTTCAGTAGCTCTCAGTTTCTCATAACTGAGAAAAGAGGGAGAAAAAAAAGCTTTATACTTTCAGTTCTGTACTTATGTAAAAATACTAATTTTCACAAGGAATTCTTCACTAATTTGCTCTGCATTGGTTCAGCCATGATTACAAGACAAATAATTGCACCTTGCATTTGACATTGATGTAAAAACAATCCCTACTTCAAACATTTTTTTTTTCCACCATGATTTTTATGGTCTGGTTGAGGATGAGAATATGGGAAGTGCTGATGCAAGTGAATCATAAATGTTTCTGTTCAGCTGACTCAGGTTGGGTACCATTAGTTAAGCTGGCAAGATCAGCCAAAGTGAAAGTGAAAGAAACTAATTCAAGCTCAACCTCAACACAAGAGTTTGTGTGCAATTCAATTAAGCTAATACAGGAACTGGCATTACGGTACGTTTCTGTTGCTTTACATCATCATAAAACATTAAGAAAATTGTTTTCTGAACAAAACATTGAATGAAGTTTAAAAAAGGGATTTTTCAAACTAACCAATAAACATGAAAAAAAACTTGTGAGCAGTGTAACATGCCTCAAACATTTTATAGACTCTCTGAAAATAGTAATTTATAACATTAAAAGGGACACGTAACCAAGTCAGCCAAGTGGGTCAGAAAAACAGCCCAGTGAGTTGATGAGCTTCATTTTCGAGATTTTGTTTTCATCTGTAAGCAATCAAGTGTCTATTTTCCATAAATCCTTTGCTTGCAATGCAGACTATCCATGCCCTAATCTGAAAGTCCCAACCAATCACATCAAGTTTATTTATTCAACTATTTTCATCATGGTTCATTTTTTTCATTGTTTTACTGCCCATACATTTACTGTGGAGCCTTTATTTATTTATTTATTTATTTATTTATTT
This sequence comes from Lucifuga dentata, assembly GCA_014773175.1. Classification (NCBI taxonomy): domain Eukaryota; kingdom Metazoa; phylum Chordata; class Actinopteri; order Ophidiiformes; family Bythitidae; genus Lucifuga; species Lucifuga dentata. Next base: position 67,616 of record VXCM01000540.1, read on the forward strand.
TTTGTATCTGACAACATAATATACACATCAACTGGAGAAAAAAAAAACATCTTTTCTTTGGAACTAAACCAGGTGTACAGCACATGAGGGGTNCAACTGGAGAAAAAAAAAACATCTTTTCTTTGGAACTAAACCAGGTGTACAGCACATGAGGGGTAAAGGAGACAGTTTGGCTTTGGACTGAAAATGCCTGATGGAGCATTTATATCAAATGCCTATTAATGCATATTAAAATATGCATATTAAAATATGTAATAGAGGAGCCACTTATATGGTAAAATGTGATTATTTTGTCTAAATAGTCAGGAAAAATAATGTGAAATGTTGTAATAGTACAACTAATGTGCTTTCATATGAATTCCACTGATTGAACTGCAGTTCTACAAAATGACCCATTTTCAAAGCATACACCCACATTTAAGAATAGAATAGAATAAAGTAGTGTAGGTGTTCTTTTTAAGCTCAGTCCATTTCCTGTGCATCTTTTTTTAGATAATACTGGAAATCATGAGGAAATCATGAGGTGATGATGATCAATATGAGGCCATGATGCAGCTTTTTCTGGTTCATGTCTGTATTTAACGTTATGGTAGAAATGAATCCATGACAACACTGATTGGTGTATTTGGCTTATATGGAGAAGAAAGACAATGTTAAGATGAAAAAAAAATAAAGAAATTATTTAATGGGCTGACAAGGTCATCAAGATAAAAAAGTAGGCTTCAATCCTCTATTAAAAATCCTCCTATCCTCTTTAAAAATATTTCACATCTCTTAACAACATAATCTATTCCTGTAACCAAGTTTTTCCATTGTTTTATAAAATTAAACCGCTGCCTCATAGGCTCAGAAGGGTTGCTTTAGTCCAATAAGAAATATGTTTTTAAATAACTTTTTTTTTTATTTGTTCAGCTCGCTGCTGACGATCACCATACTTTAAAAAAGCCTTGTAATCTAACCTGCACCTGCATCATAGTATCATCTCAGAGATCCTTGTCACAGCCAAGCGCTTCTTATTGAAAGTGAACTGATTTGCAATGCATTCATGATACCCATGAATCAATAATGCTTTTATTCTTTTCAATGCATTGCTCCTCAGTAATATGATTACATATAAGAGGTTATGCCTCTGAATGTAAACCTATCCTGATATAATTCTGAATACATCTATTTAAAAAAAAAAAGAAAAAGAAAGAAAAGGACTTCCTGCCAAGCAGATATGTATAAAGCCTGTGTGTTGCTGGAGAATTTGAATTTAAATTGGCTACTGCAGATTTTTTTGAAGTATCAATGTGTCTTTCAAACTCTATTCCAATTTCCTGAAAAGATCCTGAAAAATATCCCTGAAATGCATTTAATCAGAACATATTCATGTGCTTTGCCTGCCCTTCATCAATGACGTATGTACTACTGGGATCAGTTCTGGCTGTCTGTAACAGTGGAAACTTCAACAATGAAGCAAACATTCCATATTTTCTGTGTTGTCAGAGTTTTTGAGTATTTACATAATTGAATTAATGTTCATATATCATATATATTTACTTTTATATTACATAAAAATGTTTTGATTAATTGTACTAATTTTACTCCGAAGACTAATTACAATCTCATTTACAAGGTGATTCTTCTCTGCTTACTGAGCTCTACGATAAAGTGGACAAATTAAGTTATTGTATTTGACAGCATGAACAATGAGATCACAGTCACCAAAGAAATCTCCAGATACAATATGTAAATAATTCCCCAACAAAGTCAAATCAAGCCACTGAAAATGTTTTAGCTGCCAGCTTGGTTCACATATGAGGGCAAAAATAAAGAATATTTTTAGTAGATGAATATCTTGAACAGTCAAACATAACTAAGTGGGTGGTCCCTGTAGACACAATTAGCTTGTGATACTTCAAAGAGAAGCCTGAAGCAGAATCTAAAGCTTGAGTCATTGTTTAGAAGTACTGAAACAAAGCTCTGCTACACACAAGCCAAAGTTTGCTGCCTTCTAAAAATTGTTTTCTTTTTAAATCACAGGGGATACATTTACATAGAAAGACAAACACATGCATTGATGTTTTATTTACGCATCAGCTCCTGTAATAGCATATGGATGTGCTCATAGTGGACACATGAACAAAATGAGCATGACAGTGACTGGAGAGCTGCCTCACCGAAACTATGTCAGGGGTTAAATCCAAATGAAACCAAGCAAAATATAAAAACACAATATATACTGTAATTGCTCAGTCTCAGAGAGAGAGAGAGAGAGAGAGAGAGAGAGAGAGATTTGTCTTTCTAGTAAATGTTCCAGCACGGGATGTCTAGTGTGTTAGTACATGACATCGCTGCACAGTTCACAGCCACAAACAGAGCTGTGGGATTTGAGGTGAGCAGAAGGAAGGCTGGCTAATTATCTCAACATAAACTCTTTGTGTATCTGAGGCATCAAATCCAATCCCAGCACTTGGACAGCTTAAACGGTATATTTGCATGTGGTGTTGATATGACATATGTAATAAATTGCAGCAACACATGTTATTCAGGTCATTTGGAAATTTTTCTACTCACTTTTTGGTGTAGAACCTTTCTTTGCATCAAATGTAAATGTGCATATAAATCAACATGACCAAGCAGAAAGGTGCACCGAAGCACTTTTAAGTTAACAGCATCAAGAGCTCAACTAAGAATTAAGAAGTTCAGTTAGAAAGACCATGAATACATATATTACCAAAGCAACTTCTGATATGCAGTCATAATCCTAACACTTCTACTAAAAGTTTCTGCATGTCTATACCCAAAATCGTTTTCTGTGGCTAGAAGGGGCAATTTTAGAAGTGACATGTCTGGGTGCAAATCTTTGGACTAGTTGTCTAATATGCTGAATATACAGTAACTTCATGGTTTAAATATTTTTTGGATTATGAAGAAGAATGAGTCAGAGAACAGTGGGGCTATGGCAGCTACTACCAGTCACTTAGCATTAACCTGGCATTTAAGAGTAATACTGTACACAGTCGATAATTAACTGAGCTCTCTGTGCAGTGGCAAGACAGAAAAAAGGCAGGTGACTCTTGCATACATTACATACAGGCTGCAGGATGCCACTTGTTCTTAAATAGAAGCAAGCAAAGAGAATAGAATACAAGAATATGCAGTAAATCTATCCTATCTGATGCTGGGCGCCAGTGTGCTGTGGTGCAAAACAAGAGCAAATTACAGAACTTTTTCTGTTACAAAATCAGTATGTTGCCTAAAGTCATGGTACTCTAAACTCTCAAAACTTTCACCACCAATTCAGTTTCATTCTTCATGCTATATTTAATGAATGAATGTGGGATTTCAACTAATGAAACAGTTTGAATTTAGGATAATTTTGGGAAGAACTTGCACACATACAAATGAGGTAAAGATTTACCAATAGAGTTACATTCTTGCTATATTAGTTAATGCACAGCTTTGGTTAAGAAAGGATCATGGAAATTAATACACTGCACCGGCATTAACTGCTATGTCTGTTTAAAGTGTTTTATCCCTACAGTAATACAAGGAAATATCTGTGAGGATCAGTGCCCACTTGATAAAATCAACTTACGGTACTTTAATACGCTGACCCTGTTTAAACATCTGAGCTGGAGTTTGCACGTAGACATTCTCTGGAGTTTCTTGACCTTTAATGATAATTGGTTTCATGTGAAGAGAGCTAACAGTCTGGTTTTTAGGGCCAGTATCTTGACAACTTGATTCACTCAGAGAGGTAATTGGGAAGAGTGGTGCTCTGGAAGAGTTCCATCCATGCGGGTTAAAAGAGAGTTTGGGAGGCGGAAATAGGTCTATAGTCAGTCCACTTAAAGGAGGATTAATGCTACAAGATGGATGTGTGGTTGTGTCCATCACATTTTCTTACAACTACAGTTTTTGTTAAATAGCATAACAGTCACAAGAGATAAAGAGAACATCCATTTTTGCCAGTCCTTGCTGACAGAATGGCTAATGATCTACAGTAGATGAGTAGGTTAGTTTGAAGAGGTATCGTGATCCAAAGAAAAGTCAGTCTCTTATAAGGAGTTTTCTGTGTACTTCATTAAGCTCGATTGCCATAGTCAGTAATTCTCAAGCCCTTGGATGCATATTTTAGTTGCACTTAAATTGCATATAATATGAAGACTGACTTGACTTGGATTTCAGATGATCATAAATTACCTATTTTGGGTCACTTAAGACCATAAGGAAGTCTACATTATTAGATTAAAAAGCACCCTGACAGTGAAGATTCTGTCATTTATACAATATAAGGCTTTAATTTTATTTTTATTGCAGTCCGTATGAAATAATTAATATTCATTTGATGTTTAGGAGTCTGTATTAACCACTGTCCTTTCTTTTCTCTAGATGACCCCACGGTTCAGGGCCTGGACAAGTCCCGACATCTACAAACGGGAGAGATGATCATAATTGTGGTGGTCTTGGTCATGTGGGCAGGTAGGTTTGTAGATTGTGCACGATTAATAATTTACTAAAAGGATGAAAGAAGGCAGAGCCCCTGTAAAGAATGTCAGAGAGCTCCCGAACGGAGGCATTTCAGCACTAATGTAAAGCTCCATGGAGTTTTTGTCTTTTAAAATGTATTAATAGGCTATTTATATAGATCCAATAAGGTCTAATGGGTACAGATCTAATTTCAAGCATCAGATCTTATAGCATTTTTGTTGCCATTGGTGAAATGACATTGAAACCCTGCTTAACAAGCTTAAAGAAGATGAAACATTTCCGATGGACACGCAGCATTTTAAAAGACACATTTCACATTGTAGATTATCTTTTAGTGGCAGTTATCTTGTAGTTACAAATTGACACAAAAATCAGCAAGCCACAAATCAATGAACAGACAGTCATCCAGCACAAACACCAGTAGGTTGCTTACAAAGTGGAAGATAAAGTCTCAAACATTGCATGACACCCAGTCAAAAATAAATACAAGAGCATCCCATTCCTTTTTGCTAAGCTGATGTCAAACCAACATTTTCTGAGCACCTCTACTCTTTATTCAAGGTTTTATTCTTTAAAGGAAGTGTGCCGATTGATTAAGTGTTGAGGCACAATGAAAAGTGACATATCTGACAGGCTGCCAGGAGCAGAGATTCCTACAGTGGGGCAACAGCCTGAGATGTTAAATAATACTAATCAAAAGAGCCAAAGTTGTGCAGGAGATCTAAAGACAAAGTGGGAGTGGAAGATTCTTTAATCCCAAAAAAGGAAATGTCACTTATCACTTGCAGCAGCAGTGGCACAACCTCCTTCAGGTTTTGATAGTGACAGTGGTGCTTATAGCTGCTCCACAAATTTGGAATCTCATGAGTTAAATATATTTTCTGTGAATAAGAAATAAAAAGCCTAACACAGCTCATGTGGTGTATTTGTAATCAACATTTGTAAAAAAGCACCTCCAAAAAGATGATATATGTATTTAAATATTCATTATTTTTTTCTTTTTCCTGAAGTTTGGTAATTGTTTTTCCATGCTTACTGTGTGTACTTTATTCTTTAACAGTAGTTGTTTGTTCTAAGGAGTAATATTAATAAATATACAAATTTAAAAGTGTAATAAAGAACTAGAAATTAGCTATCGAGCGAAAGTTGTTTATTAATCCAATTATGTGACATTTTCTGTGATACTTCTCATGGTGCTCTATTTGCAGAACTATATTGTCAGTTTCTGCATATTTGTGATATTGTTCTCATATAAATAATAAATTCATAACCTTAGTGAAGCAGGCAGGTAAACCGTATGCACACTGAGGACTTATCAAAACTGCAGGCAGAACTGCATCTGACAGATTGCAAAATGCAACACAGCAAACTCCACTGAGAATTACTGTCTTCCAAGCTTTGATAAAGCCCCTCCCCCACCCCCCCTCCACCACCACCATAGTAACAGAATTCCATTATCCGCATGGCCTTTCAACGTGCCCTGCTAGAGGAAGTGGTGATATGTGATAGGTGTTTGATTGACAGTTGCTTCCTTATGACTGAATTCCTGTCCCACTTTGTGTGTGTGTGTGTGTGTGTGTGTGTGTGTGTGTGTGTGTGTGTGTGTGNTGTGTGTGTGTGGCAGCTGTTATTGCCCTATTTTGCAGACAGTATGACATCATCAAGGACAACGACTCCAGTAACAGTAAAGAGAAGGTCAAGCCGTCCTCAGAGAGGAGCACGCCGGAGCATCACAGTGGAGGGTTGCTGAGAAGCAAGGTGAGCGTGACTCCTCTGATCACAGGTCAAAGGTCACAGTCAGTTCAGAAAGAACAGTTTGCCTGAATTTAAAAATGAACAGGTTGCTTTGACAGTCCTCTGTGTACACCCTATTTCCTGTGGTAATTTAGTTTCTTTTTCCTTTCTCTATCCCCACTACATGGCATAGCAATTAAATATTATAATTTCTGACTTATGTGGATTGGGTGCTGATGATGATCAGTTTTACAGTTTTGTGCTGATATGTGCTACCCACTGAGTTTATTGTCTGCAGTCATCCTCATCCAGACAGCTCTGTTACTGGAGCACATATTTACCACAGGGCTTGTTCTCAAGCTTGTCGTTTTCACATGGCAATTCATTTTCCCCATGACCCCTTTCAGATTATGTCAGTGTGCATTTCCAACAGGAAGCCCTGCATCTACTACTGCAAAAACCCAGACCCAAATCCATTCAGTGCAACTCTCACCTTCAAATAATCTTCAGTTGGGAAAATAACCATCATGTATTCAATAGAGCGCATAGCTGAAATGGTATTTTTTTCTGCACCTGGTGTCATAAGAATCTCCATGCCTCTATATTGCAGCCCTACTGCAAAATGCTTAGAGAAAAAAAGAAAATGCATACTGTGCAGTGGTATGTTTGTTAGAGATGGAATGTGAATGTGTTATATAATACCACAGAGTGGCTTTATTTGGAGCTCCTGCTGTGGTGAAGAGGAGGGTAAGTGCTGAATAAAAGAGTCGAGATATCTCTATTATGAAAAATGCATGCAGCCCAATCCCTGCTAAAACAAGATTTGCATATGTGAGAAATGGCTCTATAAAGTAATAAATAGCAGCAGACAGACACAGGCACTGAGAGCTGAGTAGTGAGACCATGGCCAATCAATAATGGAGGTCATTTGCATTGTGAGTGTTGACCTCTGGGCAGAATTTAACTTGCCAACATATTGAGTTCTCCGTTTAAATTAGCTATAGGCCACTTGTTGCAGGATTTTCCATCATGTTGATTAATTTCCCTTTACAGCCACAATTAGGTGGTCGAATTACGCATTTCTGTCACAGACAGTGAAGTGAGGACATGAGAAAAGTACTTATTAATTATCAGCCAATTCAGCAAAATGATTGTTGCTATTCTTAGCTAGTGGAAATGGAAAGCTGATTACTGACACTGACAAAAACACAGTAGGACTGACTGATACCTAAAGCTTCATGAGTTTTATGATTCCTTTAGTCATTTCTCACATTTGGAACATTTGTTCTGAAGGATGAAATATGTTCAGTCCGTCACATCCAAATTCAATAAACACAGCAACACATTACTGTTACCTTATCTAAAAGTAACTCATTATTTCACATATTAAACTTCAGGAAAAGTAATATTTTATGACAAATATAGAGCTATAGTATTAAACCCACACTGTCCCACACATTTACCACAAAGGAAATCTTATGATAGAGTAAATAGGGAGGTTAAAATATTCAGGAATCCAACAAATACTTGAATCAGTAACCATAATAAGATTACTAAAACTGGAACAATAATCCTGTAGTTATTCTTTCTGTGTCACTGGATTTAGCAGGGTGGTTGTAGCACTGTGTTACTTTAACCCAAAACACTGCTGTTGAACTCATAATTAATGCTACCTGTTTATGATTGTCAAGAAAGTCCACTGAATTGTGGGAATGGCCATAAATATACAGTTTGGAAAATAGTTGGCAGTGATATGTAGCTTGTTTGTTTGTATTTATTGGGCTCAAACATACAAAAACACTGGTATGGTCCTTTAAAGCTTTGCTTTATTGCTTAATTGCTTTATATTAAGCAATGCATTAGAAGTTTTGCAGAGTCCACAGCCACATCCACCACTCAAAAATCATACTTCAAGTAATAAGAAAGCAATAACCCATAAGAAATAAATGTTTCTTTAAACGTTAAGTTGGAAATTATTAAATAATGATAGTTATAATTGTTATAATTGTAAGGATTTTTATAATTCAAGTAGATTTCTTCTTTTTCTGCGCTTCCTTTACACAAAATCTACCTGTGTTCATCCAGTGCCCAAATTATTTCATTGTCTGTAAGGTCATAAATAGAGTGACGTGTATTTTGTTATCACGTATTTACTGTTGCCATCCAGGGGGAATAAAAGTTGTACAAATTAGAGTCCATAGGTCAAATCCTCATCACCTCCTCATTCCTCAGCAGGACTGTAAATAACAACAGCAACACTGCATTTGTCTTCTATCATCAACAAATTCTGAACGAAAAACTGAACTCTGCTGGTTTTATTTCTCTTGTCTTTGCAGTTTCATCCCTCTGTGCCATCTATCAACATCATTGAAGTTTGAGAGGAAGGATACAGATGTTTGATTTCTCACTCTCTCCTCCAGTCGTGACATTTTCAGCCTTTCTCACTGATGAGGAAAAAAATATGGACTAATCATTACAAACTGTGGTGACTGTGGAGCTGGATTAGCAATGAATGCTGGCTAAGAGAATCTTACAAGACATGCATGCACAGAGTACTTGGAAAAAACGTATACAGATATACACACTTTACTGCCCATTCACACAACCTTACACACACACACACACACACACACACACACCTTTGTACGGTAGCTTGAAGAAACGTATTACTATGGGTTGATAGTGCATACAGTAGTGCATTAACATTGATGTTTCTGCCAGGTGCTTGGTATATTATTGCAATACAATATACACTATTAATCATCTCTGGGAGGCCTGTCTTCATGACTGTAAATACGCAGTGTATTTTTGATATCGGCATGCATAATCAGATACCATGTTCATAGGTTATAAGCAACATGATTCAACATTTTTCCATTGCAAATAGTGTTAATGTACTGCAAAATCAAAATTTTATCTTATTATATGAGGCTAACTGAGGCCAAGAACCTAACACATGCATTTAAAATTCATTCGAAAGAACCACAACAAACGTTTCTATAGTATTAAAAAGTAATTTTGTGAATTAAATTGTATTTTTTTTTTCATATTTACTTCATAGCCTAGCTCATCTCTGTACATACTTCATGAATTGATTACGAAAAGAAGTTGCATGCAGGTCATCTACCTGTAGAGTAGCAATTGATGTGTTATAAATTACATACCAAATATGTAAAAAATAAACATGATTACAATCCTGTGAAAGTATTAATGTTTATTCTTTTGATTCAACTTGTGCAGAAACAAGTCAGTTAGCAGTCATTTAACCTTTGGTCATCCTAACTGTATGGGTTTGAGAGCAGAAGTGAGACCACTCCATTTTATTTATTAGTTTATTTGTCATAAACAATGCCTATTGATCAGCAGCAAAAACAGGAAACTGCACAACAAATTCAGCAGAGTTAAAATTCTGGTGCTGATGAAAAGAGTGTCAATCCAACTATGTCTGCAGTTAATCTAACTATGGATTTGGTTTAATCTGCCTCTTTTGACACCCGGTCAACTAAATAGTTGGTGTCAAAATTGGGTGTTGAAGCCATTTTTGTCAAATCAACACTGGGGGTGTTGATTTGATGATCTGGAAGTTTGTGACACTGGCTTTCAAATCTGAGGGTGTTGGCTGTCCCCTGCTCAGCCTCAGGTGGCGCTTTGCAGCCGGAAAATAAATGCCCACCATTTCTTATGTGGAGTTGATAAGTAAACATAAATTGCATGCATTTTTGAGTTATAATGTTAAAAAAAATATATGTCCACATCATCATGTGCGTGGTAGCCTATGTGATTTATGGTACTGAAGTTATAGCCATGTCTTCTGCTTCATTNCATCATGTGCGTGGTAGCCTATGTGATTTATGGTACTGAAGTTATAGCCATGTCTTCTGCTTCATTTGCTTGAGCATAACATGCAGTCACAACAACAATGGTTAACTTCAAAATCCATTGTTAGATAAACATTTAAATGTTAATTTACTTTAATTTGACTGTTTTTGATAGTATCCAAATTTCCCACACTATTTATAGCAGCCATGCTATCAAAGAGCTCATGCTAGCAGGTGATACACCTGGACAGAGTTCGAATGAGGTTGTGTTTCACACAAGGGCTCCAAAAGGCCCAACTAGAGAAGTTAAAAGTTGCTGTTAAAGGCGACATGCAAAGTCTGCAGTACATAAACATGCTGTAGCGACGGTGGATTGAGCTGCTCTGAGTTCCAGCATGCCTTGCAGCACTGTTACATGCTCTGAGTTCTAGTTCTGTTGTAAATATCTGTTATCATCTTTTTTGTGAATGTTACAGCTTTGTATAAGTTTACTTGTTGCAGCTGTAGCAGTTTGAGTTACATTTGAATGCATTCTACTTTTTGGTGTCACCGTCAGAGAGAGTGTGTGTTCTTGTCATGATATCCCTGCTGCATTCTAATTACTATTAATTGTTATATTGCTCTTTTGTTGTTGAAGCTTTAATAAGCTTTAACTGAGGAATACTTCTTACTGAGCAAAGTAATTCCACTTTGTTCAGTGAGAAGTGTTCCTCTCCTCTTCATCATGCTGATGATGAAGAGGAGAGACACTAGTATTGGACAGTATTATAGTCAAATTTAAATTAAGATTTTCTGAAATAAATAAAAATGTGGATTGAAGCAAACAGGACAGGTCTGTCATTTTTGAGCATACATTAAATTGTATAGTACTATATTTATACACAATATGCTAATTAGNCTGTCATTTTTGAGCATACATTAAATTGTATAGTACTATATTTATACACAATATGCTAATTAGAGGGTAATTCTTAAGTAGTTAAAAAAATTACACAATAAAAGAGTTAATTTTTTAACACCTTACACTAGTGTTGAAACTATGTCACACTTTAAAAGAGGTTCAGTTTTAACTCCTGATACTGGTGCTGAGAATATTTAACACTTTGTACTGTCGACCAGTGTTAAATTTGAACTCTGCACAGAGTTAATATTTACTCCATTACAGTGTTAAAATGCTAACACTTTGAAAAGTGTTGAAATAACACTTTTGGAAGTGTATGAGACACTTTGAAAGTGTTGAGATTAACTCTTATAGAGTTATTTTGACTCTGCTGAATTTGCTGTNAGACACTTTGAAAGTGTTGAGATTAACTCTTATAGAGTTATTTTGACTCTGCTGAATTTGCTGTGTGTAAATGAGCCAGTGTTACCCTAATTTTCATCTGCTGCTCCTGGTTAAAAGGCACCATAAAAATCAGATAAAAGCCAAAATTCAAACTGAATCAAAATAACAAAATAATAAGCATACAAAGACAGTACCACAATACATCAACCACAGAACACAGAAGAAAATTGATAAAATAATTTGTTATAAGCAACCACATATCTGTTGAAAAGTCAATTTTAAAATTTTCATAAAAAATGGGTATGCAGCACATAAGCAAAAAACAAGGACACTATATGAGTGCCTTTGCTTTTCCATGTGTCACTTTGGAATAAGAATTTTGAATTTTTGAGGAAAACTGACTGAACAGTTTGCAGCACTTCAGCTCAAGAGCTGAACCTGAGACCAGGAGAGAACTCAGCTCAAAAACAAATACATGCAAAGATTCATGAAACGTGAATGACCTGGTTATACTATCAAATGTAGCCTATAGTCCTAAGATTAATAAATTGTAAGATGTTTACATATATGAAACACTGAAATGTATCCTTAATGTTCTTGATGGTACATTATCTCTACATAATTGTATCCGAGTCTAGATTAGCTCATAAAATGTAGTTCATTCACCAAAACTACACTTGTACATCCATCCATGATAAGTTACATCTATTAGCCAGTGCTATCTGTTCAGACCAGACTAATAAATTAACAAACCATTTAAGCTGGCCTTTAAGTGGAACGCTTCTAATCAGAAATCAATTACATGGAAGTATCTAAGAATACAGCTTGAGTTAAAATAGAATGTAATTATCTTATGGATGAAATGAATTAAACTCTCCTAACTCATGATTTTGGTGTCTCAGTGCAGGAAATTCAGTCTGTAGACTTTTTCCATTAGTTGTTCAGGTGGCAGTGATGTACGAGCTGGTGATGTGGCAAAGATTAGTCTTCAAATATGAAAATGAGTTTTAAATTAGATTTTGCTAGATCTCCAATATCTGTAAATAAATGAATGTATAGAGTTTGCAAAGCAGTTTCAGTTTCTGGTGAAGGTGACGACATTTGCTTTTTTAAGGTGTTCTTGAGCGACCTGATGAAAAACTATATTATGGTCAAATTTCTCAAATGTTGTATAGGAGCCAATGCTCCATTTGGTGTACAAATAATCCATAAAAATCATATCATAAAATCATAAAAATCTTTTTTTTAAGTGTACTTAATCTCTGTAAAACCTACAAGAAATGTCCTTTAATATTTTTATTCCAATTCCATACTTTATCTTTTTTTTTTTTTTTTTTTTTCAAAACTTTATTGAGTCGCCTGGCAGCACCAAAGTTTGAATGTGGTGATGAATTGACAACAATAGTGACAAAAACTAAATAAATAGAACTTTTATCTCTCAGGTTCAAAAAAGAAAAAAGTGAAACAAGAAGAAAAGGAAAAGAGGAAGCAGGACAGAGGTAAGTGATCATTTTTTTGACAAGCAAATGAAGAATGTACTCCAATCCACTGTAGCTAGCTAGTTAGTTCACTCAGCTTTATTTATGGAACACAAGATGAACTGCTTGTCAAATGGTTTGGAGTAACATTTCCTTATGAAACGTTAGCTAACTTAGTTCACATTGTTATCTGAATTAGTTAGTAAGGTAGCTATGCTAGCTATCTGACTAAGCTAATAGTGTGAACATCCTTGCTGAGGACCATTTTACCAGTTATTTGAATTTGCTAGTTGCTGGACATTTGTTTTAGCAAGCTACCTATTAAGGACAAGTGGATGTTTGAGCTGGTATTATTTAAATATATGTGCTAAAACAATCTTCCTTAATGTTATTTGGTATTTACTTTGCTGTGACTTCAGCTCATCTTGTATAATATATATACAATAATATACAACACATATTTTATACTCTCTCTCTGTTTTATAAATGTTATATATGTTTTTTCTTTTTTCAAGCAGTTCCATCAGCGTCCACTGCCAAACAGCTCAGTGTCCACAAACACCATCACTTGCATCTGATGACTACACACCACTTATCCATTCAACTATCACAACAGAAAACCCTCCGCCACATCACTAACTCCAGGGTAAGGTAATGTTATGAATGTCATCTGGGGTTTAAAAAAAAAAAAGCACAAAGGGCTCCAAGCATATGCACTTCNGAATGTCATCTGGGGTTTAAAAAAAAAAAAAGCACAAAGGGCTCCAAGCATATGCACTTCTTTTTTGCCTGGGGCCCCCACAGACACTAGATTCGCCATCACCCTCTCATCGCTGGATTACTGAAATAATCTGAAACACTATAAAAGAACTAATTTCATTCAGGTCATGTTTGTAAGAGCTGGTTTTAATGAATAAATTCTCCAAGTGCACATGGTGCAGAGGCAAACCTCCAAATCCTTTCTGGGGTTTGGACTCCACATACTGGCATGAATGAATCCCCAATTTACTTTGCATTTTTCTCTGTATCACTATTTAAGCATTCCACTAAGTTTGAAATAACAAGATATTGAGGTCAAAAATAACTTCACTTAGCATGACAAAAAGCTCAAAGTATTTATAGCTTGGTGTTCAGTACATAGTATTTTATGAGTAATGAGGATGCATAAATACAGGCAGGCATTTTAATGATTGCATAAATAGACAATTTACAGTTCCATTTGTTCATTCTCTTGACGAGAAACATAGTGTTGGATGATACTTTTTTCAAATCTAAAGAGTTTTTCTGGCTTGGAAGTCATATGCCATGAGGAAACAAAAGCTTACAGCACTGTACAGTATATACCTCCCTAGTATACTTTAAGTGTATTATGGGAATCTTGCATATGGATAAAGAAAAAGGGATGTATAAGAATGAGACAAAGACTAAAGGACCGTACTGGTGATTTTGCATGTTTGACCCTATTTAAAGCATGTATGACCACTGAAAACTGACCATAAATATTTCCACATATTCCTGTTGCATAATTAATGTATTTTTGCTGTATTCCTATTCTTGAAGTAGTGCTATTCCTGAACACAGAGGATGTATTCATAGTTAAACTCTGTTCTTCTTGATTTCCATCATGCTGACATGGACAGCAAAGACAGGCAGAGAGAATGTGATGAGCTTAATGGAAGAGACAGCCATCCAAGGTCACGGTCACATGTATGAATATTAACAGGGACGCTGCCTCTGTCTTATATATACATTGACATTTGGTGCAGAAGCTACTCAGACAAAAGAGACAGTGACAACAGGGACCTTTATATGGGAAGAAGCACAGTCCTGAATACTGATGAGGGATGATTAACTGTCCTGTTAGTCAGCTAACAAAAGAATCATGATTGTGACACGAGATATCAGCTGTTACGTAAGTCTGCAGTGTGTGAAACGTCACTGAAAAGACAGCTGAGGAATAGTTCACATTTAAGTCAGAATTGATTAATTAGTGTAATTCTTCATCTGGGACTAAAATTATAAACAGACCAACTCATCGTCCATTAATTGAGAGTGGTAACACAAAGTCCAGAAGCACTTCGTATGGTCACATTTCAGCCCACGTTGTGTGTCTTAGCAATATCCTCCAGTACTTGATACTGCACCAGTGCACATATAATTAAATTTCCCAGTAGTTACTGGTGTCCTTGACTCATCATTGAGCTCAACCAGGTGCTCGATTACCAAATAGACTTGGGGGGTGGTGGGCTTCCTGTTATTCCATGTCTTTAAAGCTTTCTACTGTAAATGAATTGATATAGATTCATATATCAAAGGAAAATATCAACCCAGCAGATGGTTTCCTAAATTCTTAGTGATATAGAGCTCAGATTTAAAAAAAAAAAAAAAAAAAAGCAGGCTTCTATAAATTCTATGTGCAGTTTCCCTTTATAGTGGCTCCATCAAAGAAAATGCCATTAGCAATATGGCCTCTGCATAAAGAGTCATTTTGTCCAGGAAGAAAGCGAACATGCAGAGCCTATATACAGCGCTGTATGTATACAGTATAAGCCAAGTAATACATTGACTCCTTTGTTGCCATGCGTTGTTCTTTTGTTTCATATTTTTCATTTACTTAACTTTGCTGAGTAAAACAATTGAGCAATCAAAGTGTTTCTGTACTCTGATGCTGAGTTATTATATGGCACATGGCCTCACTGTGTGACAGCATAATGATACTGGAGGAGTTTTACATTTAGGAGTATATTATGTAAAAGGTTAAGTTAATAATACTCAGTATGCACAAATAATGCACAGTAATATAAAGAAGACTACTAATTCATATTTCATCAGAGCACAGATGATCGTCAACCTTCATTCATTCATCAATCATTGATTTCCACGAGTTCATTTACTGTCCAAGTATATTGACCAACTTCTCAGATATTATGTGAATAATGTGACATTTCTCACATGGAAATAGGTAAACTCTTTGGATGGATATGAAAGCAATGTAATCATAATGTACCAAAGTTATGTTGCCAGTTTTTCTATTGGCACTATTTTACTGCTGACATCAGTTTTCCCAGTTGGCAACGACTACACACTGGAAGAGCATCTCTACTCTGAAGCAGTAACGTATGGTGAAATCTTTGCCTGGGTCGGCAGTGACCTATCAATGTGGCATCTGACTACATTCAATTAACAAAGTAGCCCAAGTTCATATTACGCATGGATAATAAACAATAAACGCCTTTGTGTGGGAACAGGNAGAAAACAGCTTTTTCACTGCTAGAAAATATGCGCAAAAACACACTGACAGCCACACACAATCAGATTCTGGTGACGCCGCACCATGGATAAAGAGAAAAAAAAGAAAGAGATCTTTCTGTTTCTTTTATCGGTGCCAGCACGCCGAATCGCCAATAAGTAGAAAACAGCTTATGCACTCCAACAAAATGCACGGAGCACCAGTAGCCTGCGCGCAGTAGCCTAACTTCAGACAACATACACAAATCCAATAAAATGGTTTTTAAAAGTGATACATATTTTTTTAAAGGGATAACTTACTTTATTTGTAGATGAAGTCCATGCGCCTATCCCTCAGGACAAAGATGTCAAAGACTTTGTTGTAGAAGTCCTCCTTGTTAGGTCCATTCCTCAGTTTCCTAAGTCTCTCCTTTTCAGTGGAAACACAGTAATCGCCAAGGACGAAAGTCTGTTTTGTTCCATTCTGTTATGGCTGTATGTCTTTATGCGCTTTAGCGCTGAAAAGGTCCTTTTGAAAAGAGTAGGCATGGAAAACAAAAAAGCTTGCTAGCTGGTTGCAGCCACATAGCTAGTCCTTCTTCTGGTACCACTCTGTTTGAAAAGTTCTTGTAATCTTTTGCCCTTCCGCTGGGTAAGATCTTGCAGGTCGGGTTTTGGTTTCCCATTAGCGACCACAGCTCTTTTTTCTTTATAAGACAATGCTGAAAATCTTTTGAAGTAAGAAATATCCATGTTGACAGCCGCCGTTGGGCTATCAGCGCTACTAGCCCGACGTTAGCAGGTGCTACTGGGAAGCTGGCGCGTAGCGTGAGGGAGTGTATGTCACGTGACATGAGGCAAGGTCGGTATCTGCCTCATCGTTGATCATTCAACACAGTGAGAACCGACTACGCATGCGCAAATCTACGTAAACGTTGGCCTTTGCGCTAAGCCCGCAGACAGAGGCACAGACAGCGTCTGCCTCAGCCGCCATGGCGTTGAACGTGGTGCATTCAGGCCCGGCAGTTGTTTGGAGCTAGAAGTTGCAAAAGAAGCATATACTTTCAAAATAACTATTGTGACTCATTTTATTGTATGTGTAAGCCTGAGACAAATTATGAATAATGAAATTTTAAAATAAAATTAATAAAATTATGAATATGAAGAAATTATCAATAAATACAACTATCATGCAATCTCAACATTTCTTTTTATTTGTCATCTGAATGTTTATGCTGCACAGAGTTAAAGGGTCTAAGGTTAAAGGGCACAGAGTCACAGATGTGAATACTTTCTGTAAAGTCTAAAATCTTGTATTTCAGTAACTTTTAGCACGAATCCCTCCCACACAAGAAAATACACAGTTTGAGTTACTTAATAGTAACCACTCAGTTATTTTCCTGAATGTACAACGTATTTCATGTTTATACCATGAACCTTAAATCTGTGGACTTCTGCAAGCTCTCAAGCATTTTGTTATAAGAGAAAATAGTCGACTGATTTCAATTTCAAAAGAAATTCATATAAACCTTTATATCAGGGCTGAAGTACTTTAAAAAAGAATGAGTCACAAGCCTGATCATTTCAGTCTGTGTCTTTCATGTCACACAACGGATCAATAGTATTAGGTATATTCCAAATTGCTAAAACTAAATGAAATCAATTAATCATATGAAAGTTAACAATAGTCTGTAAGCTCCTTCTTTTCAAATTCATCTGATCACTTAAATCTAAATTACAAATGCTCATTTTGCAAAAAAATTGCATAAGCATCTTCTATCATTGTTTCAAGTGCCTAACAACTATTGGACCAATTGCACTTGATTGATGGATCCCATTAATTTAACGACATGAAAGCCCAGAAGAGAAAACATCTTTATGAGGAGCATAATGCTAAGTGATCGTCACTGAAAACAGCAACATTATTAGAAAATGAATGCAGGTTTCATCTTATCTGCGTGATTTGTTCGTGATTTATCTCAGCGCAGAGTTCTCTTAAGATGTTAATGATGCATTCCATTCTCCAGAGATCAGTCATCAGTCCCTGTATGAACCACAGTTTCCCGTCATTATTCCTCAGATGAAATATGCAAGAAGTGATGAACGAAAGGAGGGGAAAATGATAAGGCTTCCCAACCTTTCCACAATACAGCTTGTGGTGTTGGATGGCTTATCTCAAAGTGAGGCTGCTTATCAGTCATATCACTCATGCAGTCAGCTGAGAGGTTGATGTGTTATGATCTTTGCCTTTGCTGTAGGTTTCAAACAAGAAATCAAACTTTAGTGTAGTGCCAAAGCTCCTATGTTGCAACATGTTTGGCTATTTGTTTCCACTCATCTCTCTCTCTCTCTCTCTCTCTCTCTCTCTCTCTCTCACACACACATCTAAGCTCTTCTGTTTCTCACTTTATTCTCAAAGAGGATAAAGCTGTAATGTTTGATTGCTATTTCAATATTTTTCCACTGATCTTTTTGTAGTTGGTTGTAATTGGTTGTAATAATTTAAGTACTGTTTTTACAGATTGCTGTGAAGTGAATGAAAAAAATGCCAAATTGAACTAAGTTTGATCAAATGAAGAGATTTATTCTAACTATTCTCTAACACCATTATGAGGAATATGCTAAATTGACAGTTTTATCATGTACGATTGTGTTTTAATTCATCAAAAGCTCCAGTAGTTTTGTATCGTCAAACAGCATTAGCAGCATAAGTTTGTTTTCAGCGTAAACAGTTTATAGGTTAGTTTATGAAACTGTGTGAGGCTGACCTCTGCAGGACGACACACGGTATGAACTCACAGACTGAAACTCTCATCCTGACCTGTCTGCAGTCTCAGCGGTCTGTTTGGTATTAAAAGGCCAAACAGGCTGAAATGAGGAGAAATGATCTTTGCTGGAAGTTAAGTATGAATATCAGTACATCTTCTGATGGATATATTTTTACTTAATTTGTGTTGTCAAAAAATGAAAATGAAATAGATTATTTTGGGTGGTTACCCTCACAGCAAAGGCATTGAGCACCACAGTGGTTGCCTTTGTTGGCATTCATACAAAACATGATATTCTAGATTGCCAAAGCGGCAGCAAGCTGATACTGTCATGTCTCTAATTGAATGAATGCATCCTATAGAAAACTACAGAAGCTGCACTCTGCATTAAGCTACAATAAATGAAATTGTCTGATATATGGTACGGAGAGGTCCCCTCCTATTGTCGTCAGTTGGTAACTCTCCAAAGTTGAACTTTAATGAATATTTTCAAAGAAAGTCCTCAGCTCAGCCATATGTAAATCCATTGAACTGCTGTTGATTTCTGTTTTTTTGTTTGTTTTTTTTTGTAGGTATAAGCAGTTTTGATAATATATCCAGAAAACTGGCCAGTGGTACATAAATCAGAGACAAGAAAAACTCTCATAGGGGAAACTCTGGATTTTGAAAGTATCAATGCAACTGTAGTCACACTATTTCCAAATTTATGGCAGATAACGCTCAATTGTTATTGTTCATATAAATCCAGAGCTCTGCTTTTGCCTTCAAGTTCTCAGTTTGTCCACTTGGTGGACCTGTAGGAACAAGATCAGGAGTTTGTTTTACACTATGTTGTTTCATTTTTAAAAAAACTATCAAGGGAAAGTTTGCAATTTGACAATAAAAATGTCACATAATGTCATAAAACAAACATTTTCCTCAGTCTGTCTACCAAACGGATATTCCTGAGCAGGAAAAATGTGAAGACTTCGACCTATTTGGCTGGTTCTAGCTGTGTGTTATGAGAGGAATGCTGACTCACACTTCCGGTTTCCTGTCCATTCAGGAAGTGGCAGTGTTTAACCCCTGGGTGGTGGGGCCATTCTACTCTCTTATCATCAAGATACTGTCTAGCTCCCCAGGGAAGGCTTAGCTAAATGATCAAAAGCGCTGTAATGTAGCAGGGTCAGCCGCTTTTGAAGGCTTCCTGTAATGTATTAGTATTTCATTGTGTTATTACAGTGGTGATTAAAAACAATAATCAGACTGGTGAATCTGGCAAACCCATGTGTGTCAACCCTTTCTATTCCTGTTTCATTCTGACCAGTCACTTCTTTAGAATGTCACGGTGCTCAAAAGCCAAAAACTGATTGGATAATCTTTTTCAGACTGTAAAGTACAGTTGTATGCATCAAAAATATTTGAAATAAACGTGACTGCAGCCATCAAGAGTGTGTTAAGAATGCCTAATTTACTCAAAACAACTACAAACATAATTATAAATTGAAACTTTATATATTTATGACATTATTTTTTCATAAAAAAATTATATATTCACTTCTGAAAGCACAAAAGATAACTGTTCATGAATATGAAAAAAAAGTGCAAAGTATTGTGCATGTAATATCAGGCTGCTCTTTTCTGTACCATGTTTGCTATGCAACCTGTGTGGATTTCTCAGGTTCAAATGACTTTTTTTTTTTTTTACATTATATTATATATTTATACATCCATTTTCTCTTTATTCATCATTTATAAGTCTCCGTTATATGTCTTGATATGTGATAATAGTCTGACATCAAGAATGGAAGCATTCAATGGGAAGATGTGAGGATAATAAAAAATTACATAATTTCTGACTTTGCAGTGATCAACTATAAAGAGCTTTTTCAGCCACACAGAATGTCCTGTTTAAACATTCAAACTCTTCAACCTTATCTGTCACGAAGAAGATGTCATGTTGATTTTTTTATCCATTAAGGTCCCACGTCTGCCTTCAGGACATTTTCTCCTTTCTTTATTACTCATGGCTGTATCTCATATTGTCCCTCAGTGGCGATGAAGAAGTCATTGAGAGTGTTCTGCAGGAAATCAAACGTGGGTCTGTCCTCAGATCTCTCCTTCCAGCACATCATCATAATGTCATAGAGCTCTTTGGGGCAGCCGTCTGGGCAGGGCATCCTGTACATTCTGTCCAGGCTCGTGATCACCTCTGGGTTTGTCATTCCTGATGAAGAAAGGGAAAATTACAGCCAATATGAGCTATTATTTTTGCTACACAGTATTATTTTGTGATTTATTCTGATACATGTGACATTTGCATTGGTTTCTATAAACAAAATGCCATGGTTGTTGTTTTCGGCCCTATTTGTTTGTCGCTCCCTTTATCTTTTAAAAAAAATCATCGATTTCAAATAAATATGGTGAAAAGTTCTACCATTTACCACAGAAGAACTGATTACTTTTTGGTGCAGATAGTGCCGTCATGTGGCCATTTCTGGCTCGCAAGACAAAGCCACTGTGTGTTGCCATGCCCATTTCTTACCCATTTTTTACCAATCCTGCTGCAAATTTAATCCAAACTTTACCAAATTCAGTACATAATATACTTCAGTAAGCCTGAAAAAACTTTATTCTTTCTCCTGTAATTATTTGCAAAATTGTTGTAGGTGTGGCCTATTTGACATAAAGTGCCCTAATGTTTGCTTTTTGCCATTGTAATCAAATTTCAAGGATAGATGCACTTATCAACTCTGACTTATCCTTCAAAATGTGATTTCTTTTGGCCAATATACAGCAACACAGCAAAACCATTGTTCTTTAGAAGTACATTTTGAATCTCTTTTTTCCTCTTTGTCACACTGTACCTGGATAAGGTATTCTTCCATAGGTGACTATTTCTGTCAGAAGGATCCCAAAGGACCAGATATCTGACTTGATGCTGAATGTGCCAAAATTGATGGCCTCTGGAGCCGTCCATTTGATGGGAAATTTAGCACCTAGTCAACAGAAAGAGATAGAGAGAATGTGGGTAACTGTGTGCGTGCATAGAATATAATTTACTGACAGATGTTTGCATTAAAATCAAAATGAATACTGGTATCATGTGCATCTAACTGAGGGACTTGAAAGCACCACTGTAGCATGAATTCTGCTCAATGATTAGGACACACTGAGCATGTTGTACCTTCTTTGGCTGTGTATTCTGACTCAATGATCCTGGCCAAGCCAAAGTCTGCTATCTTGCAGTGCAGAGTCTCACTGACCAGTATGTTGGCTGCACGCAGATCTCGGTGGATATAGTTCTTCCTCTCAATATACGCCATACCTTCTGCAATCTGTTATAATGAAAAAGGAAGAAAAAAAGCACTTCATGGGAATTTTGAGATTAAAAGCAAGTATAAGAAGTATAGCTGTTATCTCCCAGTAAATAAATGTTTTAAATCACAGTACGTGTGATACGCAATATGCGATGGTTTGTGTCTATTTCCACAAGTTGTTGTACAGTACATTACAGTAGAGTGCAGCAATGCACGTATGTCTAACCTAAGTGAGTTCAACAGGAAGTACTAGCTCTCTTTTTTTTGAGAGGGAAAAGACGTGGGGACGCACACTGCGGATGGAAAAATAACACGGGTTCCTGTCCGGATGTTAATAATTGACGCAGGGCGAGACTTTCAAATCAGAGGAGCAGAAGCCCTGCCACAGAAACCACACAGTCACTGCTGACAGTTTCCACGTGTGTTCACATCGTATCTGTGCAAAAGTGTTTTTCGTGTGGCCCAGTTAAATTCATATACTCCCCCAAAAAAGGTCAGCTGTAAAGGCAATATGATGCACAATCTGAGAATTCAATCCTAGTTTGATGAAAACAAAAGTACTGAAAAACTTTTAGAGAATTTTCTGAGTAAAGCACTTCTTATTTTTTTAAATCAAGAAACTGAAAGGTCTGTGAAGAAAATGTAACTTCTAAAATGCTGTTTTGTCCATTCACAGAGGTTGTGTTTTGAAAAGAAAAGAATTATGATTGACAGGAGTGACAGAAATGAAAAACGTTTCCCACCTGTGCTGACATGTCTATCAGTTTATTTAGCTTTAGCTCTTTCCCCTCGTCTGATTTTAGAAAGTCTAGAAGACATCCTGCGAATGACAAAAGGAGAATCTCTTACAGAACGAGAAATGAAAGACGGCATTTTCATATATACTGTAGCTTTGTACCAAATCTGTATAATCCTGCTAAAATTGTAATGTTTTATTATTATTGCTTTTCAGGCTACAGCAAGTAGACATACACAAAATTATGCATTCCGGTATAACAGCCCTGCAAAAATCCAGTCCTCAGTTTTTGTTGTTACTGTTTCAGAGAGACATTAATTCAGATCAACACAATTTTTTAGGTAGAATTTTATGTTGTTTATGCTGATTTACCAACCTCATAAGATAGACAAAATGATAACCTTACCAATAACACTACATTGTTTATTGTGCGGATATTGTAGTGGATTCCATCATATACACGTGTTCATTTTATTGGGTCTGTGTGTATATTTTAGCCCACATCTACTTATCACAGCTAAGCGAGATGTCTTCACAATAATGCTCTGTGAAGTGTTTGTCCCTATTTTTAAATGTTTGAGTCGCAATAGAACAAAATTGATTTTTTTTTTTTTTTTTTTTTTTGTTCTAGAATCTGAAAATTACTAAAATAACACCTTTTACTGATTACTGTTAATGATGCTATCTAATAACCCACTTTACATAGGGCTTATACAATGTTGCTAATAACTTTTTAATCCTAGTCAATCATTAATGTTTTACTGATAAGTAATAAGTCATTAATAAGGACAGTTTTTGGGCTGCCAAGTTATGAAACACATTTAATACCACATTTTGTGAATCTCTAACTTTATAATAAGCCATCTGGTCAGTTGTTAAGATGTTTTTGTTAATAAGTTGTTATTAATACGTAAATAATTCACATACACGTTACTGTCAAACGATTTCCAAAACATAAAATTGTATTTTACTATTCCTGTTATTTTGCCAAATCTCCTAATCTTTCAAAATCAAATGTTCGTTCAGGTGCCCACCTCAAAATTCAGTGTGTTGTCAGCTAACACTTTTGCACGATGGTAGAAATCAAGGTCAGTTTTTGGATCCTCAAACTAAACTTAAAGATCTCAATAATGAATTATATACACTAACCAAAGGCATTGTTATTAATGGCCTATTAATGGTCTATGAAGTTTATATTTAACTTATTAACCATTAATAAAGTTATTAGTTACAATTCAATAATCCTTTATGATACTTCCCTTATTAGAAAGTAGTACTTTGTTCATTTTTGTGAGACTTTAATCATCAGATATTCTCAGTCTGTTTCTCACCGTTGACCATGAACTCTGTGACAATGAGAATTGGCTCCTTGGTGACGACAGCGTGAAGACGAACCAGCCGTTCGTGCTGCAGCTGCTTCATCAGGTTGGCTTCCTGTAGAAAGGCCTCTGGCTCCATGGTGCCTTCCTTTAACATCTTAATAGCAACTTTCTGACTGTTCTTATAGAAACCTAGGAAGTGAAATAGGTGGTTTACTCACTTCACTTTACTCACAGATTTCACAAACATCTTGGTTCATAAAATTCATCCAGTGTTAATCAGTAACTTCTTCTTACCCATCCAAACTTCTCCAAACTGTCCGGCCCCCAGTTTCTTCACCATTTTCAGGGTCTCTCTAGGAATCTCCCATTCGTCTTGGGCCCAGGGCTGCTGGACGGCCTTCTGCTTACAAGGAGCGTTCAGCCGCTGGCACATTCCATCTGTTTTACCTGCAAACGAACACATCTCACATGAAATCCAGTGACATTAACCACAAATACATTAAAAATAATTTACACAACTTTGTTTGAAAATAATCTCATCAAGCACCCTATGCAGTATATTATTGCATTATTTTTGCTTTATGCATTTTCCCATTAGCAGATTATATAATACCTTAGTCCACAGCACAGGTCTAATAAGTACGTGACACAATTTAAAATGACTGTAATGTTTGTTTAAAACTGTTTTAATGAAATAATTCTGTAGGTAATTGTGAAGACTTGTTGAAAGACTGCCAGTATTTCAGCTTCATAAGCAGCCGTGTTGCTACACATTTGGCCTTTTTATCTTGTGGTTTAGTCACATGACTGAAAAGATTATGATTCTACACACACAGGAAATGCACAACATATCACAACATCTAACTTCACCCTTTTATTGATTCAAGTTGTCACTGATTATTTAGAATTCACAGCAGTTTGCTGCATTTGAGTCCGTATCAACACATATAGTTTATTATAATTCACTCATTGATCAGGTAACTCTTGTATATATACTTTTTTATGACTTACGGCTGTAATATTGGACCAGTTCCTGCAGGGAAGGGAATGTGTTGGAAGGGGAGATGTAGTAGCCGCCTTTGTCCAGACAGCGGATCTTGTAGTGTTTCACTAGATCTCCTTGCTCTGCTACTGAATCTCTTACTGACAGTGAGAAAGTCCCTACAAGAAAACATTGATCGTACAAGTACATGTATGATTAATTTGAACAGCCACCTGAGATCTGAAATAGAACAAACTCACACATTTGTAATTATGCTTTGCTGAAATGGATGACGCTACTGCTGTGATTTAAAATTGAAGATGTGTGGAATGATCAGAAAGAGAAAATGATAATAGTCACCTTGACAGGTTTCACTCGCTCTGACCAGAAAGGAACCTGCTTTATTTCCCGGGGCCAAAAGCAAACGTTCAGTCTCTCTCCTACTCAAATCCTTGAAAAACCATCTGTAGGAGAGAAAAAAAGTACACGCATTGTTTGTTTATTTGTGTAAAATGTGGTAGCTTTTTATTTATTTGTTTATTGTGTGTTTGAGTGTTTAATTGTAATTGGTCACATTGCACTTACTTTTCCACTTCTAGTGTATCAGCTCTGGTTACAAAGTCACGGGGTATGAAGCCTTCATCTCCGTTTACCAAGGATCTCACCAACCACCATTCTCCATTTCTACAAATAAGATAAAAATGGCAGAATCAGGTGAATGATGTAATTACCTCTCACTGTTGCTGGATATGTAGTAGTGATTGGAATAAGGGTACTTACTCCTGTAAAACTTTAAGTCTCTCTCCCTTTTTGAAAGACAGATCTCTGTCATTAGTCGGTTTGTAGTCATATTGTGCCACAAACACAACTTCATCTAAAATCAAATAGAGCAAATAGTTATGTCTTATAGCTGTTTCGGGGGTCTGCTCTGCTGGGACATAATGTTTTTGTAAAGTGACATAATGAACAAAATTTCTTTTTTTCAATAATCTTTCATCATTTCCCAGAAGAGAAAAGAGGAAACCCCAAAGAGATTTTAATCACTACATATAGCCTCTTCTTACAACTATTTTCACTTTGCACGGTAACGCTGTATGGCATGAAATTAATACTTTTTTGTTTAATAAAAATGAGGTTATACGTGTAGTGTATAGCATTTACCATTATCCGACTGGGTGTGGCCACTTTGTTCCTAGAAATAGAAAAAAAAAAAAAAAANAAAAAAAAAAAAAAAAATGTACAAAACAAAAAACAAATAAATATACAAAAAGTATAGGTTTTCAAGTCATTAATCTAGATTAAACCTCTACTTGATTGATTTGTTGATATAAATCTGTACATATACATTTTCCGTAACTACATTTTGATTACAAGTGAAGTTTTTTGAAAATAATCAACTTACCGCATGATTAGAGAAGTGGGAGGCCTGAGAGTTTTGCTTTTTGTAGACTCCTTGTAGCTTTTTCTCTCCACTGCAAGTGCAGCCCATCCTGTATGTACAGTAGATTTTTTTTTATCTGCCCTTTAGTTATATTGCAATACCTTACGGTGTACAGTAATTTTCTTTGTCAGTGCAATATTTGCTTCATAATACAGTACAGTTAATTTTTTATTATATTGAGTTCCTGTTGAGAGGAGGATTACTTGCAGAATGTTTATTTCTAAGCTCTTACCTGATAAAGCAGAAACTGAAGCTGGTTCAGGCTCCAGTCCTCCCACTCCAGGACCTAGTCTGTGAGCTCATATCCAGTACTGAAAATGAATTAAAGTCAGATAAAATACCTAAATCTATGAAGGGTCTTATTTTTATTTTTAGGTATCAGTGACAAACACACTTCAAACAAATGATCTGCCAGAAGAGGAAGTGGAAAAAGTTTTGCAGGTTTACTGGATAGAATTTGCATGTACATCATCCTCACCACGTTTATGATGCTGCATGTCAGAATTAAAAATAGCGGCAAATTATGTGAAATGTGAAATATCTTAAACTGATAGGATGCAGGTGTTTACAGTGAAATACGTGTGTTTCAATGTAATGTGCATCTTGGTTTTCATTTATCATGTACCACTGGTATTTCTGAAGTCATTATGTATAACTTGAAGAGCTTAAAAAAAATGTTAGCCTCGCTATATCAAACAGTTCTAAGAAGAAGAGCCTTTGTGTACCACATCAGCAATATCTAAACATCTGGAAACGCCACAGGATTTATGTTTATTATGGTATCAAGGAAGTGAAAGTTTATGGTTGTACATGTAAATTAGCAAGTTAAAACTTTATCTCATGTAACAATGTTAATGGTTACACAGTTCTGTCCCTCTGCTAAGTGTGACGTGCTTATTTTTTGTATCTGGAATACAGACATCAAACATTGTACTTCCATTTAGTGAACTGTCATATCAAACTTCAAATTCAGGAACACAAATGTGACACAAATTTTTCTTTTAAAGATTAAAAAATATGTAATTAAAACTGTGGTTAATTTTAGAAGTTAAGCATTGTCAGAGCCAGTATCAATGTCAAGTACTGGGACAGAGCACATTGATCATGCCAGTGTTAGCTCAGTGGCTAATTTTAATCTGTCATCCTTTAGTCAGATATGGCATTAGCATTTAAAAACAACAATAATTTCACATGGTAAAGTGTGGCTTCATAGCATTAAATTGATTATTTAGAGAAAATTAGCTTTACACTCATTTATTTTTTCCCCAGGTAGCACACACACACACACACACACACACACACGTTATCCTACATTCATATTTAGGTATAATACATGTCATAATTGTTAGTTATTACTTGTGTTGAGGGTTATTGGATCTCCAAATAGATTTTATAAATGTTCTGTCATTACCTGTGAGACTTTGGAACACAAGCAGAAAGTCTCAGTTTGCTGGTATTTTGGTTCATTTGATCAGTATCACAGTATTTTCTGTTTGAAAGAAGAATGAGATGAATATATCTGATAAATACCTTGCACTTGTCCCAGGACTTTGTCTTCAAAAGTTCTCCAGATGCAAATGTATTGGATTGTCTTAATGCTTCAATTGTCAGTCCGTCACTCACTCAGTTTGTTTCTGAAACTCTCTCTCTCTCTCTCTCTCTCTCTCTCTCTCTCTCTCTCTCCCGCTCTCTCTCGCTCTCTCCCTTCCCTCAGGGACTTCATTCAGTTAAACAGATAGCAGTTTGTCCATTTATCTTTTTTTTCTGGTAATTCCCTCCCTTTCCGTTGTGGCTGATTCCTCCAACAAAACAATAAAAATATTATACTGCCTTCAACTAGTTACTGAATGCTCAAATATATATCTTGAATTGTACTTACACATAATTGATAAAACTAAATCTCACAGTCAGAGGACAAATTAATTTTAATATACAATAATTTAATAATTTTGATATTTAATGATACTTTTTTTAAAAGGTAAAAAGTGTACCAGTGTGTGCATGCATGTGAGTGTGTGTATGGCTGATGGGTATTGGTGATTGGAGAGAGTTGGTGAGAGGGTGTGGTTTTACACACATGTACAAAAAGATTTTGTTTCCTTTTTTTTCCATGACGTATTTCTCACTTCTTCTGGTGGTTTTAAATTTAGGCTGCTGCACCATTTACCATGACAACATATCGATACAGTTTACCAAACTATGATATATTGTATGTTTAGTTACATAAAGCAGTACATATCCTTACCACAAGATGGCCAACTGGTCTGAGGTTTCTTTCTTTAAGAAACTACACACACTCCTACCAAGAATGGAAGTATTTTATTCAGTCATGCCTTTACACAGTCAAACTAAGAGTATAATGAACAAAATATTGTATATTTAAGAGTAAAATAATGGTATCATACGTATCATAGATTACAAAATGATAGGATTTGGCATATTTCTTAGTGAAGTATAGTGTACATGAGGAAGTGATGAGTATTATTGTAGTACCTTGGATTAAATGGTAAAACTATATTTAAACTGTATGTATTTAATGTACATTCACATGAGGAAGAAGTAAGTGGACTGTATTGGCCTTGAGGGGTTTATATTGAGTCTCTGATTCTGGCTGTTCCTCAGTTTTGACACTAGAGGGCACATAAATTCATGTTTTAAAACATAACTCCTGAAATAAGTCCAAAAGAATTCACATTGCCAGTTTTCTCCCAAAAACCCATGCCAGTTTTATTAATAGGTGACCCTGACATTGACCTCCTATACTCCATTTTCAATGGGCTATTGAAATTTAGGGATTTTTTTTAATGCATAATCTGGTGCAGAGGGAGCGTCCTGATGAGAACACAGATGCAAAGTATGCCACGTTAGAAAAAAAGGTGCAAATATGTGTGGAAGTCCATCAAAGTATAACAATGCATGGCTTTTTCACACTGAAGACTCAAACAGATCTTTCCTATTCTCACCAGACACTGTGATAAAAATGGAATTCACCACTGTTCTTCAGTGATGAGAACCATAAACATAAAACAATATGTCCTTCAGTAATCTAACAACAAATATGACCCTTTATTCCGTTTAATCACTATTAAAAATGAATCTTGTAAGGAAGACATCATTCAGAGTCCGTTGTAGCCTATAAGTGCAGGGAACAATAAATCTTACAGCACCGGAAGTGTTTGTTTCCCATGGGGGGTTTTATACTACACACAACGTGGGGATATTACTCTCCGGGCAACACTTCACAGGTTTTTGTTTGGACCACCTGTGCTGTGTGTGGGGACTGAGCTGTGCTGTAGTTCTCTGAAGGAACAACCTCACTTCACTGCGCGCGCGCACACACACACACACACACACACACACACACACACACACACACACACACACATACAGTCTGCAGGTGCATGGTGAGTGTTATTGAGTGCGTCCTGGTTACTAACTGCTGTTTTCTCTTTATACTCCCTTCTTCTGGTTTTCCATCAGCCCTTGTTTTCTTCCCAGGGCTTGGCGGATGCTTGTGTACAGCTCCATTGGGGTCCCCAGACATTGTATCCTGCCTGCAGAAGGGTCATAAGTGGCCCCACAGGATAATCTGAACAACGGTGGGAAAGAAAGGAGCGTGGGTCTCCTTTAGCAACATAGTTCTGGTCACCTGTTTGCCAAAAACGTACATGCTGCCAATGAGTGCTTTCAACTCCCATTATGAACGTGAGTGTGCACTGCATGTGCCTTACATGTGTGTGTGCGTGTTTTATATCTGTGTGTATTATTATTTTATAAATGTGAATTATAAAGTGATTATTTACTAAAAGCTGCACAGAAGATAAAGATGTGAGTTCAGTCAGTCGCCTCATTAAAAGTTCATCAAAGTTTTGATTTATTCAAACGCGTGCGCACACACACACACACACACACACACACACACACACACACCTTGCTCAATTTTGATCTCCCCCCTACATCACAGGAGGCCCCTCTTTCACTTCCTGTCTGTGTGGGAACCATTTATATCCTCTCTCACACATGTAGAGAGAAGGTCTCATTCTTGCATTTGCCTTAAAAAGACAAAGTAATTATCAATAAACAAGGAACAATTGGGCTTCACAATCCATTCAACAGGCACTTCTGCTCCTCTGGGATGTTCATAAATTTTGTGAAAGAGTCCCTTCACCTCTCAGGCCTATGAAAAATACTTCTTATAGTGCTGCTTCATTAGCTTGCACTGTTTAATATTAAGTGGTGAATGTCTACATTGCACATTCATGTCATATGACTTTTTTTGTGTTTAGACAGTATGATGGTAGCCTTTTAGGTACATTATATTTATGCAGGTAAAGGTTTAAAACTAATTTATTTCTACTTACTGTATATAATTTCATTCTATGTATGTTTGCTAACGCATGTTAAAATAATTTATTTCTGCTCAATTATCATTCTGCTGTGATAGGATACAGCACAAATGAGAAACTACTTGGGTTTTGCATTAATGGAACTGGGAGCAGCAGGTCTATGCAGCTGTTCCAGCAGCAAGTGGCTCTGAGGTAAACATGGCTGTTGGGAAAGCCCCTTATTATTGTGCTCCGGATGACGTTCCTCACTCTTCCAGTGTTTACCATGGAAATAACTCTGTGCCAGAAGCAGGTGCTTCCTCAAAAACTCTTTGCTTTTCCAGAAGATTTGAGGATTATGCTGTGGACATTAATCTCAACATTGGTGCCCAGACTTTTATGAAAGAGGTGACAATGAATATTGATCAGAGGGAAATGATCATGGGCTATTTAGAA
This sequence comes from Lucifuga dentata, assembly GCA_014773175.1. Taxonomy (NCBI): domain Eukaryota; kingdom Metazoa; phylum Chordata; class Actinopteri; order Ophidiiformes; family Bythitidae; genus Lucifuga; species Lucifuga dentata. The sequence continues at coordinate 98,967 of VXCM01000540.1, forward strand.
ATCAATTTGGATTGTCTTTTAGGTTTAAAACAGGTTTAAATGTAGCAACATGTGTTGAGCACTGCTTATCACATTTCCTGTAGAAACAATGTCACATAATGCTACCAGCTCTCACATAAATGTGATCAATCAGCATGTTTAAACATAAACCTAAGTTCACAGCCTGGTATAGAAAAGCAATTATGCTTTTGCCTTTAAATGTTTAAACTGAAATTGGAAAACAAAAATCCACCCTAAATTTGAATTTACTTATATTACTTGAAAATAACATGCAGTTAACAGGACTTCAGTGTCTCATTGAGAAAGCTTAGTGGACTGCCCCTCCACTGTGGTGTTATGCAGTCAGTCAGAGTGACACCAATTATGTGTCACATGACCACAGGAGACTGTGAGTGACAGAGGCACATCCATCAGCACCGCCCAGTGGGGCTCTCTGTAGAAGAATGGATGAAATCTCAATAGACAACCTCGTGTAGCCTTTTACCGCGCTTTACTATACAGACATTGATTGTAGTATACAGTACCGAAGAATAGACTATCAGTTATTCAATGAATATTTTGAGGGTTCTTGGAAAAAGAATGCAACACACAGGATAAATATTCTTCCAAAAATGTTACAATACACCAGGCCTGAAGTTTGAGGCCACTCTGAGATTTAGCATGACCAGACTGTGTAGCAAGTTAATCAGAAAATGATCTGGGAGAAGGCAGACAGCAGGCTATTGAATAGAATGTTAAAATACAAGGGAGTTTGGGCAAGGGAGTTGGAACACAACTGGAGTGCCAGTGCACTGATACAGACTAGGCATGCCTTCATTAAAAATCATTTCTTAAGCCATAGTGGCTACATAATATATTCTTGTTGACAAATTCTGCTTGAAAACTAATTACACTTATTTTATATATTTTTGTCATTTAACGTGCAATAAATTGTAAAACAAAGAGTGTATTGATTTTTTTTTTTTTTTTTTTTTTTTTGTTTAAATCTGGGAATGGCCTCAAACTTCTGGCTTGTAGTGTATGTTCATTCTCCGGATAAGTGGTTAGTAAAATTTAATCACACTATTTTCCAGATTAATTGACTGATGAATTGGTAAGGGAAATGGAACGACATTTCAATTAAATAGGGAAGCGTCACATGTACCACAGATATGTAACTAACTTAACACCTTTAAGAATAAATTTTATTTCAGAAACATGAAGTACAGTACATTTAGCAAAGGTAATTACTTTTGTTGAAAACACCTGTGCCACAGAGAAAAATGTATTTTGTCACTGATACAGATTGGCGAATGTTCAAAAATATATGTAATAAGAGCAGAAGAATCTTTCATAATGTCAGGTGTCTTACAAATTAATAAAGCCTATTATGCATAGTAACCTGATGGAATGATAAAGAAGCTTATAATGATGTTAACCATCATTCTTCTAAGGCAAACAGAGTGGGTGTGTTACAAAATATGAATACAGTAACATAATACATTTTGATAGGAAATGAATGAATGAAATTTAATCAAATTTACCAGTCTTGGCATTGAAAACCAATTTTTCCAAGCCTGTATCATTGTGCATAAAATTAAGTCAAACATTCAAAATCAGTAATCTGCATTTTCAAGCTTTCCAGATAAGAACAATATTAACTACAAAAATATATAACTTTGTTATTATTAATACTGCAATTTCAACAGTGCATCCATCAATCTTCAAAAGAATAATTTTATATTAGCAATACATTCAAATACTCTTTCATAATCTTGCTTACAAATATTATGAATAAGTCCAAACACCTCCTTAACATACAGTATATGAGCAGCAAAAATGTTGCCAAAACATAAAATACAGTGGAGTATTTTGAAGAAAAATTACATGTGCAATTATAATACTTTAAATTATGTAATACAGCAAATGCTGATTCTACAGTAGTTAAATACTGCAAACTGTAATTTACCTGTAGTTCATTTTTTCAAAGGCTCAGTACATAACATGTAAATATTCTAAATGACTGATAATTTATGAAAATAACAATGCCATTTAGTCCTCAACAAAGGGTGAGGTAAACCTACATTTCACATATTTTAAAGTTTTTAAGATTCCTTTTTCACACAATAGTATGAGGAAGATGTGTCTGTGTGTCTGTGCATGAGTGCAATATCAGCATTAGAAATGCTGTAACAAAGTGCTTGAAGTTTGAATATTGAGGTATAAGTAAAGATAGTATAAATCAGTTACATTCTCCTTTTGTTTCTTTACAGTCCTTATGTCTCTGTGGAAGATGACATGAATTTCCTAATCATGATTTCCTCTCTCAGACCATCAAGCAGTGTCATGTGACTGAGCCTGCCTGTTCACTTCTTCCCTTTCTCCTCCAGCTGCTTTCATTACTGTTACTGGCAACTCTCTTCCTCTTGCATCTGGCTCTCTATCATTAAATTTTCCAAAGACTTCATAGAGTCACAATCAATCTTTTTAGCACTCTCTGACTCATCACATACTTTTTTCATGGCCATTCATGTCAGTCTAAGTATCTTTAACATCAGTGCAAGTGCCATCTTCAGATTCTGATTTTACTTTGGTCAAAGTATCAAGTGAGCCTCTATCTAGTTTATCAGTCCCAGTACAAACAACATTATCTCCATCTTCAGTTTCTTTGTCTGATTCATCCGAGTCTTCTGCATTATCTTTGCCATCAGCAGATTCTCCCTGGTTTCCAGGCCAGGCAGTTTTGGCTCTCAGTTTCCTCCTCCTCCTCTGCATCCTCTTTTCTGGATGGTTCAAAACTGTCTTCATCTTTGTCATGACTTCCATTTGGAAAGTTATTACACTGACAGTGTGTTACAACAGTTTCTATCTGTTCATCAGCATCTTCATCTACATTGTCCTCTGGTTTGGCTTCTACATTTGCTTCATGTTCATCCGGTTCTGGTATTTCCTCAAAATCCTCATCACTTGCTTGTTTCAGCTCCAGAACATCATCAGGGCCTTCTGTTTCATTAATTTCATTTGTCTCGATCAAAGCATCTTCTAGATGTTCTTCAGTCATGTCACTTTCCTCCCATTTGTTTGTCTTTGTCAATATCATTTTCAGTCTCAGATTCACTGACAGCTGGTTCTCCAGACAGTTCATCACCTGTGGAATTGTCATCATTCTCCTTTACAGCTTTACCTTCATTTGTGGCAGCAGTTTCTTCTTCATCGTCTGCTGTTCCAGCTCCCACAACATCTTGTTTCTCTGATTCATGTTCAGCTGAAGTAGCCCTTATAGCCTCTTCTGCTGCATTTTCATCTTCAGATGTAATGCTTCAGCAGTCTCTTCACTTGTTTCATCTTTACGGATGGCATCAGTCTCTTTGTCTAAAGAATCTCATCTTTAGTTGCTGCTGCTTCAGCTTTTTAATGGCTCATCAGCTGTGGCTATGCCACTATTTACCTCGACTCTTTCATCTTCAGCTTCAGCAGAAGTCTCTTTACTGTCATCCACTATCTTAGCATCCTTGGCATCCTCTTTATCCAATTCATTTTCAGTTGTGGTAGCCACAGTCTCTTCTGCTGCATTTTTGTCTTCAGGTGTGGTGGCTTCAGCAGTCTCTTCCTTTGATTCTTCTTCATTAGAAGCAGCACTCTCTTCTCTATCATCAACTATCTCAGCTTCTGCGACCTCCTCGTTGTCAGATTCATGTTCAGTCGAGGCAGCCATAGCAGCAGTTTCTGCTGCATTTTCATCTTCAACTGTAGTCGCTTCAGCTTCCTTGGATTCATCCTCACTTATTTCAGCAGTCTCTNATTTTCATCTTCAACTGTAGTCGCTTCAGCTTCCTTGGATTCATCCTCACTTATTTCAGCAGTCTCTTCCACTTCAGCAATCTCATCTTCAGGAGGGATTTCATCATCTGGTTCTTCTGACAATTCATCAACTATAGCTTCTTGTCTGCTGTTTCATCGTCAGTTGCAGCAGCACTTTGTTCTTCATCGTCCATACTTCCAGCCTCTTTTTCAGATTCATTTTCAGCTATGACAGCCACACTCTCTTCTGCTGCATTTCCATTATCAATTCTAGTAGCTTCAGGACTTTCTTCTTTTGATTCATCTTCACTTGTGGCAGCAGTCTCTTCCATTTCAGCAATCTCATCTTCAGGAGGGATTTCATCAGCTGGTTCTCCTGACAGCTCATCAGCTGTAGCTATTGCATCATGCTCCTCTGCTGTTTCATCTTCAGTTGCTGCAGCACTCTCTTCTTCATCATCAACTGCATCAGCTTCCATGGCCTCCTCTTCATCCGATTCATGTTGTATCCTGGCAGCCATAACAGTTTCTTCAGCTGCATTTTCATCTTCAGCGGTAGTGGCTTCAGCAGTGTCTTCCTTGGATTCATCCTCACTTATGGCAGCAGTCTCCTCCACTTCAGCAATGCCACCTTCAGGAGAAATTTCATCGGTTGGTTCTTCTGACAATTCATCAGCTGTAGCTATGTCATCATTCTCCTCTGCTGTTTCATCTTCAGTTGCAGCAGCACTTTGTTCATCATCAACCACCTCATCTTCCATGGCCTCCTCTTTGTCAGATTCATGTTGAGTTGAGGAAGCCACAGCAGTTTCTTCTGCTGGGTTTTCGTCTTCAGCGATAGTGGCTTCAGCAGTCTCTTCCTTTGTTTCTTCTTCATTAGAAGCAGCACTCTCTTCTCCATCATCAACTATCTCAGCTTCTGCGACCTCCTCATTTTCAGATTCATGTTCAGTCGAGGCAGCCACAGCAGCTGTTTCTGCTGCATTTACATCTTCAGCTGTAGTCGCTTCAGCTTCCTTGAATTCATCCTCACTTATTTCAGCAGTCTCTTCCACTTCAGAAATCTCATCTTCAGGAGGGATTTCATCATCTGGTTCTTCTGACGATTCATCAGCTATAGCTGTGTCATCCTTCTCGTCTGCTGTTTCATCATCAGTTGCAGCAGTATGTTGTTCTTCATCCTCCAACCTCAGCTTCAACAGTGTCCTCTTTTTCAGATTAATTTTCAGCAGTGACAGCCACAATCTCTTCTGCTGCATTTTCATTATCAGTTCTAATATCTTCAGGAGTCTCTTCTTTTGATTCATCTTCACTTATTTCAGCAGTCTCTTCCACTTCAGCAATCTCATCTTCAGGAGGGATTTCATCGGCTGGTTCTTCTGATGATTCATCAACTGCAGCTGTGGCATCATTCTTGTCTGCTGTTTCATCTTCAGTTGCTGCAGCACTCTCTTCATCATCATCAACCGCCTCATCTTCCATGGCCTCCTCTTTGTCAGATTCAATTTGAGTCGGGGAAGCCACAGCAGTTTCTTCTGCTGGGTTTTCGTCTTCAGTGGTAGTGGCTTCAGCAGTCTCTTCCTTGGTTTCTTCTTCATTAGAAGCAGCACTCTCTTCTCCATCATCAACTATCTTCTGCGACCTCCTCGTTGTCAGATTCATGTTCAGTCGAGGCAGCCATAGCAGTGGTTTCTGCTGGATTTTCATCTTCAACTGTAGTCGCTTCAGCTTCCTTGGATTCATCCTCACTTATTTCAGCAGTCTCTTCCACTTCAGAAATCTCATCTTCAGGAGGGATTTCATCATCTGGTTCTTCTGATGATTCATCAGCTGTAGCTGTGTCATCCTTCTCCTCTGCTGTTTCATCTTCAGTTGCTGCAGCACTCTCTTCTTCATCATCAAACCCACCAGCTTCCACAGCCTCCTCTTCACCAGATTCATGTTCTGTCTTGGAAGCCATAGCAGCATCTTCTGCTGCATTTTCATCTTCAGCGGTAGTGGCTTCAGCAACCTCTTCATTAGATTTATCCTCACTTATTTCAGCAGTCTCTTTCACTTCACAAATCGCATCTTCAGGAGGGATTTCATCAGCTGGTTCTTCTGATGATTCATCAGCTGTAGTTGTGTCATTCTCCTCTGCTGTTTCATTGACAGTTGCAGTAGCACTTTGTTCTTCATCATCACCTGCCTCAGCTTCCATGGCCTCCTCTTTGTCAGATTCATGTTGAGTAAAGGCAGCCACAGCATACTCTTCTGCTACATTTTCTTCAGCTGTAGTGGCTTCAACTGTCTCTTCATTTGCTACATCTTCACTTGTGGCAGCAGACTGTTTTTGAACACCAGTCTCATCTTCTGTTGTGATTTCATCATCTTGTTCTTCTTTATCAGCTGTAGCAGTATCTTTAGTCTCCTCTGCAGTTTCATCATCACTTGTGTCAGCAGTCTCTTCTCCATCATCAGTCATCTTAGCTTCACCTCCTCCTTCTTCTTTGTCAAATTCATTTTCAGCTGTATCAGCCACAGCCTCTTCTGCAGCATTTTCATCTTCTGTTGTAGTGGCCTCGGCAATCTCTTTTTCTGCAGCAATCTCACCTTCGGATGTTATTTCTTCAGCTTGTTCTTTTGATTGATCATCAACTCTGGCTGTATCATCATTTTCCTCTGCAGAGTCTTCACCTGTGGCAGCAATCTCTGCTTCATCATCATTATCAACTGTCTCAGCTTCAGCATTTTCTTCCTTGGATTCATCTTCATTTGTGGCAGCAGTCTCTTTTTCTACAGCAAATTCATCTTCAGTTGTGATTTCTTCAGCTGATCCTTCTGATGGTTCATCAGCTGCAGCTCTGCCTTTATTTTCATCCGTCATTTCACCATCACTTATTGCAGTTGTCTCTTCCCCATCATCAACCATGTCTCCATCTTGGCCTCTCTGCTCTATCTCTTCTGCTTCATTTTCATTTTCAACTACAGTGAATTCAACATTCCCTTCCTTTGACTCATCTTCACTCATGGCAGCAGTCTCTTTGTCTTCAACAATCTCATCTCCACCTGTGATTTCGTCAGCTGATTCCTTTAATATTTCTGTTTCATTAGTCTCTTTTACTGTGTTTTCACTTTCAACTATGTTGGTCTCAGCAGCCTCTTCCTTTAATTCATCATCAATTGCATCATCAATTGTAGTCTCTTCTCCATCCCCAACTGTCTCAGCCTCCATGGCATCTCCTTTGTCAGATTCTTGTTCAGCTGAGATAGCCATACCAGACTCTTCTAGCGCACTTTCATCTTCAAGCATGATGGCTTCAGCATGCTCTTCTTTTGATGTATCTTCACTTTTGGCAGCAGTCTCTTTGTTTTCAGGAAACTCATCTCCACTTGTGACTTCTTCAAATAGCTCTGGTGATTCAACAGCTGAAGCTGCATCATCATTATCTGCAGTTTCATCTTCATTTGTGGTGGCAATCACTCCATCATCAAATATTTGAGCTTCCACAAGCTCTTCTTTGTCAGATTTTTGTTCTAAAGTTGCCTCTTCTGCTACATTTTCATCTTCATCTGTTGTAGCTTCAACAGTCTCTTCATTTGTTTCATCTTCACTTATAGCAGTTGTATCTTTTTCTACTTTTTCTTCTCCATTAGCATCAACTGCTTCAACATCAGACACATTCTCACATGCTGCTGATTTGTCCTCAGTGGTGGGTGGCTCTTTGTCTAGATGTATAGCTGCTTCAGGTTCTTCTTCTCCAGCGACAACTGCTTCTGCAGATTCTGCAGCTTTATTAAATAATGCATCTTCTTCAGATACAGACTCAGTCATCTTATCCTCCAGCATGGCTCCCATGAGATCATGTTCTTCAACTCTACTGTCATTTGCAGTGTCCTGTTTTACATTATCCCCTTCCACTTCTTTCACAGCATTGTCAATTCCATACCTCACAAGTCTTTCTGCAGTGCTGGTTTCAGTAACATTTTCAGAGTTAGACATATAGTTGATTGTTGATGCATCTCTAGCCTCACTGCCCTTCCTCAACACGGTTTTCCTTAACTCAAATTCCTCAGGTGCAGTATTGATAACATCTGTGGGGACTGAAGGCATAGATGACATGTTTTTCTTTAAACATGTTTCACAGGGACAACATTCATCATCACATTCACTGCGCTGGTCACTGTCAATTGTGCCTGTTGGTGTGTCATCATTTTTTTCTGCTTTATCAATAGACTGTTTAATCATGGTCTTCAGTCTTCTTCTTCTCTCCTCAGCTGGAATTGCTGAATCACTTGACATTGCTTTGTTAGGAGGACTTAGTTGTTCTGTTCGACCAAAAATTTTCTTTAGTACTCTATCTGTACTTGTTTGTATTCTTCTGTGGACCTCATGTTTAAGTTCACTTATCATAATGTCAAGTTGCTCATTATCATCTAAGTTCCAACGAACTTTGAACTCTCTCATTGCAGTGATATAATGCATCATGAACTGCTTTTCTATTTTGGTTAGCAAATTTAAGATCCAAACAGGATCAGGATCTTGAGAAAGCTTTCCAATTAGCTGTGATCTTTGCACAAGAGAAGGACTGTCAGAATTTGTGTCCTTTTGACATACTGATTCAACTTCCTCTGGAAGTTTTTGTCCACTACTGTCATTTCCTGAACTCTTGCTTAAGGATGGTGGTGTTTCAGGTAGTTCTCTTGGACTATCATTACTTCTAATTGTGTCATTTGTTGATGGGTCATCTACCTTTTGGTTTCCCTCATACTTTCCTTCGACTTCTTTTTTGGATGTGCATTGAGAATGACAAGCTTCTGTTGTGGGAGGTGGGGAGGACAGTGCACTAGTATCTCTGTCGTCCTCATTGACTTCTTGTGCCTTCTTAGATGTTTCTGCAGTGTTGTTTATTTGAGACACACCAGCATTGTAACTACTGTTCCCAGAACCGCTGGAGCCGCTGTTGACATCCACACCAGAGGATGACCTACAATTGAATTCATCACCCACAAAACGATGGTCATTAACTTTTCCATTTTTCTTTAACAGATGTTCGCTTTCTGAAGGATCACAAAGCCAAAGAGACTGCAGAATATTCATTAGTTCTTGGTATCTTTCATCCCTTTCATTTGCATTTTTGGGGTAAAGGTCTATTAACTGCAACTTAACAAGGCAATCTAAAAGACCCCTTGCTGAAGTGCTTAGTTTACGTCCATACACAGGGGAAATTTCAGGTAAACTGTTGCATCTATCAAGCTTTGGACTTAACAGTACTTTCATCACCTGTACAGAAGTGTGAAATGTTTTTGATGCATCATGTATCAGAGCATTATTATCTGTATTTGGAGCCTGTGTGCTTGTTTGACAATCATTTTGGTGGAAATTCATCATGACAACTCCATCATTTGTGTCTTTTGCATTTTCTGCTGCAGAATCAGACTTTTCATTTTTCTCCATTTTATCCATTTTGCATTGTTCCTCCGTTGAGCAGCTGACTTTCTGACCATCTGAGTTTTCATTAAATTCATCCCCTCCATACATGTCACTGTCAGCTGGTATTGCTTTCAACCATTCATTTACAACCTCAGCAGGGGATGCATTTGGTAGATTAGATGGAGCCAGTTCAAAGTCATCAATATCTGTCTTAATTTCTGCAGAAATATCACATTTATTGTGTCTGCAGTTGCTGCTTTTGCTACTTTTGTTACCAGAAACATTCCTGCAAAAGACTGTAGTTTCCAAGGGGCCATTGCTTGTTCTGTTTGACACATTGGATTTAAATTCTCCAGTGCCAGAAATCTCACACTTTTCATGGACAATATCTGAACTGGACAAAGACTGTGACAGATCACTGTCTTGTGACTTCCTATGTGAAATCACAGGATGTTTAATTCCATTTGGTAGTACTGGATTTGGGCAGGTTTCTGACACCCCACTTGCAACAGAATTCAGTTTGGCAATAACTTCTGTTGACCTTTTTGAGCCTTTTGTGCTTGACTTAACTTCAGATAAACTGTCTTCAGATCTAATGTCAGAATGAGACTGAGGACATTTGGTGAAGCTCTTTGATGTAGATTTGCTTTCATTTTCAGCTTCCTGTGTATTTGTTAGAGGACAATTGGTCTTAGATGACAATGAATCAATTTTACTTTTGACACATTCCTCTGTCACATTTTTGTCCTCATTCTCTGCTGTCTTTTCAACATCTTCATCAGTAACAATATCAGTTACTCTGGATTTTTTTGATACTGCAGAAACATTTGACTTTGCTGACTTTGCTGATCTAACAGACATATTGCTTGGAGGCCTCTCTACATGTCCATCATGATCAGCAGCATTTTCTACAGGGACATTCAAACATTTAGCCTTCTTTGATTTTGCAGAATTGTCCATTTTTGCTGATTCAGATGACATGGCACTCAGTGCTCTCTCTTGAGTTTCATCTTCATCATTTCCTCCATCAAGATTTTCAGGAGTTTTAGCAGGTGAAACTTCGGAAGCCTTTGATTTCTTTGATATTGCAGAAACAGTTGATTTTGCTGATCTGACTGACATAATGCTTGGAGATCTTTCCAAATGTTCGTTATTATCAGCAGCGTTTGCTTCTGTGGGGATATCCAAACTCTTTGATGTACTTGATTTTGCAGAAATATCTGTTTTTGCAGATTTGGATGACATGGCACTCTGTGTTCTATTTTGAGCTTCATCTTCATGATTTCCTCCATCAGACATGTCAGTAGTTTTAACAGAAGAAATTTCAGAAGCCTTTGATTTCTTTGATACGGCAGAAACATTTGATGTTGCTGACTTTGCTGATTTTGCTGATCTGACTGACATATTGCTTTGAGCTCTATCCAAATGTTTGTTATTATCAGCAGCATTTGCTTCTGCAGGGACATCCAAACCTTTTGATGTACTTGATTTTGCAGAAATATCTGTTTTTGTAGATTTAGATGACATCACGCTCAGTGCTCTTTCTTGAGATTCATCTTCATCATTTCCTCCATCAGAAGCTTTAGCAGAAGAAACTTCTGAAACCTTTGAATTCTTTGATACTGCAGAAACATTTGACTTTGCTGATCTGACTGACATATTACTTGGAGACCTCTCTACATGTTCATCATGATCAGTTTCATTTTCTACAGGGACATTCAAACACTTAGCCTTCTTTGATTTTGTAGAAATATCAGTTTTTGATGATTTAGATGACATGGCACTCAATGCTCTCTCCTGAGTTTCATCTTCATCATTACCTCCATCAAGATTTACAGGAGTTTTAGCAGGTGAAACTTCGGAAGCCTTTGATTTCTTTGATATTGCAGAAATGTTTGATTTTGCTGACTTTGCTGATCTGACTGACATAATACTTGGAGATCTTTCCAAATGTTCTTTATTATCAGCAGCAGTTTCTTGTGCAGGGACATCCCAACCTTTAGCCTTATTTGATTTTGCAGAAACATCTGTTTTTGCAGATTTAGATGACATGGCACTCTGTGCTCTATTTTGAGCTTCATCTTCATGATATCCTCCATCAGAAATGTCAGTAGTTTTAACAGAAGAAATTTCAGAAGTCTTTGATTTCTTTGATACGGCAGAAACATTTGACTTTGCTGACTTTTCTGATCTGACTGACATATTGCTATGAGCTCTCTCCAAATGTCTGTTATTATCAGCAGCATTTGCTTCTGCAGGGACATCCAAACCTTGTGATGTACTTGATCTTGCAGAACTATCTGATTTTTTAGATTTAGATGACATGGCGCTCAATGCTCTTTCTTGAGAATCATCTTCATCATTTCCACCATCAGTAGCTTTAACAGAAGAAACATCGGAAGCTTTTGACTTCTTTGATACTGCAGAAACATTTGACTTTTCCGATCTGACTGACATATTACTTGGAGCCCTCTCCACATGTTCTTCATGATTAGTAGCATTTTCTACAGGAACATCAACCCCCTCAAACTTGCTTGATTTTGCAGAAGAGTCTGACTTTGCAGATATGGAAGACATAGTACTCAGTGCTCTTTCTTGAGATTCATCCTCATCGTTTCCACCACAAGAAATATCAGTAGATTTAGCAGAAAGAACGTCAGAGGTCTTTGAGTTTTTAGATACTGCAGAAAGATTAGACGTTCCAGATTTTGTTGAAGTTGCACTTTCTGCTCTTTCTGCAATTTCCTCATCATGGTGTTCTTCAGATATATCTTGAGAGGCTTTTGACTTACATGATCTTGCAGATCTTTCAGATTTTGCTGACATTGCACTTGGTGCTCTGTCCTGAATATAATTCTGAGCATTTTCTTCATATACAGACTCAGATTCTTTTGAAAGTCTTGATCTTATAGATATATTTGACTTGGATGATAGGACACTTGGCACTCTCTCCTGACCTTCTCCAGCATCTTCTCCTTCCCTTTCTACCTCAGTATTTTCATTAGCCTGCTTTGACTTTGATGGCATCCCTTCAGATTTATCGTCTGAATTTTCTTTAGCTGACATGGCACTGGATGTCCTTTGTTCAATATTCTCTTCCAATCTTATTTGTGTTTCTTCATCTGTCTTAGATTTTGTTGAGGCATTTGAATTACCTGACATGGCACTTTGGGTCTATACCCTGCTGCATCTCCAGTCTCCACATTCTTTGTTTCCTGAGATTTATTTGAACTTACAGAGGCATTTGATTTGATGGACATGGCACCTGATGACTGTTGTCTTTTTATTTCTACTGCCTCTTCATCCATGCTCTTATTTTGTGCTTTCTGTGCTTTTGTATCATCTTCAGACACAACATCTCTGGTATCACCTGCTTTAACTCCTTTGGTAGTATATTCATCAGATTCTCTGCAATGACAAGGGTATGAATTTTTGTATTTTTCTGACTTATTAGAATGTCCTGAAGCATCAGATGATCCTGTATCCAAAACTTCACTTCTAGTGGTTTCATCCTCTTCTGCTCCTGAAGCACTTGGTGAGATATCTTCATCCTCATCATCTTGGCCTACCTGGAGGTTGGCTAATTTTTGTGAGGAGGTGCTCTGAGCAGAGCTTACTTGCTGTTCTTGCTCTAACTCTTGAGTGACTATGACACTGGCCTCCCCATTTTGGGAATTCTTCAAATGATCTGGGGACAAACTGGCAGGTCTTGCTTCATTATTTGTTACCTGGGTATTATCAACAGTCTCACAGTTCAAGTTTGGTGAGTAAACCTCATTTCTAGTGGTGCAGTACTCTACAGTTTGAGCCGTCTCAACAGTCTGCTGAACACAGATTTCTCTCTCCACCACTTGTTCTGTGTTCTCTTGGCTGGATTCAGACATCGTTTGCCTACTTTCAACCAGTGTCTTTCTACAGGACATTGTATGTGAGGATGCACTTGAGCTGGAAGATCTAATGCAAGGACTAGCTCCGTGTGTTTCTGGGATATGGTTTTTCCAGATATCATACTCCTGGCAGTGACTGCAACAATGAGGAAGGTGAGGCTCCACTGTATGTTGTGGATAGTTCTTGGTGATGCAAGTCTCCTCTGCCTCACAAGCAGATACGCTTTCACATTCTGAACAGAATGTCCTATGTCCTTGGGGAACCTCACAGGTCCTTCCTGTGGTCTTTCTTACTTTTGTGGACCAATGTAACATTTCATCATTTTGTAACCAGAAGCGTACTTTCATTTCCATAGACAAACTGCCATCTTTATTAAAATGAACCAGTTTCTCTACACCATCATCCATCATTCCTTCAGCAGTGTGTGAGCAGGAATCAACATGATCCGGAGAGTAAGTTACATCTGGTAATGACTTATCAGAAGACACTGAGTGCTTTGTAGATCTGTTATCAGATTCCATTTTTGGATAGATAATTTTTTTCTTTCTAGTAAGTCCCCCGTTTACTATAAAGATAGGAAGGGAGAAAAAAATGTTAGAACTGTCTTTTGCCTATGGTTTACAATACAGTTATATCATGCAGCTCTTACCCTCTTGTCCTTCAGCGCAGCCAGTGGTGGGTGACTTCCCATTCAGCTTTGGAAGTTTGTCATCTGATGACTTCCGCAAAATCTCCAAGACAGAAGGGTGAGAAGGCTCACGTCCTACGCAGACAAGGACACTGGGGCACTGCATAAGACTCTGAACACTGTCAATCTGAAAGAAAATACTATCAAGTATTACTTAAGATGTTTATTCATTAAAGTTAATACAGATACAGTTTAATAAGATGACATGCTTGATTAAAAAAAAAATAATTTCTACAATTATTAATGATATCACGCTATTATAATAGAAAGGCAAATATTTATGGCAAAATCTTTAAGAAATAAGTATTACATTTAGCATGTATTGATAGCATTGCTTGAAATGGCTGCTAAAGAAGCCTGTGAGTCAAGATGTCACACGAGGTTAATATCCTAAACCAGGATTAATCTTTTTTGGGTGTATTTGGGTGAAGTCATTATCAACATCATGGGGTAATAAAGTAATAAAAATAGAATATTTTGTCTCATAGATGATCATTTTGAAAGGCTGAGTAATAAAACCAGTAGGGGTGGGGGGAGNGGATTGGCCTGTTTTAACATTTTAACAAACCGTAAAAGCAGCAATGCAGCTGGATGTCTGGAAAACACATATTGTTGCTGTCCACTGAAAACAATATACATATCTTCAAGTTTGGCTGTTTTTGCATTTTCTAGGCACATTAGACCCTTTCATCTCATGATATATTTATGTTCAAATATATATAATATTCAAATTAACTATATAATTGTGTGGCTTCATATGTGCTGTAACACGCCAACTCGTGTAAATTCTGTTACATCTTTTCATTCTTTATTTGGTAAAATAGTCTGTTCAGAGGTATAAGGGGCAAATAAATGGTCTAAAATAACACTGAAATGATATAATTAACATTATAACTTTTATTTATGTAAACAAGCTTTTACATTTTCATGCCACTGAATTTTAAAAGCTGCTGTCTCTTCTCTCTACTGATCATGAAATGACAGCTGTAAAAAACTTGGAGAGAACATAATGCCTGAATTGCGTTAATATATTGAGAGCTGATTTTATTTTATGAGCAGTCGGTTTTGATGACAATGCAGTTTTGAATTCAAAACCACTGTCAGTAAAGGCAGATGAATGGCTTCATCCCCGGTCACACAAAGCTCAGGTGAAGATAATTAATTGCCATTGTGGAAGACACATTTCTGAGACACCTTTGGTATCAAACTAGGGGAGTGCAGTTTCAAGGCTGACCTGTTTCTCCTCAAAAATAGCTCTGATTTGACCAAGATTAATGGGTTTTGGAGAGATATCCACAATCTAATTTTATGTGTGAGGGAATATCCCTGTTTCACTCTCATATGCACACACTCAAAATATTTATTCCACTTTACGTAGAGCAACTCAAGCTGCTTAATGGTAAGTAAGCGAAAAGGATTTTCTATGTCATGTGTACTCTGTACTTAAATGATTGTAGATGGATTACATTTTTATCATGGTAAAGAAACATATGTTAATCTAAAAAGACAAACAATATGTTGTAATTAAGATTCACTTGCTAACAAATCAGGTGTTGTTTCTGTGCATTTAATGGCACCTTAGAGTAAATAGTACACTGCAGTTTCAGAATTTTCTCAGAAAGCATAGATTTTCCTCTTTATATAAAAATACAGAAGGTGCACTTTTCAGATTTTCACAATTCAGTGTCCATTTTGACTTTTGTAGTAAAATTTAAAAACAAAAAAAAAGTACTTGTAAAACTGTAAAAACATGATATAATGTGCATTAATACATGAATTTTCATTTTAAGTTTGGCTTCTTGAGGATGTGCGCAGGCCCCAAAAGGCACCTGCAATCTTTGAAATATGATTCTCGTAGTACTTTAAATTGTTTTTTTTAACTGCAATATATAAGTTCTGGCATAATTTTAATGAAAATCAAATTTTCACAGGCCACTAGAATACTTAGCCGTGCTTATTCAGAGAACATTGCTGTGATAATCTGGAAATGCCTAGAAACTGCAATTAGCAGACTCATAACTACTTTTAAATGAACAGCTTTTGAAAGAGCTATTAAATCTGATGTTTGACATAAAATACAAGGCATAAAGGTCTCATAAGGATGTGTTTGACTTCATGCAGTAAGGCTGATACTTGACTAAGTACGGCATCAGTCCTGTCACTAGAGGCCTCTCTTTCACTCTTGTTTTTTTTTTTTTTTTTTNTTTTTTTTTTTTTTTTTTCCAAATTCAGGCAGGACTAACAACAGTGTGTATCAAGGTACAAGACCAGGATACTTTAGGACAATATCTAGGTATAACACATCTCTTCAGTTCTTAAAAATATACTGGAAATTTCTTACTTAAAAATCCCAAAAATAAAAATGCCTGCCACAAAACATAGAAATAACAATTTTGGAACTTGTGTATTCCCAAATTCTCTCCAGGGAATATCTTGAACAGCCAACCTGAAAACATCTACAGTCTAGACATGATTCTAAAGACAGCACTTACATTTTTACACAAATTTGTAATGTTACAGGTGTTACTGAACTCACCTTACTGCCCTCCAGAGTGTAGAGTTTCCTGATGTTGTAGTGCATGAGTTCAGATACTTCCTCTAAGAATAACCCAAAACTCTGTAGAGTCCTGCGGCGTAAAACGATAGTCTTCTGAAATGAGGGGTCGCTGTTCTTTACCAGCACCACCCTCTTATTGTACCTGTGATGATGGATGTGACAGCCAGAATGTGCCATAGGGGGCTCCTCAGGCCTGGCTGGCCTCCTGAGAACATACTGGTGCGGATGTTGGTGGTGATATGATTGGCCATGATACAGCGGAGTCTCTAATGCTTCCAGGGCCTGGGCATGTCTATAATCAGAGCAAAGGTAGCATTCCTCCAGAGGTTCATGATGGGCCACCATTCCATGCTGGGGGATCCTGGGAAGCCTAAAGGTGTGATGCTTGAGGGGATGAGAAGACTTGTGAGAGCCTTCTCCATCTATGGCACTGAAGCACTGGAAGCTGTGTTTGTGGGACATTTTGGTTGAAGGTAGTCCCTATAACCTGGATGAAGAACTGCCTCAGCTGAGCAGAAGAGGGGAAAAGGTCAGTGCAGGTGAATAATGACAGAGGACTGTCATGTCTCTGCTGAGCTGCCTAAGAGGAAAGTACTGCAGAACATGACTCCCACTCATCCCAGGCTGAAAGAGAATTTAAAACAAGACATTAACACTTCCTGACTAAGTTAGAGAACAAAATGTATCTTAACTGGTCAGACAAATAAAACAGAAAATTTGAACTCCCAGAAAATCTCATCCTTTGATTATGAGCCATCTCTGAACTTAACTTGTACATCTAGTTTTCCTGTGAACCTCTTACAGGTCTAAAGCAGAACCTAAACATGCTTGATGAGAGCTGACAAGGCTTGTCTTGTGTGTAAAAGTGAATCCTAATGAAGAGACACCTTTAGGTTTAAGTCTAATCAGTACAAATCTCTACTGTACAAAGAACAAACTCAACACTTTTATACGTCATATTTTGGCTGTTGCAACACAAGTACATCCATATGAAAACTCTGTTTGCAATTTAGCAGCTGTTGAAATTACACACTATTGTACATATCTCTTATATTCTAAAATGGGATACGCATGACACAGTGTTACATATGTACACTGCCGTGAAGATCAGAGATTAAATGAAGACAGCAATAATGAGGATAGCCAGAAATAAATCCTCCAAGTTGCTTAAAATAACAAGCTTAAGTCTCTGCTCGCAGTGAAAGTGGACATTACCTCAATGATTGTTGCTGCCACTGAAAATAAAAATTCTTTACCAGCTTTTCCTACATAAAATCAATCAATAATGCAAGGATTAACCAGAAAAACCAGAAATATCTGCATTAAGCACCCTGCATTCTTACTGACACAGTGGGAGGTAGAGATAAATCATTTGTTTTCTGATGGGAAGGGATGCAAGCCCAAAATGCATATAAAAATGTCTCAAATTTGAATAATGGTAAAATAGGCTAAGCTTGACTGACATATATAAAGAACAGGTCTGGCTCATGTTCTTGTTCTTGCATTAGCAATGTTCTAGAAAATCAAGAAAAGCAGCAATTGTTTCATCTAGTTAAACATTCTGGCATAAACAAAAAAATGAACTTTAATGCTCTGATTATGTTTATATATGTCACATTTATATGTGATTTTATACAGTATGTCATGATAGCTGATCTGGTGGTCACATGTACCAACTTTAGTCTTTAAATCCAGACACTTTAACTAACACCCAGATGTAGCCTGTTGAGTGGCACTTTGATTGTAAAGAATGAGAACTGAGCTGAAAAGGTTATTCAAAATTAAAGATTATTCACAATCTATTTCAGTTTCCTGAGTTCAGAGATTTAAGATATATTTTTCCATCAACTGATGTTCTAATATCTGTGATATGATCTGTGTTGTCTTGTAGTGATAATTATGCTTTAATCTGTGATATTAAACACTGACAGTGTCATTTGTATATTTGACAGTCCTAGGCCTAACATGTTCTGTACTAACATCATATGTACATGTGCATCATTGTGCAGAATCAGCAGCAGGACAAACTGTAAGACAATATTAAAGAGATGCATGGTGTTGAACTGCACAATAAACATGCACAATTACAAACTTGCATGTTTATAAAAAAAAAAACATGATAAAAGAACATACTCTTGCACATGTGATGCTGCTGCTAAGCAAACAAGGAGGATTTACTTACAAAACTAAAACTCTTTAAATTCTAACTCTATTTGATCTTTTGCAAATGGAAAGCTAATGTTGTATCCTATGCAATTCTAGTTAGTAGATAATTTTGCTGCAATGCAAATGAGCTTTAATTTGCAAGAGATACAGTAGTCCACAGAAAAAATGGTATAGTATACTCACATGATCCACAACTATAGTCCAGAGAAGAGGAAAACCAGTTTGGAAAAGGTAGTTCCAAAGAAAGAGAATGAAATGTAAACTCCCAAAGAAATGGCAAACCTCATGCAGAGGAGAGAAGCCAGTGAGAAACCTTCCTCCAGCAGCGGGAACTACCTGCTAATCAGACACACGGGAAGCTAAGGATAGAATGAAAAGCCTTGCTAATCACTCTGAGATTGGACTGAAATCTGCTGAGGCTTTGGACACATGACCCGCTTTTCACCATTGCATAAATGGAGTTAAACATTCGGTAGAGGGACCAGTGACACTCTATGACTAAGCACAATGTCCTTTTTTTCACCAGCCACTTTTTGTCCCTTTAGCCATCATGTTTGTATTTTTTGGCTGTACTTTGCTGCTGTTGTTTCAATAGCTTTTCATAAGTTTTATTTTATTTTATTTATTTATTTTTAATAAATTCTGCTAAAAAATAAAGTGGTGACTTGCAATGTTTTCTTGCAATGGCTGCCAAGATTTTTTTAAAATATTTATTTACATTTTCTTCAGTTTTTGGCTTTCTAATAATGATTTTCCCACACAACTCACCTGCCCCTGTCGCATCCAGCCTGGTTTTACGTGGTGAAGCACATAATATCTGTAATGACGAGAGCAAGAGGTTCATTTAAAGAAAAAGTAAATCAAATTCCTCAGAGCACAGTACATGCAATATATGATGTCTGTACCTCTTGATATTTATTCTCTTTAAGGCTCTTAACTTAAAGTGATATTCCACACAAAGTCTGTCTTTTTAGTACAACTTCTGTTAAAAGTTAAAAATGCTTTGCTATATATGTATTTTTCCTTTTCTCCCCCCNCCCCCCTAAACTTTGGCCTTTCCTGTAAATAAGTTTGTTGGATTCCAACTTTGCTTAATAAAATCTGTTCATCTTCTTTTGAGTTACATTAAGCCATTTTAACAATGGCAAAGCCATCAAATAGAGCTCAACAATGCAACAGGACACTCATAGTCACTCTGCTCTCTGCACCAGCCCATACTGTAATCATCACCCTGACTACAAAACAAGCACATCTGCAATATGACAACAGAAGACATATTTATCTCAAGGGTTATATCATGATAAATGGGAAAAGACACAGCATTCAAACTGGTCATTTATTTTCCAGGGCACTGGGATCCTAATAGAAGTGGCACTGCCCCCCAGCTAATTAGCTTACTCCACCTCAGCTGCTTTGCTGGCACATTCTTAGCTGACAGACTGCTATGACACATCATATGAAATAGAGACATGCATCTGTCAATAATACTTTCAAGTCCATAAGCCCTTTAGCAGAGGACAGCGTCTCATTATATGTGACGAGAGCACCAATGTACACCAATGTCGTTTGGTTACCTACAAAGGTAAAAGGTATCCAAAGCTATTTTAGATACTATGCGCTTTCCTTCTCTAAATAGCACTTGGGGTCGACTCACTCTTTTCAAGGACAAAGGAGCAACCACAGAACACACATGGGTTCCCCTTATCAGAGGCTTACAGACAGCACGCCGATACCTCTCTGTGATGCTAGGAGTTTCAACAAGTGCTTAATCACAGGAGCGCCCACTCCCACGAAGCCTGCACAAACACACACACTGAGGTAAACCCTCGTGCTGCCATCTGTCTTCAGTCTTAAGGAGCTTGATGGGTCATGGTAGGGTGGAGTTGACATGGAGGGTAGATTTATTGTCTCCTGACTCATGGCAGAAAATGGTAGCGAGACCCCCTCCACAGTGGTGAGTGACTCAAAAGAAGCACTGAGGATATGCCCAAACGTCCTCTGACTGAGGCTTTCCTGTGCAAGGAAGGCACCAGCCCTCACCCCTCTGGAGTTTACATTTTGGAGTCAGCATGAAAGGATAATTACCACAGATGATTTATTGTTTCATTAAATGTAAGAATTATTTTTCTCTTCTGTGATTCATCGGATTGGTGATTGCGGTGCTTCTTTTCCAAATTCAAACCCCAAGTTTATTATAAGCATCACCAGCTCTTACATCTGTAGACGTGAACAAACTCCAATGGGATAATTTGTTTATACTTGTCCAAAATAAATGTTGCGTAAATAAAATTTTATGCCTCCTGTTAGCCATCTAGCCTCCACCATCCTTTAATGGAAGCACTTTGGGTCATAATCACAGCATGAAGCCCTGAACTTCTTCATTCATCAAGCTCACACGTGTACACTGATGCTCAGGCTTAGTGCTCCCCCCTCCTGGTTGCAGTTAAAATACCAAGGCTAATTAGTATACAACCTTCTGTACAGCAGGGCTGCTGCTATGTTAGTCACAGGCCTACTGCGGCTTTACACCCACGAAGAAAGGTGAATGTAAGATATGATAAATAATCCCGGTTAAAGGCTAACACCTGGAGGCTATAACAGTCACAAATACAAACACTGTTATGTAACTGCAACAATTCAGATGTTGATTCAAAATAAAAAGTACCTTCAGTTTTACATTAGCCCCACAACAAGCTGTAACAGCTGATCTTCACTGATTTCATGTCAGATAATAACAGAAAAATGCAATTATTATTATTATTATTATTATTATTATTACTATTATTATTACTATTATTATTTAGTCTGCATTGGGTGTGTCTGGGAATATTACAGAAATGGCAGTATTTAAGGAGACAAAGAGAAGGTACAAGAAACTTGATCAATTTTACTTTTTTTTCATTAGTTTAATCCCTATGAGAGTGAACCTGAGGCAACCTCATGATGAGGGCTCAGAAGGCTTTCATTACTGCTCACTCCAGGATCACAGGGAGAAAGTATAAATATAACTAAGCAAGGGATCCCTGGCTGCTAAAAGCACTAATACCATTTACACAATCCTGCAGTGGCATCCACCCTCTGAAAGTAAAATCCTGCATTAAGTTTTTAAAAACCACTGGAGAAGATTAACTCAATTATGTCCTGTAATATTTATTCATCTGTAATGTCCTTTTATTTATTTATTTATTTATTTACAAATATGTGGGATCCATGTGTTTAACTTCATTATAACTTTCATAATTAATTTGGTAATTTTGATTCGATAAACAAGTTCTTATTAATTTAATTATGTTTTGGATACATTAGCAAATGAAACAATGTGCATGTGTCACTTTCCATGTACATGACGGTAAAACACGCTTCCATGTACATGTGCATCTGTGTGTGTGTGTGTTTGCTGAAAATCATTGTACCATATCTACATAATTTCATGCAAGGGGGAATGATTATTATTACTATTTAAACATTATTGATTAAAGAAAAAAATTATTGATTAAAAACGATAATGATGAGTAGGCTAGTCAGTTTTTCCCACTACCTGTCATGTCAAAGAGAATCATTGTAAAGGGAAGCCATGTCATACATGTTATGTATAACTATCATTTCAAAAACTTAAAGAAGGAGCTGCTCAAGGCTGTATATCTTGATGGAATGTCAGTGTTGTTGGTTCTCTAGTTTTGTATTTTTTGTATTAAAAATTATTTATATTTATATATTCCTGTTGGCATTGGAGATGTTTTGTTTTTTTTAAATTTACCAAAAAAAAAAAAAATTTAATTTAATTTGCAGAATCTCTTCTTCCATTAGTTTAAACTGGCAAATTTTCCAGGACTATACAGCATTATGAGTTATACATCAGTGTCAGTGATAAACAGACATTATTTGGAACATATATATATTTATGTCCTTCCTGCGATGATCGGTTCATGCTAGTCAAGAACCTGAAGGCGTCATTAGAAAAAAAGTTCTGTTCTGTCAGAAGTGGGATTCGAACCCACGCCTCCAGGGGAGACTGCGACCTGAACGCAGCGCCTTAGACCGCTCGGCCATCCTGACAGCTGTTAAAAACGCAGTCATAAAGTGTTAAAACATATGTATATATCAACGATGTGTATTGTATGTTTTTGACAAGTAAATAATTCAAACTAACGACGGCCCTAAAAATAAATAAATAAATAAAAATGTTATCAAATATAATGTTGCTATCTTAGCTTAACTGGCTAACAGTTTTGACTTGTAGCTAGCTAGCCGAAGCTGACGTGAGCTGATTTACCGGCATTCCTGTGAACCGGGAGGACTATTACATTGTGTCTTCAGATGGGACGAGATGGGATGGAAGACTGCCTCAGGAGTGGACGGAAGACGGGAGCACACAGCACGGCTGAGGACTGATTTCAGGCTATTTTAAGATCTCATGATCCTAACGATGGTGACACGTTTCTTACATGTGGAAACGCGGAAGTGTCTTAAGCTGTAGTTCCTCCTATGGCCGCTAGATGCTAAATCTTTGAAACTCAGTGGAGAAATCGTCTTTTCTCTTGATGACTAGATATAACTTATGGTTTGGTCACAATTTTAGCAGTATATTTCCATGTTTGTTTGCCCGCAAATCTATTTAGACTTCCCTGCCCATATTAAGATTTTCTGGCTCTATCATTAACAAAAATGACAAAAACTGAATTGGAAATTCAAATTCAGATTTAAAATGTTCAGAAACCTGGTTGGCAGGAATTCATGAAAAAAAAAATCGTGTAGCTCTTTTAGAATATGATTGCAAAAACTATGATTATTTTTGTCTTTAAAAACTGATTAGTTGCTGGTTTATTTATTGATGACACTCTTTATACTCTATTCATAAACCCATGAATTCATCATCAGTTTAACATAAGGCACATAGCTAATTATTCTCTTAATTAGCACCAGCTACATTCTTGCCTGTATTTGTGTAGGAGTGTTATCCTACGACTAAGCAGAAATTGGTCAGTTTACAAATGGCATAAGTTACCCTGTAAGGTCATAGGCTTTTTTATTTAATGAGTTTTTATAGCTTTTTAGCTCCAAAATCCCCTGGGAAAACCTCTGAAAGTGCAAACTGTGTAATATTTTGCAGCAGTAATTTCTTCCAAGCTACAGTCACGTTTAAAAGTGAGTATATACTTATCAGAGTTTTGATTCTTAAAATGCTGCAGTTACCTGTCTTTATTTGTATGTTAGTTTTTTTTAATATGGTTACTTCCATCTTGTCTAAGATGTTTGGAGGAGGATGCAAATAGGCTACCTAAACCTTTTGTCAAGAGTGATGAATTCATGACAACCACAAAGATGTACTGAGGATGGTTCCTGAGTTCTTGTGTCCACTACAGTAGTAGTTCTAAGTGTGGATACGTGACTGTAGCTGCTTTATTTGCTTATCAGAGCTTTCAGCCATTACTGAAGTATTCCGCCATCTGCAATAAACATAGACCTATATAGATCATATCCTGTTTTGAACCTGTCAACATGGTACTTTAGTTGCAGTGTCCAAACTCAGGGGACAACTGTGTGAGTCATTTCCGTGAGTCTCATTTTTGATGTTAAGTCTTTAAGGAAATGGTGTTGAGCATCCAGCAGGAAGGGATTCCTTCAAGCTCAGACATCAACAACATCCCAAATATCACACCCTTAACGTAAGGTTGATGGTGTGAGAGGGAGCGTGGAAATGATGCCAGAATGACCCATTGTCAGGGTCATTCAGGAGCTTTCTTAGTCAGAAAGTCTGAGCATAAACAGTGCACATCAAGGGTACGGAAATGCTGTGTATCATGGCTGACGTGCTTCACCTTAAAATGAGTACTTGTGAATGAGTTTTCATGTTCCTTTGCAGGAACTTGCATCACTGATCAGTCATCATGCATCTTACACTTACGGTTTTCAGACCATTGGGAGATGGAGAGCTCAACATAATGCCATCCAGTATGAGAATCAGAACTATATGAATCAGAGCTCCTTATTGAAAGACACTGTATTTAAATGTTCTTCTCTATAATAAATCTTGTGTATCACTTTCTAAAATGCAGGCAAAAAAACGAGAACAAATAATCTAACTCGTCTCTGGTTCACCAGAGACGAGTTAGGGTTAGGGTGTTTAGCCCTCCTTGATAGAAATTATTTGTTAGTTTTAAATAAAGTGTAATAGGTTGGTCAAGGAGGGCCGGTGAAGGTCACACACTCACACACATTCACCTATGTACTATATACAGTATTATCTGTCTGTTGCTAGATTAAATTGCATATATAAAAAAAATGGTTGTGCCAGTCTTGGCATATACCACAACTATATATGCAGACAGAAAAAAAAAAAAGGAAAAAAAAACCTCGTCTCTGGTTCANTTTTTTTTTTTTTTTGCTGAAATATTTACTAAAGATTTTTTAATGCTTATATGACTCTGAGGGTATCCCAAACTGTCATCAGGCAGTCTGGTGCTTTGCTTTGTCTACGTGGATCAGTAGCTGTTAAAAGGGACTCTCTCAGACAGCTGAAGTTATAGCATCACTCATCATACTCATTAGTGCGTCTGCTTTTCAGGATGCATGCTGAGTAAACTCTGTTAGTGCAGGATGATTGAACCAGAGCCATGATGGCATTATGCAGACCACTAAAATGGAAAAGATGGAAAGTGCACTGAAGATCAAAGTCATGAAGGCCATGCAAATACTTTCATTTGATATAAGCTGATGTTTTTCATATAAATCTGGAACCAGCATGATTTTACAAGATTATTTTTTGGGAACTTTGGTTTGAGCTGACCCAGTTTTGCCAAACAATTTGAAACTTTTAAATTTTTTTTTTATTTTATTTATTTTTTATTTTTGGAAATTGTTATAGTATTTATAA
The DNA here is from genome assembly GCA_014773175.1 of Lucifuga dentata. Taxonomy (NCBI): domain Eukaryota; kingdom Metazoa; phylum Chordata; class Actinopteri; order Ophidiiformes; family Bythitidae; genus Lucifuga; species Lucifuga dentata. The sequence goes on from VXCM01000540.1 coordinate 124,333, forward strand.
TTTCACAGCATGACTCAGCTTTAATAATAATTAAACTATAATTTTCAGAAAATGTATGCACTGTATTAAGCATCATAATTACTTTAATTAAAATGTGAATGCTAATACGTAGTGGTTATCCCATTTATTCCCACAATACAGTACAAGAACACATGGAACAGATAAGGACGTTCTATCTCTTAAATGGAACAACCACATTGCAATTAGGAAGCACAATAGGAACATCCTCCTCCACATTGAGGTGAAGAGTTACAGCACCCTAGGGAGAATCTGCAGCAGTCAAAAACAAGCCAGATAGCTCCGCAGCATGCACAGGCCAGTGCAAGCCATGCTATTAGAGACCAATGCAGGCCATGCCGGTAAAAAAAAATAGGACATGCACTGGAGTTTTAAATCACTTGTCTTAAAAATAATAAATCCGTGCTGAAAAGTATTTTATAACTTTTTTCAACGCACTTAACTTTTCCCAGCTGGGCCTACTTTGTATAAAATACTAATTTTAATCCCTACAACTAGCTCTTATTAAAATTGTTGTACAGAAACGGACTTTTCACTACTTCCTCTGTTTTCAGTTCAAAATTCCTAAACATAAACTGTCACATGCAATAACCTACGCTACTTACTGAAATTGATGTACTTTGAAAGGGAAGCGGGTTTCCCAATCCCTTACTGCAGTAGAGCATAAGCTTTACTTCCAGGGCCGACTTGGTAATCAGGCCGTTGCTTATGGGTAAATGGAAATCTAGCCTTCTCCTTCCCTGGGTTGGCAGCCATGTGCTGGCCTCCCTCTGTGCTTTCGCTGGTTGCTGTATCTGCCTAGAACAGGTGCCGGATCCTGTTCAGCTGCAGCATTCACAGCACAGGTACAGGTGGGAGGCCCTTGGCTGCTCATACAGTCCCCCAAGTTTTCCAGGGGTCCCCATCTGTGTCCCCGCACATCTTCTGCCACATGGCACCTGTCCCTCGACAAATCTGGTCCATTCTTTGTCCGGCAATGTACACGCCTGCCTGCCACCCCACGCTGTGCCTGTTGTTGAGCCACAATGAGATTGAAGAATAGCTGCACCCATAATCCCTTGCTGTGAGATGTGTTTTTTTCCTTTTTTCCTCCTTTGGCCAGATTTGGGGCCAAGTACAAATTGTAAACAGGTTATTATGCTGCTGTAACACACTCCAACTGGAAATGCACTTCGACAACATTTAGTATTTACTGATGTAAGTGTGTCTTTATCTGTCACACAGAGTACTTTAATTTGCTGTATTTAGTTTGATGAGGATATGGTATTGCAGATGTATTTTTCTGTTTACAAGACATAACAGGAAAAGATCTGTTTAGTTTTTTTATTAGCTTGTTCAGAAGAATTGCTTTGGATGATATAAATAGTTATATGTGATACTTAAATTTACTCTATTAGTTTTTATAACACCAAATATATTAAAGAAAGCAATATATTGTGCTCAACATGGATCCATTAAGCTAGAATACAATATTTATTTGTATTCAAAAAGACCATAGCACATTACAGTATGTAGTTTTAAAGGGCATCCCAGTCGCACTCACACTCTGTACATTGATATGTCTTAGTCATGTAGTTCAAATTCCCCATTTTCTCTTGACCTGTAGTTAATAAGCGAAGAACGTCATCTAGTGCAAATGACCACCCCAAAATGTGACGTGACTGGGTGCTTACTCACATGAACTGGACCGACCAGACAGTCGGCCTCCTCCATACCTCCGGAGGACATTAAAGCGATCACTGTTCATCTCAGTCCCAGCAGATGGTAATACTTTACACAGCTGTGCAAGCTCTGGCCTCATCCACACACACTGAGCCTTACGTTAGCTTTTAGTTAGACCGCCAAGTTGTTTGTTTGGCCAGGGATGTGACATTACAGCAGAGGGGGGAAATAGGAAACATAACAGACTACCTGACAGCCTCATTCCATGGGCTTGACCTGAGACTGGAAATGAGCCAGCCAGTAATTAGAAAGAAATAACAAAACGCTTTTGTTTGTTCAGCCTATATCCTTATAATCGCAAATATTGTAAATGTTATGACCCTGTACATGTGGATGAGATTTAATTAGTCAAATATAAGGGATTACTTACTTTAGTTAATGAAAGTTTTCCCCTACATATGCCTGTGTGGATAAAGTGTGAGTTTATGCAATGAAAAGTAATGCCATGTCACCATGTGCTGACACGTTTTTTTCTTCATTAGTTTCTTCTCACATTGATTTATTGCATCCCTTGCTGAAATAGCGGTGGTTGTTGTCTTTGCATCTCTGTAGAGGGCTTTGAGTAAACATTATGATGACAACAAGTCACCTTTTAGAGAGGAAAGGATTGACTCTGACAAGTTGAGTGTTTTGCCCTTACATCCCAAGAACATAAAAGTCTTGGTATTATCAACAAATCTCAGCAGTGGCTTCTGTGGGCCTCCTCTAGTCACCTTGTATTATTCAGGATTGTTATGTTTAATATTTTTAATATTCTTGGTGTTGTTGTCTTTGTTGCATACTCTAGAAGAGAATACTTGTTTTCTACCCATCATTGAATTAAAACAAAGACGAGAATGAGTCTCAGAATGTATTTTGTGTAATAATCTAACATAATGTTCTTTGATGATGACTATCTTTGTTGTGGGAAATAATTAAATCAGTGCTTTGTTCTGCAATGCATGTCTCACAATCACAACTGTTCTTTAGTATTTCAAGTCAAGCCTGTGTTATTGTGATTACCTCATGTGCACTCGTCTTGAGTGATGATGTTGTGCTGATGACTGCGTCTTTGTCCTTGTCCGTGTTACAGTGTCCTACCCTGAGGTGCTGGATGTGATTGTTGAGGCATTGCTGGGAATTTTTACCAAGGGAGTCTGCTGTAGGACCCTGAGCTGACCCTGACAACTCTGGGGCTGATGCTGCACCAAACACTTCTTTCTTAGACTTTATGCCTGGGGCACCACCCATCCAGCGCCCACGTCCAAAAAATGGCTCCACTTTAAAGGACCCTCCGCAGGGTTCTGATCCCCTAAAGGCATAAAGGGTAATGATCTAACCCTGTAGAAATGAGCACAACATTTCTACAGGGTCAGGCTGCAAACACAGGTGTATGATGAATGTTGTCATTCAGGTCAGTTTAATCACATACGCAGCAAGTGTTGTGCAGGTGTATCACAAACACACAATCATGGTTGGATGTAGGTACAGAGAAAGGTCATTTTTAGGTTTTTGATCACTATAAGTTCGGAATACTGTACCCGAGTTCTGTTTCTTGATATGTGTTGTGTGTATTTCTGTGGTGTGTCTGTGTGATTGTGGTCAAGGTACAGGCCAGGTCGACAGAGCTGAAAAATGGTAAGTAAAGATGCTAATCAGCACAGCAGTGTTTCCCGCTAGCTGAACAGCAGGTTCCCTTCCCTCACACTGGCTCTTTAATGCTGGGCCCAGCCAGGCCCAAACATCCTGACGGAGAGAGGCTTTTCCCTTATCAGTCAGGAAACACTGCTCCTCCGCCACATCCTCTTTACAAGAAGCACGACTCAACCATTCCCAAAAAATGCAGGAAGACCAGCCAGACTCCAGGATTTGTCAAAAGCCCCCTGAATTCCTTTTATCAAAAAAGAAAAATTAAAGAGAACAGAGAGGTTGAGAGGGGAGGAATGGGGGGGGGGGGGGGGGGG